>OX608082.1:70298794-70498794 GCA_951509765.1 Sphenella marginata
AATCAAACTCGGACTACATTAAAAGTGAGTTCCACAAACGTAAAGAGCTCAAAAATTTGATAACTAATACTTTGAGATCTTTCAGAGAGCTGCATGGTGACTATGAAGATCCACCTCACTCATATCTGCCATATAAAGTATCCTCAACAAAGCTCCCTGACAGTCTGCCTTTCGATGCGGAGCACTGCCATACACTTGACAGTTGACGACGTTGATAATTTTGTATGCGTTTCACGAAAATCTCGCCACCCAACAAGAACAATGACAAGACGAAAGTGAACAACAACATAACGAATAACGGTGCTGCATTCTCCATATCCACAGCGACCAAATCAATGCTGGGTACACAATTAAGCTTATCTTTAATCCACTGACTAAGATGTTTATTCCAAACGCCCGTCTCCAACATGCGTATAGCACTGAAATGGAAGGTTTGAAGTAAGATTTTTTTTTTATTTTGCTAGCAGCGCACTACCTACCGCAAGCGCAGAAACTCCTTATAGGTCGAGTTCTTATGCAGTTGTGTGTACATTGCACGATCTGGACGTAGCATGATCTCATTTAAATCACAAATCTCGGGTGGCAAGAAAACGCGTTCCAAAAAGGGATATGTGGTAGATGTTTCGAGCACAAAAACAAAGCCAGGCTGATCACGTACACGCATCACACCCTCCGTCGCAGAGATCCAAACTTTTGAAGGTTGTGGTTGTAACTCGATTTTTCGGCGTACAAAACGGCGCACATCGGGTAGTTGAGAGGTCTGAAGTGTGTGAGTGAAGAGAGAAAAGGAGAAGAGAGAGAGAGGAGTTAAAGAGAAAGAGAAAGAACGAGAGAGTGAGAGCGAGACTTACATTCAAAAAAACATAATTAAACGGCAACGGTTCCAAGGCAACTTCCAGCGAGCTATCAGCCAATTGACCCAATGTTTTTATATTCGATTTTGGTGGTGCTTCCAACAAAGTTGATAGCAATATCGATGTATAATAATTATAAACAAGAAATGTAACAAAATAAAGTGACAAGAAAGCTATGCGTCCACCAATCGAAAAGGGTACAATGCTGCTACCTTGACAACAGGCCGAACCAAAAGCCATCAGCTGTGTTGCTAGCAGTGAAGGTTTGTATGGCAAATGTTCTTGAATATTTCCCGTTTCTAGTGCGAATATAAGCCAAAGTACGAAAGCCAAAAATACCAAAAGTAAAGTGAAAACAAGCCAAACTGAACCATCGAATGGTTGTAGAAAAGCATCACCCTTTAAGCTGCTACTACGTGGCGTGCGAAAGAGACAAACCGAACGATGCGAACCCGTTTGTACGATTGGCGTAAAGAATTGTAAACGATTTTTCGTGATGAGAAATGGTGTGGATACTAATTCGCTCTTCTCCGTGGCCATGGCGCCAATTGCGCCACCATGAGTTTCTGTTTTACCCCAACTATTGTGAAATGTGAAGATCATTCTAATGTGTGAAGAGAGAGAGAAAGAGAGAGAGAGAGAAAAAAATATATAGAGAGATAGAAATAGAGAGAGAGAGAAAGAGAGAGAGAGAGAGATGACTTGCTTCAAATTAATTTTTGCTTTACTCACTCGGCACCGAAAAAATCCTTGAATATCAGTAAGACATGGAATCCAAAACGTGCAATCGTATCAACATCGGTACCATTTTCTGAAAGCAAGAAATCGAACAACACTGGCACAGGTGAACTTATCGGACGTTCCGTAACCTGAAAAAAAATTTCAAAAAATTCTCTACAAAACAGCCCACTACACACACACACACGCTTACCGCTGTCGAGACACGCATTCTTATGTCATGCAATTTATTACGATGCCCATATTTTGTACGCAAGTGTAGTTTAGATAAATAACGACTAAGCACACAACCGGCCCAATTACATTGAATTTCACGATCGATTGTCATATTCAATTTGCCACCCAAGAAACGTCCATTATTATAAACATCATATTTGGTATAAAATTGTGTGGTGTTTGCGTCGTTAGTCGTGTCGAGTATTGTTGGTTTAATAAAGGCATAAGTGAGCTGTGCATTCACCGAGAGATTGGCATTCATAAAAATACGTTTGAAGTTTAACAAATCAGCTGAGTGATCGTAGAGCAACCAATTGTAGTGTTCATTATAGAGACGCCAGCGGCTTACCTAAAGGGAGAAAGAGAAAGATATACATACATATGTATATGGCAGCTGAGTGGAAAATCAACATATTTCAAACATTTTTTAAAAACTCTAGTAGAAATAAATATTTAAAAAAAAAATTCTGAAGTTTTACGTTTTTACAAAAATATTTTTTAATGGGTCGATATTCCTCCTAGCCGTCGATTTCAGAACATATAACCCTCCTTTTTATAACTTACGGTATTCATTACTCGCTCCGATTCATTACAATTCATATCAAGATATGCTCCCAATATTGGACGCTTATGCAGCAAATAACGGTATTCAAAATCATCTTCAAAATCGATAGCATCAATTTTTATGAAACGTGTATGCCATAATCTCTCGTTAACCATGTGAAAAAAGTATTGTTGTGCTAGAAAATAATTATTTTAAATAAAATACGAATTTTTATGATTCTCTTATAATACAGAAATAATGACGAAACATAAAAGGTCTCGAAATTGTTTCTAAATAACCTCAAAACTTTCCTCAAAATAATCCGGATATGGTAGAGGTTAAAGTTTCTAGTTTTTTCTGTTGAATTTTTTCTTTAGCGCCCCTGCCTTCACTCACTTTCCAAACTCCAGCAATTGAAGAATACAACAGCATTTATATTAGCACTCAGGAAATGATTTATAATAAAATTTAAAAGTATTTTATCCATAATTCTTAGAATGTTTCTCTGGTAAAGCACACCCGTTTGTATTGACGACTTGCGTCATTTTGTCATCGGGATGCGTATTTATACCAACTTCGGCAACTTAGATTGCAACAACAATTTTGTAATATTTTTTTAACTGTTTACTTTTATTGTTGTTTTTTTTTTTTGTTGCGTTATACCTGTCAGCGAAAGTACGCACTAATCAACTTGTTAAAACAAATAAATCAGATAATCAGTCAATTAAGGCTGCCAAAAGGACTATAATCAAATACAATGCGAACTAACCCTTGATTAGTGCAAACAGTTTTTCCTAGTAAGAATGTTTTTCGAGATATTCTTTAGCTGTGGTACGCTCCATGGGAAGGGCAATAAATCTTCCAAAGAACTTTTCTTACACAGTCCATGATTCCGAGATACATATATGTACATCGGGAATGTTATAGAGCGTGATCTATGTTCGACTAGATTTTTCAGTTGTCCACTCAGTCCAAATTGGAGCGTGATTCTTCGTTGAATTTCACGAAGTTTCCCACAATTTCAAATATAATGCACCACAAGATCGAATTTCTTCGATTCTATATCGAGGACGGGGAAGTTAATTTTTACAACATTGAATTTGACCAAGTTTGGGTAGTAAAGGGTTAATCATATTGATTTTACATAATTTCTAAACTCAACATTTATATTACGCTAATTTGTCAAATGTTGATTGATGCATGTCACTAAACGCATTTTCCTTTTAATTCACATTTGAGTACACTAATACATATACAATTATTATGGACTGTTACGCAAATTGATGAGACCACTTAGTTTGAAAACAGGAAAATATGATTGCAACTGAAATAGTCGCTGCTCATAACAGCAAAGATACAACGCTGTTTCCATCCAGTTGTCTTGCGTTTCTCTCACTTCAAAGACGTCCCACTTTTTTTAGTGTTTCACAGCAAAACGCGATGGATATTCCTGGCTCGTGATAGCTGATTCGACCTAGTCAAGGCAGAGGCATGACTTTTTTCGGAGGGGGGTAAGTGTCAGAACATTACTTTCAGTCGGCTACTAGACATAGCTTATATTTTTTATCTGTTAGCAGTGAAAAAATTTTTAAGAAAATCTTTTATTGCACCTAAATCGTCTTAAATCACAGCAAATGTATCAAATCACATCACACGCATAATATCACATCGTATGTAACAGGCCACATTTATTAAAAAAACAGCATGTATGTATATGAATCACATCACTTGTGTCATAAGCATCAAAATATATCCCATCTGGTATTTCCAGTTCCTAGCTTACATTTTAAGATGATATCACATCATATCAGCACAACATCATATCATATCGTCATCACGCAATTTTACACTACATCACTATATGAGATCATATCACATCAGCAGTGCAAAAAATGCTTAGGAAATCGTTTAGTGAACCTACATTATCTGATATCACAGCAAATGTATCAAGTCACATCACACGCATGATATGACATCGTAAGTAACAGGCCACAATAAATTTAATAAAAAAATCAGCACTTGTATTATATGCATCAAAATATATCGCATCTTGCATTTTCAATGAGATTCTAGCGTACATTTTAAGATATCGTCATTTTATCATATCGCCATTTTATCATATCGTCATCATGCAATTTTATACTACATCACTTTATATGAGGTCATATCACAGGATATGATTATAAGCAGATTCTCGGTAAATATATGATCTAATAATTCTTCTTGCCGGTATCTAAGAAGCTTTTTAGAGCAAATGTGAACTAGGAAGATTTGTCGCCCACTGCCGATACTTTCATTTTCGCCCCACTCTATGCAAACACGATCAGCACTACACATCGCATCAACGATTAAATGATAAAACCGATAAATTGATTCAAACAAGTGCATACAAACATTTTTTATTGAGTAAAATACTACTACAAAGAGCAAAAACCAACTAAGTGTAAAGTGCAAAATATATTAAATACAATTCATTTGAGTTAAAGATCATTCTTCACTCCTTATGCCAATTGCCACCAAAGAATATTTTTTCTAAATTCATTTTCCTTTCAAACCAATATTTCTTATACAAAATTTCCAATAACAATATAGCAATGACAAGAAAATAAGAAACCAACAACAACATGAACAATGGCGCCATATACTCCATACCAACTTCAACTATAAAATTGCTATCAAAACATTCCAAAGAGCTTTGTACCCAATAGCGATGCAACTTGATAGAAACGCCCGTCTCCAAGATGCGTATGATTCTGCAAAAGGAAAATGATATTTATTTTTTGTAAATATATTTTTAATGCCGAGCTTGTGTTACTTTTGTTTGGTGACCTCTTTGAAGCTTGAATTCTTATGTACTTGACTGTATAAACTTTTCTCGGGACGAAAGAGTATCTCATTCAAGTCACAAATTTCGTAGGGTTTGTAGTAACGTTTGACGAGTAAATAACCAGTTGAAGCTTCGAAACCAAACACAAAACCAGGCTGATCACGTACACGTAAAATGCCCTTCTTCAAAGACATCCAGGTCGCTTGGGGATGTGGTGTCGAGTCGATTTTTCGTTTGAAACGACGTACTTCGGGTAGCAGAGAGTTCTAAGCGAGAGAAAGAGACGAGATTATTTTTGTGCTGGGGTTGTTGCTTTTCACGCTAAGTGTTGCCATTTAACATATTTTTACAGGGTTGCCACATATTTGGAATTGCTTAAAAGTTGTGTTAGATATGAAAATATTGGTGTTAAAAGATTGTTAATTAAATTTTATTTAATTTTTCAAAAAAAAGTATTTTCAAGTAGAGCTGCCACTTAAATTACAAAAAGTTTGCAGGTGCCAAAAGTAGAGTTGCCACTTAATTGAAAACATTTGTTTTGCATGTTGCTTGTCTCTTCAGATCTCCACGAACGCATTGAACCAAGTATGTCTTATAAAAAGCCTAATCTCCTTCTCGAGTCATGGGCGGATCTAAAGGGGGAAGGGCAGTTGGGTTCAAACCCCCACTCTTCGGAATCCAAAACGTCATAGTTTTCAGGAGGTGGGGATAAAAGATGTCCTCAATATTTCATTAAAAAAAATTTGGACCCGCTCCCCCTTCCCAAAATTCTGGATCCGCCACTGCTACGTGCCCATTACTAAATAAAGTTTTTGTATCTTTTTTCTGCTACAAGAAAAAAGCTTAGTATCATATATTTTACTTACATTCAAATAGGTGAATGTGAACGGCAAAGGCTCCAAACCCACTTCCAACGAACTATCAGCTAACTGTCCCATCGTCTTGATATCAGACTTCACCGGTGAACCAAGCAACGATGACACCACAATCGATGTATAATAGTTGTACATCAAAAACGTTAACAAATACAAAGTAAGAAAGACGATACGTCCACCAATCGAACCCGGCACCATCTCACTACCCTGACTGCAAGCGGAGCCAAATGAAATGAGAAATGTTGCCAACACCGATGGCATATAATCGATATAACATTTAGGCATACGATAACATTCCAAACGAAATATGATCCAAAGCACAATGGCCGTCAATAGTAATAGCACAGCGAATAACAACCAAACTGTGGTATTGAAGGGCTTTAGAAATACATCACCTTGAATACCCGAATTTCGAGGCGTACGAAACATACAAATCGAACGAAACGAAGACGTCTCAGCAATCACAGTGAAATAATGCATGCGTGGTGGTGTTGGTATGAATGGAGTCGATACGAGATCGGCGCTTTGTACAGCCAAGGCGCCTATAAGACCACCATGAGTCTCATTGATGGTCCAACGATTGACGAAAGTATAGTTTACGCTAGAAGGAGAAAGAAGATGAACTTGTTAAAGAAGGCAAGAGAGAAGATTCGAATGATCTACACACCGACAACCCAAATATTCGACGAGTATTACCAACGCCTGATAACCAAAGCGTGCTATTGCATCATAACTGGTGTCGTTAGTTGAACGTAGAAAAGTGAAGATTTGTTCTGGCGTGCTATTCAACGGTACTTTGGTAACCTAAAAGTATGCAAAACATTTTTTTTTTGTTGGTAAAACTAGAAATTCTCCCTGCTTCTTCTGCTTTCACCTACCACCACCGTCAAACGCAATGTGGCATCATGCAATTTATCTCTATTGGCATATTTGTTACGTAAATATAATTGTGACAAATATTTATTTATCATACATTGCTCCACCGTGCAGTAAATCTCACGATCCAATGTCATATTCAATTTACCACCATAATAATAACCGTTATTGTAGACATCATAGAGCGTGTAAGAAGCAGCATAAGTTTCGTTACTCCATTCGCTGTCAATGCTATTCAAGCTGGCATAAGTTATTTCAGCATCAACAGCGACATTGAGATTTTCAAAAAGCGCCTGAAAGTATACTACATTCGCAGAGCTATCGTAAATCAACCAAAAGAAATGATCGTTGAAGAGGCGTTCTCTAGCGGCCTGCAGAAGAAAGTTTTAAGGAAATCTGTGTAATTTGTGTGGATATTTTTCATTTAGTTGTTATGGAACTTCGTAGATATGGGCAAATATACAACAGTAGGACTATATATAAAAGTTGCATACTTTTAGGCATACAAATATTAAAGGAATACTACCTAAGCTAAACACATTTTTTAAAGCGTAGTATACATATGCCTATACGATTTAGTAGGTTAGTTTGTTTATGAAATATGTAGGTGCTTTCCCACATTCCTAAAAATGTTGAGTTCGATATCAACACTAAACTAAAAAATTTTTGGTCTACGTGAAAATTTATTTTGCAAAAATCTATGATCGAATCCATCATTCAATATTCAAAACCTAAAAAAATGGTAAAATTTTTTTTTTTTTTACATTTACTTACAATATCCAATAGTTTCTCAGCACTCTCGCAGCTCATATCCATAAAAATACCCATGGTTGAACGCTTACCAACCAATCGATACTCAATGCCGTGAATGGCAGCGGACTTATTAAGATTTATATAATCGACATAAAGTTCATTATCAATGGCCATTTTATAGAAAATCTTTTGAGCTGAAGTAAAAAGAAAAAAGAAAAGAAAAATAATACATAGTGAGCGAAAAAGTTTAATCATCAACGCGAAGTACGAATACCGGGAAAACGCTCCCTCGGGGTACTTGCCGGTTCAAGATTTTCCGACTCTCCCACTTTTTTTTTTTTGTGTGTTTGGCTGAATATGAAATATTTTATCCTACATTTTTAAAGTTCGAAATATTTTCGAAGTTATGACCTTTCGAAATTTCAAATTTCGAGTTTTTCAATATAATTTATAATTCGATAATGTACGAACTGATTTGACTAATTTTTTGCATGAAGCTCTTATAATGAAAACTTTTTTTTTTTTGAAAAACAAAAAATTTCGAAAATGTATCAAGATTTTTCGACTGTTTCACATTTTTGTTTTGTTATTTTTGGGTGAGAAGTTATTAAAAAATACTATGCTCCTAATTTTTGGAAGTTGAAAATATTTTCGACCTTCGAAATATTTTCGAAATTATAGTATAATTTTCCAAATTTCGAAATTTTGGAAGTTGAACTTTATTTTGAACTTGATAATACGTGAACCGATTTGACTGTTTTTTGCATATTAAATTTTCGAAGTTCGAAATATTATTAAACTTCGAAATATTTTCGAAAATATAGACTTTCGATTTCTCAAATTTCGAAGTTGAACTTTATTGTATAACTCGATAATACGTAAGCCGATTTGGCTGATTTTTTGCACGGAGTACCTCCTATTAAATGTTATTTTTGCAACTAGCTTGCTAAAGAATGCCTCTAATCAGTTGCGCAACCATAAACTTTTCTTGGTTACGTAAGACTTTTAGTAGCTCCCATAACCCTATAACCTGAATTTTCTCCAGCTATTCCTGCTATTTTCACTCAACTCACTTTCAATATCCCAACAATTAAACGACACCAACACTTTCATATTCAATTTAAGAAAGTAGTATAATATAAAATTTAATAAGACTAAATCCATTTTTTTTTTGGTTTTTTTTTTTCAAATATTTTCCATCAAACTTGATTTCGAGCAAACAGCCAAAAGCAGTCAAATAATTCTCATGGCCGATCAGCAGAGATATTTATAGCAGAAAGTTTTGTTGTTGGGGGAATAGGTTTATGATTTTTTTAAATTATTATTTGACCCTTATTGAGCTGTCAACGGTCTAAGCGGCTATCCACTGTCATAATTGGTGCATAAGTACTGGATAGCTAGACATTTGTTGACATCATAATCGCAAGGCAAGGAATAGGTCTGGGTAATGACGCCACTTTCTGTGAGCTCACGTCAACGCAAAATGTTTAAGTTGTTTGGATAAGCGAACTTTTGACTCTGATCGGAGGTTATCAACCGATGTAGCCTACTTCTGCTTACTTAAATTGCGAATACTTAAATTTAGCTTCTGGTTCCAAAGCCTTCCACCGAAGATCAATAACTTTCACTTAACTCAAATGAATGTCATTAGCCTACAAGATGATGGAAGGTCATCAACTATTTGTCAAATGTGTTTTCTTTGCATTTATTGGCTATTACCCGCTTCATGGACAAATGCTTATTGTACCATCTTACAATTCTACTTCTTCTACTTCTTCTTCTTATTCATATTGAATTTGTTTGTAGTTAATCGCGACATTTATTGTGCTGTCAACTGTTGACAATTTTATTGCGAATAACAGAACACAAAAGGGTGAATAATACAATTTTTAAGGGGAATATAATGCAATGCGGTTACAACAACAACAACAAAAACAATATCAATGGCAACTCATATAATGTTAAAAAATTTTTCAGTTTAAATTTAATTTCTCTTTTCCGAGAAAAATATGTTTAAAAATTTAAGAAAAATATTTTTGAAATTTTAGAATTTTTTTTAGGTTTTGTAGAGGGAAATTTTATTATTATTATAATTGTTTTTCCAAAAAATGTTTTTAGAAATTTTAGAATTTTTTTTTTAAGTTTTTTTTAGAGAAAAATGCTATTTAGTTTTTATTATTTATTTTATATCTCTATTCTAATAAGCACTAAAAAAAATTTGGTAATTATTATTTTTTTTTTATTTTTTTTAGACAAATTTCATTTAACGTTTTTTATTTTATTTCCTTCTCTATTCTAATAAAAACTTTTAACAGTTCATTAAAATTATTTATTTAAAGCAATGTATTTACTGAAAAAAAAAAATTATTAAAAAAAAATATTTATCAAAAAAAAAAAATATTTATTAAAAAAAATTGTTATAAAATAAATAAATAATATAAAAAATAATCATTTCGATGGAAATAATTTTTATTCTGTCCTATTTCTTCGGAACATGTACATACATACATATGTATGTATATACCCGGCATCAAAGCACCAAACTAGCCAAAAAAAAAGTAGTTGGCACTAGAACTTACAAACTAAGCTCACTCTGGTTCGAAAAAGACCAAATCTGTAACAACGAAAAAAAAAATTTTTAAGAATAATAAAGTGGTCAAAGTGAAAAAAATGCAATATTTTAACTTGATCAAATTTAATATTGCGTGCGTCAGAGTTTGAACAGTTGATCTCTCCGTAAAAGACCGACTAGTTAGAAACTATGACCGAAGGCATTTCAGTTGTTTTCACTTAATAATTGCTACTGAAATTTAAATATGATTTTTATGGTATATTTTGAACTAGTTTTGGGACTGGTATATTTCTATACGAAATCTGGCAATCGACATCTCATAGCATATCGTCGTGGACCAGTTACTTATATTTTCAAAAACAATTGCCTGCCTAGTTTGACACTAGTTTTGAAGTAGTTTACAACTAGTTAATTTGTCTGTCGGGCATTTACAAATATAGAAACACATTTAAACAGCGCTGACAAATGACTGTCGTTGAAAGGTTAAAAATTGCATTAACTGCTACCACACAAACTTCAGCTTCGTAGTAGCACATAAAAAATTGTGGCTTTAACGGTCATATGGGTATTTCATGTCCCACGAAGCATGAACACCACACACACACACACACAAAGACCCATCTCAACAAACGTCATGCACATTTGTTGCTCCTCCCGCAATCACTCCCCTCTTAACTCATATTTCATATTTATTATTGTCATCAGCAACAAGTGCTTCCCACATTGCACGTGCTGTGTCACCCCTTACCCTCGCCATGAACATTTCTTTTACTCGTCTTATTTTAGTTGCGCAGGAGTCGATATTCAGCGCTTGTTATTGTTGATATCAGCAATGCAACGTAAACAAAGTAAGTTTTATGAATGAAAAGTTGAAAGCACACGCACCAAGGGGAAGTGAGAAAAACTAAAAAAAAATGCTTCCTTATTTCGAATGCCTGTGGTTTTGTGTTTCACACACACATACAGCGTTGCACATGCAGCCGTTAGTCCCCCAAGCAAGGTTGCCACTTTGTTGCATTGGAATGAAAAATCTTGGGTTTTGTTTTGGATTGATCGGTTTGTGTAAAAAGCTCATTGAACTAGATATTAAGCTCACAGAACGCTTACTTTTCGTTTACAAAAACATTTCAAAGTAAGCCTTTTACAAACGAAACAACAACAAAAATTACAATTAATCTTTCGGACAATTTGTTAAGTTTAATCAAAATTTTGATTCAAAATAACCATACAAAATTAAAAAAAAAATTTTAAATAAAAAAAAAAATTTTTTTTTAAATTTTTAATTTAAATTTTTGTTTACATAATTTTTAGAACTTTTTGATTAGAAATAATGTGTTCATCTTAAGTTCATGACTTTTACTTTTTACTAATATTCAGCAAATTATTTTTTCTAAAAATTCTGTAAAAAATATATTTAAAATTTGGACAAAATTTTATCAAATTTCTTTGAAAACTAATTATTGTGACTTTTTCACAATCAATTTTGGTCCAGAAAAAAATTTTGTATGGCCACATTACCCCCGAGCGTTTGACGCTTGCTCGCTTCGTTTGTGTTTATGCTTTTTCTGACACTTGTTTTATATTTTTTTATTGTTGTTGTTGTTTTTTTTTGTATTTTGTTTTTTGTTGTTGTTTATATCCTGCACAATTATTGCTGCTTCCTGCTTGCACATTTTGTGGTCGGTCGCTCAGCACAGCTGTCTATTTAGCTTGCCACATGCATTGGCGTTGTGTTTGGTGTTGAAAATTTTGCTTTTTTTTTCTATGCATTTTTATGTTTCTATGTTGTTGTATGTTGATGTGTTGAGGAATGTTTCTGCATGTTAAAAGCGCGCTCTTTATTTGGTATCGCTTTAGTCGGTGTTGGGCGTTTGGCGCGTGCTGTTGTCTAATCCCGCAATAAAACAGTAAAATAGTTAAGAGTGGAATTTAGAAAAACACGGTTTCGAATGTAATAAAACTGGTTGTACGGTTCGCAGAATTTAGAAATAATACTAAATTTTATTAAAACAATAAAAAAACAAAAATTATTCTTAAATTGAAATAAAAAAATTTTAAAGTTGAAAAATAATAATGAGTGTAAATAAAAAATATAAAAAGGACATTTATATAAATATTTTTCTGACATAAAGCAAGAAACAACAAATAAATTTAATACATCAAAAAATTATTTTTTTTCTAAATCCAAATTTTGAAAAATCACTTAGAAGCATTTCATATTAGTTTTTTCCATGAAGAAGCAGAAAAAGTGAGAAAGTGAAAAAAATATTGAAAATGGAAATTCAAACTATTTTTTTGTTTTTTTTTTTTTTGGTATAAAAAACAGAATATAATTTAATTAATTAAACCATTAAAATAATTTTTGGAAAAGTGATGAAACTTAATAAAAGCTATGTAGTTTCGATTTAAAAAATTGTGCAAACATCCAAAAAAAAAATTATTCCTTTTTCTAATCAAAATTTCAGAAAAACTATTATTAAATCATTTCTACATTTTTTTTGTGAAGAAATCGCAAAGTCGATAATACATACATATATAAAAAAAATTAAAAATGAAAATTCAAAATATTTTGAATAATTTTTTTTTGGTATAAGTAAACAGACGAAATAAAATTTAATTAGTTAAATTATTAAAATAATTTTTGGATGAGTGATAAAATTTAATAAAAATTAGTTTCGATTAAAATTTTTTTTTTTCAAATTAACAGTTCGAAAAATCACTTTAGAAGCATATGTAAATTTTTATTTTTGCTGGGAAGAGGAAGAACAAGTATGAAAGTATAACACAATATTATTAAAAATTTAAAAAATTTTGTAAATATTTAAAAAAAAAAAATATTTAAAAAAAAAATATTTAAAAAAAAAATATTTAATTTAATGAAATTGAATAAAAATTGGTTTCGACTCAAAAGTTGTACAAATTAGGGTCTTCAAATAATAAATAATACAATTCAAAAATTTCGACAGCAAATAAATTTTCAGTTGGGTAAAACAAATTTCAAAAAAGTTAATATTCAAACACGAAAAATTGTAAATAAATTTTGAACAAACTTTTTTAAAAAAATATTCGTTACAAAAAAAAAATAATTGAAATAGGAAAAATAATAATAGTGCTAATCAAAAAATATAAAAAAATATAAATAAAAATATGTTTGAGCAAAAATCAATGAACGAAAAATAAAAAATACATATAGGCTTTAAAAAACTAAAAAACAAATAAAAAATAATTGTTTTTCAGTTTCACAAAATTGAAATTAAAAGTAATTCAAAACTGTTCAATTTTTTTTTTTTTGGAAAGTGAAGTGAAATGAAGGAAATTTTTATTCGAATGTTTAAAGATTTGTTTGAGCTTTTTTTTTAAACAATTATTAATGAAATATTAAGAAATTAAAAAAAAAAATGGTGCTTTTCAGTTTCACAAATTTTAAATTAAAAGTAATTCAAAAATAAATTGTTTTAAGCAAAACTTTTAAAAATTGGTTTGAAAGTGAAGTGAGTAATTGAAAAAAATTATGAAACTTAGACAAAGAATTTTTTTGTAGCAAGATGCATTCTGCTTGAGAAAAATGCTAACGACCATGCCTACTTTTTGAAAGGATTATTTTAAATGTTTCTCAAATAATAAATTTTGAACGTTATGTGATTAACATCGCTTTTTACTAGAAAATGTTTTAAAAATACTTTTAAGAACAAGTGAGTTTGGAGTTTGAAAAATTTCGAAACAAAAAATTGCAAATGTGTACCTACCTCGAAAATTTGTATTTTGTTTTTTTTTTTTATTATTTATAAGTAGCTAACTGCTTACAAATAAAAAAATGTTAGTTTTGAATCGAACGTCAACTAGCCTAATATTTACATTTCAAATATTTTGCAAAAATTTTCTAAAATATGCGATTACAATTCACTACCAACAATAACACAAAAACCAAAACTGAGCAAGTGATTTAATCTTTCTCGCTGACATGACAATATAATCTGCAAAAATCACTGTTACAATATGCTGCTATCAGAACTTAAAAATTATGTTGCTAAATAAAATTTTATTTTACTAAAACCGCAATTAAACAACACATCTGTTCAGTACAATAATAAAAATAAAGCAGTTGTAGTGAATTTTAATAAATACATAAATACTTGGGAAAAATGCACAATTGCAATTTTGGCACACAAATACACTCACACACACATGATAAGACACCAGCACACTTGAAAAAATTCTGTTGAAATGTAACACTCAAGTGATAACAATAAAAAATGATTGCCTTACAACATGAGCGAATATGTGTGTGTGTGTGTGTATATTGTATGCAAAAAGTAGGAGTCCATAAGTTCAGTGCATTTTCGCTTTATACATATATTTACACTTAGCAAATGCAAATGGTTTCATTTACGAGTTTCATGCACTTATCTATCTTATGGTTGGCAGAAATTCAAATTTTCCATTTACACATCATAAATAAGTTCGAATGTGGCTTTCTTGTGGTATCTTAGAAAAGGTTAAATATTTCTTGGCTGTCTGCAAGTGATGTTGGTCAAACAAGGGCAGGTATTATGCCATAGCTTTGCTTTATATGTACAGTAGCTCACAGTGAAAATGAACCAGTTGATTCTTTGTTCATATAATAAAAAAATTTTCAGCCATTAATTTTTTTAATTTCATATAAATAGTTTTTTTGCTGGAATTTTTTTTTTAAATTTTAAAATTTAAAATTTTTTGAGATTTGAAAATTTTAAATTTTTTTGAATTTTTGAAATTTTAAATTTTTTCATACATACTTACATATGTATATACATACATACTTATAGAGCTTTTTCTTGATTTTGTTTTTTTAATTTAATTTTTTTGAGATTTGAAAGTTTTTAATTTTTAAAACTTGAATTTTTTTTGATATTAAATTTTTTTGAAATTTTTCGAATTTTGAAATTTGAAATGTTTTCATACATACTTATAGAGCTTTTTGCTGGATTTTATTTTTTTAAATTTCAAAATTTAAATATTTTGAAATTTAAATTTTTTTGGAATTATTGTAAATTTTGAAATTTTTTCAAAATTTCAAATTTCGAAATTTTTTTTCATTTTGAAATTTTAAATTTTGTAAAACTTTAATTTTTTCAAATTTCGCTTTAATTGTGTGTATGTTTGTTCGTGCATCAATCAAAAACCGCTGCATAGAATTTAATGCAATCTCCATCGTTATATTGCCAGATGTCCAATTTAAAGTTTGAAATACATTTAACGCATCCAAATATTTTATTTTCAATTTAAACAGTGGTGGCGCTAAAAATTGCTTCAAAAAATTTTTACGCACTTAGTGAAATTTTAACTCGCCGATGTCTGTAAATGATGAATATAGCAAGTAATGGCATATGAGCCCTATCTAGTACAGCAGAACGAGCTAAACGAACTGTTTCTTTTAATTTCTGCCAGATTTTTATTATGTACATATGTTTGTGCGAGCATCTCTTGATAACTAATTCGTGAAATTGCATGATTTATTCACTGATTTATTGCTGGAGTGGTATTTTGAAATATAGAATACCTTACTTTGTTGTTGCTGTTTATAGTTTTTTATTGTGGTGCGTGGCGAAGCCTCAAACTACCGCGGTAAATAAATAAATTACCTTGGAAAACTATGTTAATAATCCCCTTCACCTCACCTTTTACTTTTTCTTACTTTTCCTACTCTTCAACTTCACTCATAGATGAGTAACATGAGAGACATCCGCAATCCTACCTTTGTACACCCCTGGCAGTCAGCAATATATTTACCAGAATAATTTCCAAAAAAATTAAATGAGTAAAAAATCACCAAATCAGCGAATACTTATACAAAAACAAATCCTATCAATGATTAACTAAAACCTACAAATAGCTGCAAGCAGTTCAATTAATCAGCGGTGGCCCATAAACGGCTTTACAAAGTGAAATTTAAAGCTTTGTGGTAAGCCAAATAAATAAACATTTGTGTAATTGATACTCATCTAAATAAAAAGTTCTGTATAAAAAAATTCATATCAAAAATTTCACAAATCAAATGCAATCATTATTATAAAGCGCCAGTAGCATAACGCTGATTGTTCCACCACTCATACTTAATTATCCACTCTTAAATGGTTGTTTATATGATTTTTACGCTTTTTTAGTATTTGGAGGACATTAGCAAAAAATCAAAAATCACAAATCAAAAAACAAAAGCGAGCAAGTTTAAATGTCAAGCACATTTATTAAGTTTCATTCGAATTTTGTGTGGCCTTAGTGCTGCAAGTTGTATGCCGTGTGCAACGGTGCATATACGTAACTTATTTCATAGGCCAAATGTAACCGAAGTAGGCAGCTGAGTATGAAGCCGAATTAAACTTTTTTTATAACCAGTTGCGGAATTGGTAAATATTTTGGAAAAGTTTGAAAGTTTTAAAAATGGAGACGCAGAAAATAATGTTTCTACTAGCGCACCCGCAGAACTCCTTCTGACTGAAAACGCCTTCCGGTTTATGCATATAAAAGTTAAAACTAAAATTCTGTAACAGGTTAACAGCCGAACTACTAGCTCGATTTCGCTAATTCAAAATTATAAATGACAGATTTATGAGTCACAAGAACATAGGATCAATTATAAAGTGAATTGTTAATCCATATCTCTATTACTATATACAAAAAATGTATAAAAATTTGTTTTTGTAAGAGGTTAACAGCCAATCTACTGCATCGACTTTTCTAATTTAAATTTCTAAGTGACATATTAATACCACACAAGAATATAGGGAGTCATTTAAAGCGAAACATTAATACCAAATATATTTTTTAATATTTTCAATTTATTAACAGTTCTATGCACTGTTAGACCACTTACCATGCAAGTGTTTATTGAAGGAGCAAAGTGTTAATCAAATGCATTTTAATTCTACTAGAAATATTTTTTGTAAAAGTACAATTCATTTGATTCTCATACTAGCATATATAATATGATTTTCTCAATTTCATATGGGTGGCAACCCTGTAAAAATATTAAAAGTAACATTACTGAAGTTAAAAAGCAGATAACCTACATAAAAAAATTCATAAAAATTCAAGAAATGTTTTTTTACAAATTTCAAACCGGTGGCAATTTTGTCATAACATTCACAGTGGCAACACCGAAGTCGATAGGCTTAGATTTTAGTACCCCGTCTACAAACTAAATGCCATCAAAATCGGTGTAAATGGTTCAAAAATGTTACCGGTAATACAAGTAAATAAATATACAAGAATAACTCGCTTAGATTTAAATTTTTTTATTCGTACGCGCTTAGATATGTTGCTGAATAAAATAGCGACCTGAAATTTTTTTTCGAATTTATTTAAAAATTTCCCACGAAAAGCAAATATGAACTTGACGCTTGCGAGATAGCAACCATAATTGTGAGCGCTTATTTGTTTATTATGTTTGCTTACTCTTTTCTTCTTTTTTTTTACATATATTTATAAGCACAACTGGGTATGAAAATGTAACTGACAAGCATTTTCTTCAAATTAAGCATAGTCAGCGCAGTAATTGTTTATTAGAGTTGACATAAAATGCTCTTGTAATAGGCATAAATTACTGTATAAGAATATGAAGTGATTTAGATTTGTAGCTACTACAAAATGGTATGCCTAGGCGTATGAGTGACGTGGAGCAATTAAAAGCAGCGAATAAAAAATTGCGAAACTTATATGTACGACTTACTTCATTAATTATATTTATTATGCGAGTTATTATTATGCAAAAATATATTTCTTTGTTCATATTTTGAGCAACAACAATTGTTGACTTGTTTTTTCGCTTTTTCGCTTTAAGTTCAGTGAGGGGCAGCAGCTTCATAGACACTAAATACTGAATCACTGGCCATAACATTATCACTTTCGGTCCATTTTAATTTAAATTACTCGTCTGCCCGAATTGTACTGAATGAATTCAACATTTCGTTTGAATGCTTTTGTTTTTAAAAGTGTGCTGAGCGGTACTGAAAGCTTTTGAATTGCTTTAAGTTGTATGCAAAGTGTGCGCGCTTTTGTTTGACTTCATCTTGGTTTTGTTTATTTATAATTTTTTTTTCTTTATTTATTTTTTTCTTTCAATTTTTTTTCTTTATGTATTTGCTTTGAATTTGTAAATTTTTTTTTTTTTTTTTTTTTTTTATCTCTGCTTGTTTGGTTGACCTTCTCTTCCGGTAACTGCAGGTTAAGCGCTACTATCTATTTACCCTTTGTATTTAAATGTAATTTCACAGCAGTAACCATCATTATTGTAATCGAGGCGTTATACTACAGAGTTGTTTTCCTTTATAAAAAAAAAAATAAAAATAATCTATACACGGTGCGGCTTAGCTCAGTGCAATTAAGTAGGCACGGTTTCGGTTACTGCGTGCTAAAAATGGAAAAAATTTTCATTCCAATACATACAGTGGCGGACATTAATATACTAACAGTCGTTTCTAAACTTTTTAGAAATTTTTTCTATAATAAAATTGTTTATAGAAAAAATTGTTTTAATAAAAATATGTGTGAAGGTCTAATTCAAGAACTATAAATTTAGTTTTAGAAAACTTTTGTCAAAAAAAAAATTATCTCCAAAAAAGTTTGCCAAAAAAATGTATCAAAACCAATTTCCAAAATAATTTTCTTAAAAAAAGTTTGTCAAAAAAATTTATGTCAAAAATTTTCTCAAAAAAAGTTTGTCAAAACAAAATTTGTTAAAAAAGAAGAAGAAGAAAAAAAGTTTGTCAAACAAATTTTTTCAAAAAATTTAGTCACAAAAAAATTTTCTCTAAAAACATATTTTGCTAAACAAATTTTCTCAAAAAAAGATTGTCAAGAAAATTTTGTCAAACAAGTTTCCTCAAAAAAAATCTCCAAAAAATTTCGTTTAACAGATTTTCTCAAAAGAAGTTTATCGAACAAGATTTTGTCAGAAAAATTTTCTCAAACAAAATTTGGGCAAAAAATATTCTTCAAAAAAAGTTTTGTCAAAAAAATTTTTCTCAATAAAATTATGTCAAACAAAATTTTGCCAAAAAAATTGTTTTCAAAAAAAAATTTGTCAGAAAAGTTTTCTCCAAAAAAGGTTTTCCAAAAAAAAAGTTTAAACCATTAAATGATGAATTTTGTGTTGAGCTCGATTCCAGATGGAGCTTTTTGGCGCCTTTACGAACTAATTAATTATTCTCTTTTTTCCGCTGGCATAGTCTTTGTAGCCGACTCATCTGGTATGTAGCGCGATTCTATTAAAAATCCTGTTAAAATTTTACGCTTCACATTACTCGAATGACTGATTCGAACTCAAAGTTTTACTTTACGCAACAGCGCCAAAGACAGACAATTCATGGTCAAGGTCTTGCTTAGTACTTGTGCCTACAAATAACCCATGAGCTCGTGCCAACAAAAAAGGGGAGGAGGAGAGTCATGCAACATTGATGAGATTTGATCAAAAAATTCATGACCAAAGCAGACGAGCTTGACAAATACATACACCGCGCCACAGATATCCAATACACCAACACCCTATACCAACAGAGCTGAGCAAATTCCCCACAGACTTGCGTTGAGCATGTCAGTTCGGTTGGCACATTTCACAGCAAATGCTTTTGGAGAGTTTGTGGACAAAGGTTTTGGCTGCAAATACAAAGTCTATGACCCTTTCAAATATACAATCATAATTAAGCAATGAAATAGCAACAACAACAAGGACTTTAATTTTTTGGAAATCTGATGCTCTGTAGGAAGATGGCAGAGAGTAGGAAATCGAGTGAAGAGAAGGGTGAAGGATGAATGAATAAAGAAGGACCGCAGAGAAGACCACTCAGATATCTGGTAGCACGTTTTCTTAACAGTCTGCCAGAGGTGAGCGAAGTGGATTTTGTGCTACTTCTTAAATTCATATGGGAAAGTAAGTAAGTAGGATCCCTAGAATATTCACAGCTGTTAAAGCTTTCAAAAGCTCCTCCCTACATTGAGTTTACCACAAACAGAAAGCCTGCGAAACTTGAAGAGTTCAATATAAGTTGCTTTTGTTGTTGTTGTTGTTGTTGTTGTTGTTATTTCTGTTTTACAAATAATTAAATACAAAGAATTTCAACTCATTTCCATATAGTTATGCGACAATTCCTTGCAACGATAATGAAGTTACTAATGCTATTCATGCCGATTTGTAGTTCCTCAAAAACTACAGCTAAGACTGATGCGACTCAATTTAATTGGATATACATACATTCTCTTGCATTTCTAAGTAAATTATGAAGGGCTTTGGTACGCAGAATGGCCTCCTCTGCTGGTAGCAATGCGAACGTTTCTTCGTAGTCATTAAAGCTTCCACACTTCCACTACATCCACGCCCACAATCACACTGAATCTCACACTCACGCACTGCTCACTTAGACGACTAGTAATTGAGTGAATGCCGCTTGCGGTCATCTAGTGTTGGTCAATGAGAAGAACTGCTGGAAACGGTAATATCCCCTTGATAATCGAAAATTGTTTTGCAGTTACTTTCAGTCGCATGAAATTCGAATGCAAGAAAAATTTGTCTCATCTTAAATTTCAAATCTCAATTCAATCGTTTGATGTTACTTGGCCTGCTGCGGCTTTGCATCATTAAAATCATAATGAGTACTACACTTTGTAACAGTAATTTACATACAGAGCACAACTTTTATTTCAAACACTATATAAAGTGTAAATAAAATAAAACCATACGAAAAAAGGGATCCAAAACTCTAAATTGGACAACTGGCAATACGACAGAAAAAATTTCATAAAATTCTACATAACGGTTTCTGTGTGATGCACGCGCAAACATACAGACAAACAGACGAAAATTCTAAAAACTGTAGTTTTTTCTGCTATTAATAATAAACATCAAATATGATTACCAAAGTTCACATGCAAATATCATGAAACACATACATACATACATACATACATAAACATTTCACAGCAATAAATCATCTAACCATCGGTATATGTGGTTGTAAGTAGGCCAAGTTTAGTGGAGCAACTTAGCAATGAGATTCTGATAATCTTTTGGAGGAAATTTTTTTTTTGTTGATATTTTTACCATGAGCACAGGTCTGCTTGCCTGCCTATAAGCAATTTTATATTGGTATAATGATGCGTTTGTAAATTTCTTTGAGTAAAAATACTCGCATCGATTTTTGTTTGGTAAGAATAAGCCGCCAGCTGAACGTGTTCAAGATGATTTTTGCACACAAATGTTATAATGTGATCAACATAATCAGAAGCATATGTTAAACATATGTACGTGAATACATACATATGCGCATATATAGTTAAAATGTTGAGGCATTGGAAAATTGTGATACAAAGCGAAAATATTTAATACGGTTAGGGCAAATGTTTTGTAGTTTAGGGAGCTAGCCAAAGTCGTAACTTGGCACTACTGAGATGCATGTAAAAAAATGAACGAGAAGAGAGATAGATAGAGAGGAGTAGCATATTCAGAACACCTGATAAGGATAGCTATAGATTACAGACGACTTGCTGGGAAGGAATTTTGATAGCTCAACAAATATGATAAAAAAAAAACAAAACAAAAATTTTATTATCTGAAAAAATCTAAAATTATCAAAAAAAAAATCTAAAAAACATTAAATAAAATCACAAATAGCCAAAAAAAAATTAAAAGAAAAACTTAAAAATAATCAAAAAAAAGCAACCTACAACCCACAAATATAATCAAAACGAATATAAAAAATCAAAAATTATCAAAAAAAAAATCGAATTGAAATCAAATCTAATCAAAAAAATAATAAAAAATAATTTAAGAAAACAGCAAATATGTATAATCAAACAAAAAATATAAAAAATTAAAAATTATCCAAAATAACAGAAAAAATTTTTTTTAAATTTAAAAAGACCAAAAAATCAAAATAAAATCAAAAAAGAAACTTAAACCAATAAAAAAATAAAAAAAACCAAGAAACTCACATAAAAATACATAGTATAATAGAACAAAAAATATAAAAAATCAAAAATTATCAAGAAACAAATATGACCAAAAGAAAAATATCTAAAATTATTTTAAAAAAAATTAAAATAATAAAAAATAATCAAAAAAATTTAAAACAATAAAAAAGTCAAAAATTTTCAAAAAAAAAAAAACAAATATAAAAAATCGGAATAAAGCAAAACAAAATTGGATAAAAAAATCAAAAATTGTCAACAACGATCAAATAAATTTAAAAAAAAATAATAAATATGATAAAAAAAACATCAAAAATTATCAAAAAAAAACTTAAAAATAATAAAAAAATCAAAAATAATAGAAAATAAAACTCGAAAAAAAATTTAAAAAAATTTAAACCATTAAAAAAATTAAAAACAAGTTAAAGAAACTAAAAAAGCAAATATCATTAGAAAAATATAAAAATAATCAAAAAAAAACAAAGGCTATCAAAAAAATGGAAAATAATCAAAAAACTTTTTTGATTACTTTTGATAATTTTTTTTTATTTTTTTTGATTTTTTTTTTAAATCTTGAAAAATTATCCTGGTTCGGTACGAGCTGGAGACCTACTAAACATTTTTTCTGCAGAGAAAAATTATTGTTGTTTTGGGTTTTTTTTTTAATAATTTTTTAATTAATCATCTTGAAAAACATGATTTTTTGTTATTATTTTTTATTTGATTGGAAAATAATCATTAAAAATGTAAGTAATAGCAATGAAATTTATTCTCAGAAAAATAATCATTCAAACCAATAATCATTACAATTAGTAATTATTTTTTAACAGGTCTGAATTGAATTAGTTTATAACTACTCTGTTTGCCTGCTTGGTAAATATAGACAACGGCACTGAGGTTCAACATTGGAAACCAGCTACACATACATACATCCATACCTACCTCCCATACATACATATTAACCGCCTATAAAGTGTTTATGAGCCGGATTCATTAGCAGCATCATCTCACTACGAAACGAAGGCTCTGCTACTAAAGTGCCTACCTACCAAGCAAAGATCTAATAGAGCATGATACGAGCCGGACAGTAAGCTCATCATACGAACAATTTAGACGAGGTGAAATAATGGTCTTATCTTGATCGAAAGAAAATAAAGCCAAATGCATATAATAGTTTCAACCCTCTGACTCAAACATTTTGAAATTAGGTTAGTGGGTAAACAGCCTTGTCTATGGCGTTGGCTATCAAAAATCGCGCACACACAACCAGCTTGATATGCTTTGTATATGTATATCTCCCACAGCACTTTTAGTACATCGCACACTCTCCATCTATTAAATTTGAATTTTTTGCATAATTGATGAAGTCAGCAAAATTTTTTTATTTCAATATTTTACACACTAACACATCTAAATATGGGACATAGTGACTCTTCATCAACATTTTTTACGCTTTTTGCCTCGTATTAAAATGCTCCCTTTTTTATGCTAAATACTTTACTCACTCACACACTCACTCACTTCTATTTCACTCTCCTTGCAGTTTAGCGCATTATTTAGTCTTTTGCTGGTAAACAAAATTCGCGCTTCCGTTCTAAGCATGCTTTGCATACTTTTAGGCGCTTTATACAATGAAAGTGCGCTGCAAATAAAGCCATATAAAACTTTGTGGTTTTTTCTTAATAGTTATAGCTTAATCATTTTTTGTTTAATTAACTTACGGCGCGTGATTTTTGACGTAATTGAGGTGAGCAAGTTAAATAAAGAGGCAAGGCACTTGAAAAATTCGCTAATGATAGTTATTAAAATAAATGAGTGGTAAGTGTTGATTCTTGAGTAGGCGCAGGCTTTTTCACCAAATGTGGGTGGACTTCACAAGTTAGATCTTGTGCTAAAAGCTGTCACTTAAATAATAAAAATGGAGAAGTCTGATTTGGTGTTGAACTCCCTAAAAAAAATATTGTATTCGCTAGTTGTATAAGCTCGTTAGAGCTTTAAGCTTTTGTCAGAAAGCTCTTTTCTCAGTAAAACATATGTATGGGAAACCGAATATAGACAATTAGACAATTCCGTTTCAGCTCTTTTCTTTTAAAAAACAAACAAACAAATTTGAAGAGCCTAATCCGGGAAGGAGTTTAAAAGCTGGTTGTATGTCCTCTTGTGAGCTTTCAGCGCTTTTTTTTTAGTCATGGCAGAAAGCTTTCTTTTTTTCTTCATTGGAAATAAATTGTAGCGAAATAAACCGTATTAAAAAGAGAATAAAAACACACACTTTCAGCTCTCAAACAGTACAACTTTGCATTAGGATTTAAGCCTAGAAGCTTTCCATTATCGAATTGAGGAAGCCAAATTTGGGTATGGGCGCTTTAAGTAAGCAATTCATTTGAGAAGGCAGATTTGGTTCTGTACTCTTTAAAATCAATACTGAAGCTGAGCTTAAAGCTTTTTTTGAAGTTTTACGCCAAAGCTTCTTTTTCGTTACAAAAAAATTCAAGGTAAAATAAATAATATAAAAAAAAAAAATATTTTATTTGACCCCTGACTTGTTGCAAAAACTTAATTGTAAAATTTTCCCGCTTTTAAGTTCCAAAGTTTAAGGTACACCTAACCTAATTTAAACAAATACAAACAATAACAATTAAAACAACAACAACCGAGAAGCCAAGCAAAAGTGTTATGCAGTAATCACGTTGGGAGTTAAATAAAAAGTCAAAAAGCGTTTTCAGTTGAAAAACGTCAGAAAAACAAACAAAGTGACCTTTACTTTAAAAACCAACAACAACAAAACACAGCAAAAAAAGTACAAAAACAAAAAAAAATTAAAAAAAAATAAAAACGTTTCGTTAAATTTCCACATAATCGCCATTGTTCATGTCGCAACAGCAACAGCAGCATCATGCATTACGCTTCCACCACAGCACCCTGCGTCCACCACCCACCGCAGCCAACAACGAAATCCACTGATGGCCATCATAGCGCAATTGGCCTTTTAAGCAGTTTCATGCGTCGCTTATTAAAACTTTTGATTAGCTGCATTCTCATGCCGGCCATGCAACAGTACATCCACATTAATTGGTCTCCAATGTCAACAACGCCCATCTCGGCCAGCATTGTTGCTGTGCATGCCGTCACTGCCATTCGACTTTCGTTTGCAACCAACATAACAACAAATGTTGACAATGGCGACGTTATGTCTGCGCCACCTACTGAGCTGATTGGTGGCTTGGCGATTGCTGCTAATGCAGCGGCTTTAACAGGCTTAGGTGCACGCGCTCCCGTCTCTTGGCCCAAATCCTCAACACACATGCGCTTGACACAACGCAACAATCATGCGAATATTTCCTTGCTATTGGATAATCTCTTACGTGGTTATGATAATAGCATACGACCGGATTTTGGAGGTAAGTGGAATTATCCTATATATATTTACTTTTAATGATTTTCTTCAAATGAGACATTGAAGGTCTTTTAGGCAATCCTTTGAGTGAATTTATTTCTTTTTAAAATGTAAGACACCAGCTTAGTAGAACAGCTTTTCAGGTCGTAGAGACCATCCTTTTGTAATCCGCTTTCGTTCAGATGGGTCTCATCACATTTTTGGACAGCTTCCTTACCAACTCAAAAATCACATAATTTTTTCGAAGTTTTGTTTCCAACTCATAATCTTATCTCCGGTTTCTGTAAATGGCCCGCCTGCGTCCTTAATCAAGTAAAAAGCTATACCTCATTACTATTTATTTTCATATTTCATTTTCAATAAGCGAATACTTACAATTGAATTATGGTAGTAAATAAATAAATAGTGCAGCTAAATCGTAATCAACTTAATCGAAAACCGATGCGAATAGCTCACTAAGCCATACCAATGAACGAACGATAAATACTCGTACTTAGATGTCCCCCACTTTTGTTGACGCAATGATGATGGGTAATTTGTTCGCTACTCGCTTAAGCGAAAATGAAGGAATTTTAAATGCAGCAGTACAGCTATTTTTTATATATATATGGAAGTATTGTGTACATTAGGGAGTGCCAGGAAATTTCATAAAAAGAAGTCACCGATGACAGCTCTTACAGAGGGTGGTTATTCGAAAAAAGCTTTGTGACCGCCAAAAAAGCTAACTACATTCGAAAAAGTGATAATACCGAAAAAAAATCACTGTTTTCAAAAAATTCAGCTGTGACTACAACAGTGACAACGGTTTCAAAGTCGCAATTTTCAAAGAAAATCACTGCTTTAAACAAGTTACTGATCTCAACGCAACTGCAGGTTGTCCAAAAAACAGAGGTTTAAAAAATCACTGTTTTCAAAATATTCACTAAAAAATATTCCTAAAAATCACAGGTACCAAAAAATCGCTAGTACCGAAAGACGAAATTCAGAAGCCGTACTAATTAAAAGAATTTCAAAAGTTTAAAAAAATCACTAAAATTTCCAAAAAAAGTCACTGGTTTCATGAAATAATCACAGTTCCACAAAAGTCATAGGTACAAAAAAAAGCACTGATTTCAAAAATATTCTATTTAAAATTCCAGCCTATTTGAACACTTAGTCACTGATTTCAAAGGTCAGTCATCGGCGCAAAAAATAATCTTGTTACAAGAAAGCCACCTTCTAGAAAGCGTCACTGGTTTCAAAATAGAGGTGGTTCAGTAAAAAAGTAACCGATTTCAAAAAAATTTTACGGCTCCAAATTACTAACTTATTTCAATATTTCATGACCACGTAAAAAGTCAACTTATTTTCTCAAACATGACAAGCTTTCAAAAAAATGTTAAGCGATGCCAAAAAGTAACTAATTTCAAATTGATTTCCAGTTTCACAAAATGGACTGATTTTCAAAAAAATAGTTATTTAAAAAAATCAGTTATTTAATTAGTTTCAAAATCAGGATTTCGCAAAATAATCATCAGTTCAAAAAAATCACTGGTTTCTAAAAAAAATCAAAAAATCACCGCTTCGACTGATTCAGATAAAACTGGTTTAAAAACTGAGGCACTGGTTCTAAAAATTTCAGCGCTTCCAGAAAAAATTTGTATTGCTTCAAAAAAGTCACCGGTGCTAGACAAAGTCACTGTTTTCAAAAAATCGCTTCTTTAAAAATCACTTATGACGGAAAAATTATGTAGGTCACTCAAAAAAAAAGCTATGGGTTAGAATAAAAGAGTATTGAAATTTATTTCACCTATTGTCAACATATTAAATTTTTTTATTTTCCTTTCTGACCCACCCTAATATGAACATAATTAATAAGAGCAAATGTTCTGCATTGATAGGATGTGTATAGCTTTATAAGTGTGCACGGGAAATTATCTACTAAATGCTTAAAATTGAGGAGCCTTTTTGAGCTTTCGACGCATTTATTCCCATTTTCCTACAAACATCCGTTGACTTTGGTAACGCATAAATTTTCCGAAAGCCCAACAACCACCTCCGACAATTTAGAAAATTGACATTTATGAAAATGTCAGCAAAGTGAGACAAAACGTGAACACAGCAAAGTTGGGCAAGCAATGTTCACAAGCAAATTAGCCAACGATGTAAGGGAAGCTATTTAAGGCGATGAAGAAGAGTGGGAATGAAGAGCATCGATGCGACATACAACTTAGTTTAGACATAAGGGGATGGTTGTCGAAAGTGATGGTGACAGGGGAGCAAACAAATTTGCAAGTGAGTAGTGGGAGAAATTTAAGTGGGCTAGCGAGCAGCAGTAGAATGGCTGAAGTCAAATGAGTTCGGATGCTTACAGTTTAGCGGCTTCTGTAACACCAACTTTGTAGCTTCCTATTCCAGTAAAAGCTGCAGCAAGGAAGGTGTTGACGCGCGGAAATTATTTGATATTGAAAATGTTTTTCATTTAGGTTCAAAGAGAAAATAAAAATATGTGCTAAAGAGAGCTTCATGCGGGCTATACGGAGGTTTTTGGGGAAGCCTTTTGAGTAGCTTTTAGAACTTGATTGCCATTCACATCAGAATTTTTTCACTGAGTGGATGAGTCACAAGCTACGCAAAGTACAAAAAAAAAATTGTATATAACACAAAAAAAATTGAACGATAAAAAGAAGAAGCTCCATGTCCCTACTATATTTAACTAAAAGAGATTTACTCCATTGAATTCTCTTTGAATCATTTTTTTCTGTTGCGCATTGCTTTGAGTCTTTAAGGCTTTTGAGTCACATTGCAGTCATGCAAATGATCTAACTTATTTATTCACAAACAGCTGAGCTAACTAACACTGTACTACAAAAAATGGAATTAGTCTAAGATGAAAACGGAATGAATGTCAAGGGAGCTAAAGATGAATGCATACATTTTAACAGCGAAATTTCAACCAAAAAAAATTTTTTTTTCAAATTTTTAATTTTTTTTTGTTGTTATTTTTTTTTATTTTTTATTCAATGGTCAAAAAAAACCTAAAATCAACCACATTTATGAAAAATAATTTTATGAAAATTATATATCACAAGGCGGTCGTGTTACCGAAAATTGATAAAATATTAATTTTCGAAAATGGGCGTGGCTCCACCCCTTTTATAGTGAATTATTCTACAAAACTTGTATTGCCATTTTATTATCAATTGATTTGTCGTAACGAACTTTGCTGAAGTTATTCAATCTGTAACAATATATTTTTATGTTGAAAATATGCAAGGAGTCAGAGCCACGCCCACTTTTTTGAAATTTTTTTGGAAAAATTTAAATGGAATATCGCATTAACTGCGAAAGCTTTAGCAATTTGGCAAAGGTAAAGCTTTTTGTAACTTTAACCGTTAATCCTTGTATTGAAAATAAATCCGTCGCAGACCACGCCTACTTTTTTGAAATTTTTTTAAAATTCAAAACGTGATATTTCAGTAACAGCGTAAGTTATAACAACGAGATTTGCCATACATAATAAGCTCTTTAAGCAAAACTCGGCCTCAAATAAATTTTGTACATTTGGGGGAAGTAGGCGTGGTGTAGCCCATTTTGGAGTATAAAAATTCTACGTTTTTCTAAGCTAAAATTACTCATAATTTTTTAAAGATATTTTAATAAAAATAAGTTCTGTTGGGTTTATGAAATGTCGTTCCCTGACCTAAGCAAATCGGATAGCAGACAAATAAATTATTCAGTCAAATTGGTAACGTGAACGTATTGCTCTCCATAAAATATGAAATAATAATTAAACACTACTGGGTATAGAATTTTCGATTCCACCCGAACTTAGACTTCCTTGCTTGTTTTTATTTAGTTTTAATTCTGCTAAGAATATTTTCAAATTGCCTATGAATAAATCTTTCCCTCTCTTACATTTAAATTTGTGTATCTCGTCAACAGGTCCACCAGCCACGGTTGAGGTTGATATAATGGTACGCAGCATGGGTCCAATCTCTGAAGTGGATATGGTAAGTTCTAATTAAAGACATAATTAGAATAAGAAATAAATAGGTAAAAAATTAAAAAAATCAGGAAACAGAATTTGTACTGGGAGACCTTAGACCAGATGATTCAACATGTAATTTATGCGAGGAAGGGATGTCTGGCAGTCTTTCTTTTGCCACGGCCCAAATCGTCTAAGCGATTAAGTGCCCAATGATGATGTTGATCATTTCGATCATTAATCATTAACACTGATCAAATGTTAAGAGGATTATTTATCTCATTAGCACTACTGGGAATGACAAAAAAAATGAAGTGTAGTGAATCGCAAGAAGCACGTGTATTTTATTTATATATTGGCCTCCACACAAATCGAAATCAAAATCAATTAAAGTCAGCAAAAAAAAATTCATTCAGCAGAAAAAAAGGATACAAGCAATTAGACGCCAAGAGTCAGGTACAGATTGACTACGAATCTCATACGTTTTGTTGATTGAGAAGTTACCAAGCAGTGAAAGACCCAACTGGTCAGAAGAAATACTAGTTGAAAACTAAATTTTCTAAATCAGCCCAAACTAGTACGAAAAACAATACATCTGAAACAGCAAAAATTCAAATTTTTGGAGAATACTTGAGTGGGTAGGGTTGGAAAAAATTCTTTTGGAATGAATTTTTTAAATTTTATTATTTATCAAAAAGCTCGAACCTGTGAGCTCTATCATGTGTGTCGAGTACCCAACCACCATTACTAGAAACATTTTAATTGTTTTCACATTACAATTACTACGCTAAATGAATTAGGATTTTTTTTGGTCAATTTCGAACTAGTTGGAAACTAGTATATTTCTGCCCTAAGATTAGACAATTGTCTTCCAGTAGCACAATGAATTGTTAAGAATCCAGTTTCTTCTATGGAAACAGAACAGCCGACGAACTGGTTGACCTTTATTGCTTTTTTTTGGGGGGGGACTAGTTTGTAACTAGTTGGCTTGACTACGATAAATCCCTTTTAGCATCCTTGTACACATACATTCATCCACATTTACAACAACAATTTTTGTCATTTTATTTAATCAACGAGACGCCTTCATTTCATTTGATTGCTTAACACCTCTCGCGTGCCAAATGCCTTTTGCGGTAATTCGTTTTTAGCTCAAAGCGTTTAGACTTTTTCTCTTTTTTTTCCTTTTTTTTATTTTTTTTATCTTTATTTTTATTTTTTTTTTGTATCACTGTCGTTTTTGTATTCCATTTTTGTTGTATTCCTTGCAGACATATTCAATGGATTGCTATTTCCGTCAATCATGGGTGGATAAACGTTTAGCATTCAAAGGTGCTCAAGACACATTGGCTTTGAGCGTTTCAATGTTGGCGCGCATTTGGAAACCCGACACCTATTTCTATAATGGCAAACAAAGTTATTTACATACCATAACAACACCAAATAAATTTGTAAGAATCTATCAAAATGGCAGAGTGTTATATTCGAGCAGGTGAGTTGTGATTAAAGGAAATGAAATAAAAATAGTTCAAGATTTTTAATTTCAAATCTCATCTCACCAGTTTGAGTTGTCATCAAAAGCATTTACGCTGCTTAATTTTATTGTTGTTGTTGATATTTTGGGTCCTCAAGTTTCTCTCTTCCTTCTTCCTACTTTCAGATTAACAATCAAAGCTGGCTGTCCAATGAATTTAGAAGACTTTCCAATGGATATACAAAAGTGTCCACTAAAGTTCGGTTCATGTGAGTGAATTTTAAAGTGAAAACTGCCAAAAACATGCAAGCAATTTACAATTTTCGTAAGTAGGAAATTCCAAAAGTGAGCTAGTTGAGCTGTGCAGTGAATGTATTTGAGGCAACAAAGTGCATGTCATCTTTAAGTTTTCAGAGCATCACGCTTAAGGTCCCTCTGTTCCAAGAATGTAGCCAATTTGTAAATAATTTTTCTGTAGCTATTTTTATTACCATTTGACCTTGAAGACTCAATGTCACAAATAAGCTTATAAATGTAGGACAGGACTTTTACCTTTGTATGTATGTATTAGGGTGATTCATTTTTTTTTCATTAGGTGCTCCCATAGGCTATCCCGTTTTAAAAAAAAAAACATTTCCAAACCACTTTCTATGTTACCAATCCCAGGAATCGAACCTTGGAACTTAAGTGCTACAAGCCAGAAACACTATCGATACTGTTCGTAGGCCGCCGTCTTAATATTAAGTACATTTAATTTTACGTTTGAAATTTTTTTGGTTTTTCAGACCTATTAAATTTGATTAGTATGTATGTATGTTAGTTGTAATTCGTAAGGATTATTTTAATTGTTTCCAAGAAAAGGCAATTATAAACTGATGACGATTAAAAAAAAACCAAAAAAAAATTAAAAAAACTACAAAAAATGCAAAAAAAAAATTAAAAAGAATCAGAAATAATCGAAAATTATTTTTAAAAAAATTTAAAAATTCAAAAATAATCAATAAAATTTAAAACTAATCAAAAATAATCAAATCATCATCAATAAATTTTTCAAATAATCATTAACAAATTTTAAAGCTAATCAAAATTAAAAAATAATCAAAAAAAATTCAAAATAATCAGGAGTATTAAAAAAAAAACGAAAATAATACAAAACAAATCATATATAATCAAAAAAAAAAACCTAGACCAAAATAATCAAAAAAAATCAAAAAATAAAAAATTTTAAATAATCCAAAAAAAATTAAAAAAAAAACAAACTTAATCAAAAAAAATTATTAATTATTTTTGATTATTTTTAATTTAATTTTTTTTTTAAATCGTGACCCATATCAAATTAATCTGGCGAAAATATTGCCAATGACAAATTGCTTTCCAAAAAATTTTGAAAACCCCTACATTCTATGAAGTATTCCTACTCTAAAGGAATTTGATTGTACCCTAACATACATCCTTAAATAAGCCTATTTATGAGAAATAGTGCAAAAGTGAAATTTAACAAAAATGCTTCTAACTAGTACCCACACACCTATGATATAATTACGCACACTCGGAGAAGAAAAGCGCCACCCTGCAGTTAAACAAACCAGTTGTAGACTACTCTGCGACTAGTATGAATAAAAACCAGATTGGTTTTTTTTTTTTAAATAATTGTTTAAAGATAATAGTTATAAAAAAAATGTATCCAAAAAATTTTAAATATTTCGTTACCTGTTAAATAATGATTACTAATCGTAATGATTACGGGTTTAGTTGATTATGTTCCTGAAAATCCATTTAATGATTGATTAATGATTATTTTCTAATTAATTTAATTTAATGATTATTTTCTAATTAATTTAAAAATAGTCCAAATAACATAATTTTTCGCTATTATTAAAAATAATCTGAAATTATCAAAAAAAAATCAAAAAAATTTTTTTTATTATTTTTTATAGTTCTAATTTTTTTTAACAATGCTAAAAAATCATGATTTTTTTTTTAATTTTTTAATTGTATCTAATAAATTTATAATTGCTTTTCTTAAAAATAATTAAAATAATCATTCCTGATTGAATACTAAATATTAATCAAATTTAATAGATGTGTTGAATATTTTGGAGTTATTTGATTATTTTTAATTTTTTTAATTAGTAAAAAAATTCAGAATAAATTTTTTTTTTTTTTAACTTTTGACTGCCCTTGTTTAAGGGTAATGGTTATTATTTGATAATTTTTAATTTTTTTTACCGTCAAAAATCATGAGTAATTGTTTAGATTTTTGCAATGAAATTAAGACTAAAAAAAATTTTAATCATTATTGTTAAATAATTTCAATAACAAATCTCTTACAAACTAGTACTCTCTCTGACTACATATGTATGCCTTTCCCTTACTGCCGCCTACTTATTTATTCGTTCATTCATGTATTTATAACACACACAATTGCTTTACCAGTTTGCTATGCCTTATGATATTTAAACGATTTAAATAGCTCTCTTGCTACTACGGCTACCCACTCGTCCTTATGAATGTCCTTATAAGCCTAGCACAACCAATGCACGCTTCCATATAAAAATTTGCAATAAGAAAACCAAAAACAAAAAAAAATAAAAATAAAGCTTTATCAAAAGCGCAACTATGGAAATAAGTTGTTAAGCAGTTTTTAGTCGTTTGTAGTTCATTTATTCGCTCATTCGTTTACGAACATACAAACCACCTAATACTCGGATACAACAAATGCATGTGAGTGGAGTGTGTGCCAGCGTACATATGGCATTATTTGGCTGGCAAGCATGAGAGGCAGTTTTTTTGTTGCACCGCAAGTACATAATCATTATTGTGCGTTCTGTACAACAGGCGGTCGCATAGTCTCGAGGGGAAAGTAGTGCGGTTCTAATGCGGTGCATTGGCTTAGTTGCATGTAACGGCGTTTCTAATGAATGCATTCTGCTCGCCCGCCTGTCCGACATTCAAATGCATTCAAGGATTTAATTGATTTCATGCTGTGGTAAGAGGATTTGTTGTTGCTTTTTTTTATTTTTAATAATTTTATGGATTTTTTTGAAAGGTCTGATATTTAAAGTGAGTGATTTTATGAGGGAATTGCGATAGACTGAAGTAGAGTGCACAGTGTAAAATAAAAAAAGCAAATGGCTCGATTGGCCCGTCTGTTCTTCCGTCTAAGAACCTGATATCTGGAGTTAATTTATTGATAAATTACAGAAATTTGGATTATTTGGGACTAGTCTCCCAACCCCACATTTAAAGCTGGCATAATCGAACGCCCATTTCTATGTTTCAAGTATTTCGAAAAGCACAAACTTATGAATTTGACTGATTTGACGAATTTTTTAATTGGTAATGATTAGTTAAATTGTTTTTAAGAAAAGGCATTAAAAAATTTATTACGATCAAAAAAAATCAATTATCAAAAAATAGTAAAAAATAATCAAAAAAAACAAAACCAAATCGAAAAATATTAAATTAAAAATAATTAGAAAAAAATCAAAAATAATCAAAAAAAATGAACAGAAAAAACAAAAAAAAATTTAAAAACATCAATGAAACCAAAATAAAATACAAAACGAAATCAGAAATAACAAAAAAAATTAAAAATTCAAAAATAACCGAAAAAATAATCAAAAAAAAATAAAAAGCTAATCAAAAAAATTAAAAAAAATCAGAAATAGTCAAAAGTACCAAAAAAAATTAAAGAACAAATATTTTCAAAATAAAAATAAAAATAAGAACAATAATTATTAAAAAAATCAAAAAAAAACACAAAATAAAATCAAAAATATCCAAAAAATTAAAAAAAAAAATAAAAAATACGAAAAAACAAATTAAAAAATAAGAAATATTTTCAAAATAAAAATAAGAACAAAAATTATTTAAAAAAAAATCAAACATAATCAGAAATAACCAAAAAAATTAAAAATAATCAAATAAAATTCAAACATAATCGAAAAAATAAAAAAAAAAGCAAAAGATAATCAAACAAAATTAAAAAAAATCAAAAATACAAAAAAAAATTTGAAATAAAAAATATTTTCAAAATAAAAATTAGATCAAAAATGATTTAAAAAAATCAAAAAAGCTCAAAATAAAATCAAAAATAATCGTGAAAAAATTTTTCTGATTAGTTTTAATTATTTTTGATGGTTTATTTTATTATTTTCAACAATCATGTAAATTCGTAATTTTTTTCTGTTTATTTTTTAATTAATTGGAAAATATTCATTAAAAATTTGAAGTAATGGCAATCAATCATTAAATGGATTCTCGGGAAAATAATCAATCAAACGGGTAATCATTACAATTAGTAATGTTACTGTGCAAATAAAATATGACTTAAATTTAAATGAAAATTGTGTCAAAAAGCTACAGCCAAATTTAATTCAAACTAAAAGTACAATGCTGTTACTCATAAAAATAAAAAACAACCAAACACCGCAACCCCACACCCATCCAAAATGCAAAAGTCTCACCCAAAACATTAATGTATGCGCATATTTTACTTCGAACGCTTGAGCTATGTCAAGCATGTATGTATGTATGTATGTATGTGTGGCATGCATCACACATTATTATTGTTGTACATACATATGTAAAACATTGCTTTGCTTTGAATTGTTTGCATATGGGTATGCCACGACGTATACGCAACCTCAATACAAAATAATTAAGTGCTTGTCAAGTGTTTGATTCATTTGCAACGCACACCCTTTATTGTTTTCTCGTTAGAGTTTGGGTTTGTTTGTCTTATTAGCATATTCTTTTAACTTTTGTTTTTTGCTTCCTATAAGAGAAAAACAACAACTTGCTAGTGTGGTTGTTGTAATGATTACTTGCTCACAAAGTATTGGCTGTACTTTTGCGAACGGAAGCCGGTTTTGCAAAGAGGGCGTGGTGTGTTTGTAATTTTGCCGTTAGAAATATGAATTTTAATGAATTCCATTTTTGTGAAATTCACATTGTGGGGGTAGAGAGTGCAATGAAAATTTGTAATTACAAGTGATGTGTCGGTAGACGATACAATAATGGCTCTAATTCGTACATACATACATGCATATGAGTTTTATGAACCGCTGTCAACGACCATAATAAATTTTTATTGCTGATTTCAAAATTTGGTTACGAGCGTTCATCATGAGTCAATTTGGCAGCAAGGGAAATTAGGGTTCGCTTTGTGTTTGAAATTTAGCCACAGTTATATTCGAATAAATTTAAAATATTAACCACAGCTGTTCTTTAAAGATTTTCAAATTTTGTATTTTATAAAATTTTTTTTTATTTTTATTTCATTTTATTTTATTTTACTTCATTTTATTTTATTTTATTTTATAATTTTTTTTTTTTTATTTTATTTTTTTTTTTTAAATTTTTTTTATTTTATTTTATTTTTTTTATTTTTTTTAATTTAATTTTATTTTACAAAGCATATTCCAAGTTAATTAGGAACCGTCATGCCGAACATTATGCAACTTTTCCAGAGCTTGCACATCTTTGCTAATATTCTTCATTGTCATTAACATCTACAACGTGACATTTAATCATTCGCTTACTTTTCTTGCTAACATTCATTCTGTTCAAGTGACAATTTTCGCAATTTACTGTTGCAAGCAAATCAAATAACAAAACAAGCAAGTAACTAAATTGTACACAAGTCAATAAAGGGCAACAGATACAAACTCACACTCATAGACGTGGATACCCAGCAGGAAAAGCTATAATATGTGACCAATTTAAGTTTCAGGACTAGTCTTTGATTACAAATAGTTAAACAAGTAGATACAATTAAAATATGTATTTAAGGCTACGGTTACAGTTACAGTTGAAATTAAAGCTATGGTTGCGGTTACGGTTACGGTTACTGTTACACTTAAAATATTAGTTATACAGTTACGGTTACTGTTACAGTTAAAATATTAGCTATACAGTTACGGTTACTGTTACAGTTAAAATATTAGTTATACGGTTGTCCATTATTATCCTTAAGGCTCAATTATAGTTACGGTTACAGTTACTGTGACTGTTTCAATTTAAGTTATAGTTACTCATACAGTTAAAATTATAGTTACGGTTACGGTGACTGTTACAGTTAAAGTTAAATTACGGTTACGGTTACGGCTACAGTTAAAGTTATATTTACGGTTACGGTTAGAGTTAAAATTATTGTTACGGTTACGGTTACTGTTACCCCACGCTGGTAGGGTTACAGTTAAGGTTGTATATATGGTTACGGCTACGCTTATGGTTACTATTTAATTAAAGCTACTTTAATTAAAGCGCGTTTTTTCAGAACTAGACACTTTACCTACAGGGTTTGAATGCTCCCAACAAATAAAAAGAAATTTATCTTTACTCATTTATTGTGCAAAATGGCAGAGATGGGCAAATACAGCTTGCAAAACCTAATCAATTTAATGGTGTGTCGTCAATTGAATTGTGCCGACATGTAAATAGATTTCAATGGTGAGAATATGAAGCATAAGGAATGATGCGAATACGAAGACGAATGGCTAATACGAATACCAAAAGAAGGGATAAGGGACTCAAGAAAATTAAGAAGTAGGCTAACCTATTGAAGAGGGACATATTATATTGAAAGGAATCTTTGAGGCTATTTATAGGGGGTTTAAGGGGGAAAGTATGCCTTTCCTGAGATGTTAGAGTATTTAATTTAATGATCCTCAAACCCGGTAACGCAGTACTAGGGGTTGTTCCATAACCTTGAATACAATTCTGTCTACTACAGCCAAGAATTTGAAATTGGAACTACACAAGAAAAATTTCGCAACTTAAACTCGTTACTCCCACAAGTGCCTTAACGCATTCAATCATATTAAGCCCACAAAGCATATTGACACTTCCAACAAATGCATGGCTTTCAATACGCCTAAGCTGTGAACTACTTGACACGCTAAGTATTTACACTTTTTCTAATCAAATTTCACAACATTTCATGCAACTATTTCACTCACACTTGCGCTCTTTTTTCTCTTCTTCTACTCTCCTCTCTGCTCTCGTTAACTCATTACAGTTGGTTATACAACCGCGGATGTTGTTTATCGTTGGAATCGTGAGCGACCAGCTGTTGCCATTGCGGAGGATATGAAATTGTCACAATTTGATTTGGTCGATTGTCCGGCGGGTAATTTAACTGATGTGATCTACAAGGCTGCGGCACCACACGATGGCACACACACCAGCAGTGGTAGTGGCAGTAGCAAAGTCAACAATGGAAATGTCAATCGAAATAACAATAATTACTTCAACAACAAGAATGCAGCAGCTAGCGATTTCAATCAGAATCGTTACAATCAAAAATATGGCACGAAATCGATGAGCACATTCTCGGGACCGGGCGCTAAGAATCAACATGTACGCGGCACTGGATTACAATTGGATAAAGGTGCCTTTGGTGGTGGGAGTGATGGTGGTAGTGTGGGTGTTGGTGCGGGACGTGGTGGTGTGGGTATAATTATAAGTAGTGTGGATACACCAGGTTCAGTGCGTTTCGAATCGAGTCGGGCGTGTAAGTAATGGATTTTATTAATTTTTTTTATTTTTTTTTTTTTTTTTTTTTTTTTTTTTTCTGTTGTAATTTTCAATAATTTTTATACCTCTGCACCTAGTTGTGGTACTTCATTATACAGTCATAAGCAGTGGCTGATCCAGGATTTTGGGAAGAGGGGGTCCAAATTTTTTATGAAATTTTCAGAACATCTTTTATCCACAGTTCCTAAAAATATGAATTTTTGGATTCCGAAGAGGGAGTTTTGCACTCCTCCCCTATTGATCCGCCGCTGGTCATAAGTGCAGCAAGATCTTAAAAGTAAAAAATGTAACAATTTTTTTTGGTCCCAAAACTGAATATGAATAAGAATGTAAAATCGTTAAAAAAATTATCGATTGCTTATGCACACTCCTAAGGCTCACAACTGGGTATATAAATTCGGCTGTAACCGAATTTTAATGTTTTTATTTTTATTTTTTTTCTTGACTCATTCGTCAATTCATTAGTTGTGCACAAATTATTGTTTGGTTGTTTAATAGAATTAATAATTTACAGCAACAAATAGCTAAGCGCATTGAACCACCGCAGTGATTAATTTGCACCAACAACAACACAAAGTAATTTGTAAAATAATAAACTTGTCCTAAAGCACTAAATTTTCCTCTCCAAAAATTTGTATGACAGCGAACTAAAAAATTTAAATTTTACTCTCATTTTCCTTCTTCTCTCTCACATTGTGCACTTCTCATTTTCCCCCCTAAAGCCGAATACTCAATGCTTATGGTAAATTTCCATCTCCAACGTCACATGGGCAATTTTCTCATACAAGTCTACGGTCCTTGCTGCCTCTTGGTCGTGCTGTCATGGGTTTCATTTTGGCTTAATCGTGAAGCGACCGCTGATCGTGTTTCGCTCGGCATCACCACCGTATTGACAATGACATTCTTGGGCTTGGAGGCACGCACCGATTTGCCAAAGGTGCCTTATCTCACCGCTTTGGATTTTTTTGTTTTTCTCTCGTTCGCTTTCATTTTCGCCACCATTTTACAGTTTGCCGTCGTGCATTATTTCACGAAATATGGTTCGGGTGAATGTTACTTTATTATCGAAGAAATGGATTCGGATACTGAATCGGAAGCGGATGCGCGCACATTGAAGAGTGATTTTAATTCGAGCACTGAATCGAAATTATACGAAGTCATACCACTTTCGATGTGTTCGATACCGATGCATGGTACTGGCAAGGATTCGGCGAGTAGTAGCGGCATCGGTTTGAGTGGTAGTTCACGTGCGCGTCGTAATTCCGGTTCGAAGCGTCGCATGTTGGGGGTTGGTCTTGGGGGTGGTGTTGGGAGAGGAGAACGTTCTGGTGGCGGTGGACGTTACAGTTTCAATTGCTTTGGTTGGTCATGCTTTCGACGTAGAAAACGTGGACGCGTCGGCTTCGATATGTCCGATGAAGATGATGAGGAGGCGCATTTGCGCGGAGCTGAAGGTAATTCATATTTTTTAATTTAGTTTTAAAAATTTCAAAATAAAATTTTCTTCTTCCAGAACCCACGCCACATCGCGGTGCAGGCAAAAGGCGTATGTCCTTCTATCGTCGCGAAGAATTGGAGGCACGTCGTAAGGGCAAACGTGTGCCACAATATAATTCGGTTTCGAAAATCGATCGTGCATCTCGCATTGTCTTTCCAATGCTCTTTCTGCTCATCAACGTGTTCTATTGGTATGGGTACTTGTCGCGCAGCTCGCGTATATTAGCGAATACGCCAACGACCACCTGATGTTACCTTTTAGCAATTTAGATCAAGTCCGAGAGGAAATTGCAGGAAAGTGGCGAAGTGAAGACAGCAATGAAGGCATAAGAAAATCAAACTTCTGAAAATACTTTAAAAAAATGAAGCTTCGGAAAATTATTTGGGTTATTAGCTGACTAATTTGCGAGTAAATGAAAAAAAAAATATTTTAGTGAAAGTCAAAAATTATTTAGCGCGCTATCTAACAAATGCTGCCGTTAAAAAATTTGTTCAAAATACACTGGAATGCTTTCAACTGCTGTCAATGCTTGCTTACACTGCAAAATATATTTCTTCTTTACTAAATTGCTTAAAAAGGGTAAATAACACTGCGAACTTTGAAGGGACTTCAAAAAAAAATAAAATATTTTTAAAAAGAAAAGTAAACTAAGGCGAACTTACTTTTCTTGTAAAAAGGTATATTTATAAATTTAAATAATAAAATTAAAATATATTAAGCGATATAATAGAAATTTTAGAAAACTGTGAGAATTGTAATTTATAACCCCGAAATTCAAAAAAAATAAAATAAGTTTTTAAGTCACTTATATGTAATTCAAAATGTGTTTGAAAATGTCATTTTACAAAGCACTATACATTTTTTTTATATGTGGATTAACGGCTTAAACAGTTTAGAAGCCGCGCGTAGGAACAAAAATAAATGTTGAGAGCTAATGAATATTGTAAACAGTTTTAAGGTCACCGGTTTCTTAATGTGTCATGAAAGGTATAAAGTTCGAAAGCTTATGAATATTGTAAACAGTTTTAAGGTCACCGGTTTCTTAATGTTTCATGAAAGGTATAAAGTTCGAAAGCTTATGAATATTGTAAACAGTTTTAAGGTCACCGGTTTCTCAGTGCATGAAAAATATATAAAGTTTGAGAGCTAATGAATTTTGTAAACAGTTTTAAGGCCACCGGTTTCTCAGTGCTTCATAGCAAAGAGAACATTGTACACAGTGCCACTGTAATTGTCTGTTCAGTGGTTGCCAAACACTACAAACAACATTTTACAAAAAAGTAATATTTATATATGAAACGTAAATTTAGTATAATATTTGTTCGAAAATTTACACTGCAATTTAACAACAAAAAAAAACTGCCTAAAGGCTGAAACATCCCATTAGCTTTATAAAGTATATGTGTATATATAAGTATCGTTTTAGAATCGTTGTACATATGTATGTATGTATATATGTATATACGAAATTGCATGCGAAAAGAAATAAAAAATAATATTATGTCAGCGTACATTCTTGAGAAATATATATAGAAATATATATTAGCCTGCCAGAATATATATTAGCCTGCCAGAATATCGCTGAACAGGCCTACGCTAACCCTATCTCAGCTGATTCATAGTAACAGAGTTCACGAGCAAAGAGCTAATAGAGAGCGAGAGAGATCGGGCATTCCTAGAATTCCCTCACCTTAGTTTTCAACATAAGGAACAATTTAAGAGATCCTACGCTTAGAAGAGCCAGTCATAATCCCAAAAAAAAAAGTTTCAAAACTTTTCCTGCAGGGCATTACACTTTGGTTTGTATTGCTTCATACTCAAATCACCATCAAATTTATGTGCTTATCTCCAGAGCTCCCTTCCCTTAGACTTCAATGTGTTAAGAGCTTTCTTTCTCTGGCTCTTACAATCTCTTGGAGAATTTATCAAAATTTCGCATGTCTGTAGTTTACCAAAATAATCATTGTAATGTGATCCACTGCTGTTCGATCGTTTAGTCCAACACTCCAAGTCATTGCTCAGAGACGAGCTGTTGTAGTAAATTAGTTGTGGGGGTGAACAAGTAATTGCTGAGCTAACTAAAAAAAAAATAAAAATGTCAAAAACGAAGCCGAAAAATTTGTTGGAACTAACCGCAGCCGAAATGTATGAGTGGATCAGCAGCTTTGATACCATACTCACAGACTGTGATGGTGAGTGTTGTAGAAATATTTTGTTTGCTTTGTTTGCGCTAAGTCAACAAAATTTGATAGTGAAAGTGGTGAGCTTATAAAAAAAAAAGAGATTGTGAAAAAGTATGAGAGCTTAAAAAGCTCTGTGAGCGCACTCTGAAAGCGAACTCTTATTGCTTGCAGCTCAACACGAGCCAAATTGGTGTCACACATTTTTTAATTAGTTTAAATAGATTATTTTTCGTTGTTTTTTGATCCCCATCAAGGTGTACTTTGGCATGAAGGCGTTGCCATCGATGGTGTGCCCGAAACGTTGGCTTTACTCAAATCTTACGGCAAAGAAATTTACTTTGTCACCAATAATAGTATTAAGATTCGTCATGACATCTGGAAGATAGCAACAGCGATCGGTTATGACATACCTGAAACACACATTATTGCACCCATTCAGCGCATAGTCGAGTATCTGCAAGCTCGTGATTTTCATAAAAAGGTATATATTATAGGCGCTGAAGCCATACGCTCTGCGCTAAGTGATGCAGGTATTGAAAGCTTTGGTCCGGGTCCAGATGTGCGTGTCACAGAGTTTGAAGAACTTATCGCAAAACAAGCTGTTGCACAGTCCAGCCAAGATGTGGGTGCCGTCGTTGTGGGTTTTGATGAATATTTTAATTTTGATAAAATGTTGAAAGCATGCACTTTTATTGGTTCGAATACGTCTTGTCTATTTATGACGACGAATGGCGATCAGGTGCATCGTTATCCACAATTTCGTATACCTGGCACTGGTGCGCTCTTGAGTGCTTTGGAAACATGTGTCGGGCGTAAGGCTTTGCTGTTTGGGAAACCCAATCCAGAGCTTTGTGCAGAGTTGGTGATGGCAGGGAAAGTGGTGCCGGCGCGTACGCTTATGATTGGCGATGTGTAAGTGGACTTCTTTTCTGTTCCAAGGGAGTATTTTATTTTATTTTATTTTTCAGTTGCAAAGTTGACATTTTGTTCGGTCACAATTGCGGTTTTCACACTTTACTCGTTGGTACTGGTCATAATACTGCTTATGAACTGGAGGAGCTGCTGCAAAAGCCCGATGAGAATCAACGATTTATTCCCGACTTCTACTTGCCTTCATTGGGGGATTTAAGGAAGTTAATATAAGTGGTTTTATTTATTGTTAAGACTTAAATAGAGCTGTGGACAAACAAGTTGCGCTTTCGAAAATAACTCGGGCAAACTTAAGGAATTTCTATCTTGGAGCTCTACATTTATTTTAGATTTTAAGTACACCCAAAAAAGTTTAGTTATGGATAATAGATTTCGAAGAGATTACGTGTGTTTCATATAAATATATGGTTTGATATTTAGATCATTTATTTTGTGTATGTGCTCTTAAAAATATTTAATTTTCAATTCTACTGAAAAAAAGCTAATCCGTACCTTAATCACGAATTCAAGTAAAAATTTAATAATTGACCGCATCTGCTTGTTATGGACTTATGTATCTTTACTTGTAATCTGCTTGACTATTGACTTTAGAATGGTTGCTGTATTTGAATCTGGCAGCTCAGTAAGCGCAGACCTCGTTGTGCCAACTAAAACATTTAGACGTGGATCAATGGGTAACGTGCCTAGATGCGGGACACCAGCAACTTTCGCCAACTCTACGCCACCATCAGAAGAAAATATATTAGTGCAATTGCTGCAGTGCGGGCAAACAAATCTGTGAAAATTAGAATAAAAGCAAATAATCAAACTTGTAATAAAACTCAGACAGTCAACTAACTCACCCACTCATATTTTCCACAATGCCAATAACATGCACACCTGTCTTTCGACAAAATGTTAACTCCTTACGCACATCATCCAATGCCACGCCTTGCGGTGTAGTAACCATAATCGCGCCATCACACTTCACATCACGCATACATTCCATAACGGTGATGTGTTCATCGGATGTACCTGGCGGTGTATCAATAATCAAGTAATCCAATTCATCCCATTTTACATCGGTTAAAAATTGCTTAATCATCATTGTTTTCTTCGGACCCCGCCAAATAACTGGATCATTACGATTTTTCAACAAGAAGCCAATAGACATGACAGCTAGCGTTTTAGTTGCATCGGTGTAGATGGGCACCCAACCTTCATCGCATTGGTAAACATCACTATCTTCTAACCCGAGCAAGTATGGCACACTTGGGCCACACAAATCAATGTCTAGCAGCCCGACCTATGATACACAGGTTTAAGGAAGTCTAAGCTAAATATGTATATGAATGAATAGATAATACCTTAAATCCATTTTCCCGTAATGCCAGCGCCAGTTGTGTGCTCACTGTAGATTTGCCAACTCCACCTTTACCTGATAACACCAATATGACGTGCTTAACCTTGTCAAGCATTTTCTGTTTTCTTAATCTGTAAATTGAATTCAGTAATCAAGAAAACGCCGAATATTCTGATGAAATCACACAAATGGCTTATCAATAAAAATTTAAATTAAATAAATGGAATCAGCTGAGTATTGGTCGATATCATACAGCTTCAATAGGGCGAACGAGCCCGATGTAAAATAACATTCGGTTCCGGTTTCAATTTCAAGTCGCTTCGGAATTCAAAAAGAACGTCCAAAAATGTCGGGAGAGGTATCAAAAGAAGCGTCTTGACCTCGGTAACAATGATCCGAAGGGGGAAATCCGATATTTTATTTTGGTCAAGAGTTCAACACGTGAATGCAATGAAGAAAGACCGGTAACCGGTTTCCGGTAACAAATTGTTAAATTTATTTTTCAGCGAAAATAAAATTTCGATAAATTGGTTGCATCACTATCTGAAGTTTGTTTACGAATGAGCCTAAAAAAAAGAGATCTCATGCAAGCGAGCACTCAAAACAAAACGGAATAGCCATTTTACGTCAAAAACAGCTGAGAACACGAAAGCAATTGTTAAACATTAATGAAAATCATTGGAAATATTAAACAAAAAAAACCTTTATTGTAAATTAAAATGCTAAAATGACCAAATCCACAACACAGCAACGAAATTGCTCTACGAAGCAACAAAAGTCATTTATCTGCATCAACTGCGGGCACCCATTAGCCGAATTATATAGAAAATATAGCAACACAGCAATAAAAACAAATCATTGCGTATGTTAAAATTTAAATTGTTGCAATTTGTTTATAGATCTTTCAATTGCAATTTATCTGCAGGAAAAATGTCACAAAGTGGCGGACAAGTATATAGAATTCGATCCAATCATAATACTGGTGGATGCAATGCTATTGTCACAAGAGTCCTACCGGCATATGCTGCATAATCAAAGCTTCAAGGTGAGCATTATTTAAGTGGCGCTAAAATTTTATAATTTCAGTATTGTGTTCCCTTTTGTATTCATTCAGTTAAATTGGAAACTATCACTTGTGCTGCTGCTGCTCGAGTCCTTTGCATTATGGCGTCAAAAGGGTAGCCTACTAAGTGCCCAGCCAGATGCAGTACAACATGAAATTATTAGCGAAAAAGGCTTTTATATATGCTGCTTACAGAATCTAATAGGTAATTTTGAGTCATAGTGAACAATATTTAGTTTTGAATCAATTTAGTTAGCATTAGCTAATTTTTGATTGACACTTTGTATTAGAATGCCTAAAATTGGGGCCTAAGGGTGGGGTCAGGAACCGAATCAATCTACACTTAAAATATACTAGAAGTTTGAAGCAGAATACTGCTACATGCTAATGGACCAAACCTGATATCTGTATCAATAACAACCAACTGATACTACAAAAAACCATTTGTGTTTTTCACATTTCTTTTCAGATTATTTAACTATCACACTGATTTTATTCCTCATCACATGGGCGCATCATCCAAAGGAGATAAAAAGTGCTGGCATCAGAAAATTTACACTCACTCTGTTGAAAGCTATAACAATAGCAAATTATTCCAAGATTTTCCTACTACCATTAATCGTTTGGCGTGAGAATACCACGGATATTGGTGCTAATATTCACCATTTTCTTGTTTCGGGCCATCATCTATTAGCGTTAGTTTATATTTATGCCATAGTAGGTAATTTTAGGAAAATACAAGCATTTTTTATTATACTTCCCGCTTATGTAGCAAAGGAATATATTAAGCAGCATGTTTCTGTAAGCTTAGAATATAATTTTTAAATCGCATCGTAAATATTAGTGAGATTTTTAAAAAATACAATAAAATGATTTAATAAAGGAATTTATAGTAATTGTGAAATACTAACCCGTTTAAGTCAAGAAGCAATCCATAATCGATTTAGAAGCAAATTTCATTAAACACAAATAAAGCGTATTGCGTAAAAGTAATTTATTATTATCATTCGCTTAAATACGTTAATTAAAAATGTTCTTTATATACTTGTATTTTATGTATGTATGTATGTATGTACATAAATGTTGTAGGCTTGCACATATTTCAAATTGGTTTCGTCAAGCTTCAAACCACAATGCAGCAATCGAAATATTAAACGCTTAACCCTTTCAAGGCAATAGGAAAACAATTTTTTTCTTTTCTTAATCTTGAAATGGGTTAATGCATGTATCATATACGATACACTCTGCATTTAGCGGTTAAATGAACTCTATGGATGTATGTATTCATTATACTTGTATGCAGTTTTACAAGTGATTTCATTTTTTGATTTATTAATACTTTTTATTTAATTTTATTAACAATATTTGTTGTTGCTTTCTTATTTATTAAGCCTGCGAAAGCGCTTTTAATTAATTACACACTTAGCTGCTGTTGCATATTCAGTTTTCGGCTTTTTATTTTTAATAGTATTTTTTTATTTTGTGGTGGCTGGCGCTTTTTGGAGTTAGTTATAGCAATTAATGAACATATTTCTTGAAAAAAAAAAAGTTTATTTATTTAAATGTATGTAATATGTCGTATGTTGACGCTTAAGAACATTACTTATATTATTTTAGGTTATATTTAATTAAATAACTAAGAAAGGGAAATTAGCACAGTAGATCAGAGAGTGGCGCACAAAAGTGGGAGTTATTTAAATGTTTTTTGAACATTTTTTTTCAAATTCGATTCTTGCATTTGATTTGGGAAGCAAATTCAAAACAATTTAAAAAAAACCGAGGCCGAAAAGCGTTTGTTTTTTCAAAATGATATCTTCATTTTCATACAAAAACATTAAAAATATATGAATTTTGATAGATCGGAGAGTCAAATTTTGTTTCAAAACCAAACTTTTTTAATTTTTGTAGTAAAATTGTGTTAAGTTTAACAAAATAACAATATTTTTAAATTTTTTATAAGCCTAGAATCGATATTTTTTTATTTAAAAATATGGTTTATAAACTTTTTTTCATAAAGAGAAAAAAATCATTAAAAATAGTTTTAAAATACAAAATAATTTTTTTATTGATTAAACAAGCAACTTCAAAATTTACTTTCTTATTTTTCAATTAATTTATCGTTGTAAATTAAATAAGTTAAATGTGAGTTTGAACCAATTTTTTTTTTTTAATTTAAATTAATTTTGAAGAATAAAACGATTTTTCGAAATTTATTTCTATAAAAGGATTTAAAATTGAAGCAAATCCAGTATTGCCTAGAAAATATTTTGAGATCGACAAAGGGAAAATATAAAAAATCTTTAAACTGTTTTTTTAGGTTAGGATAGATTAAACGTTTTTTTAAATAAGCCATTAAAATGAACATTAGTTATCGATTAGTCATGCTACTTTAAAATTTCAGTTTATTAAAAAATATTATAAAAAGTATTCACTATATGAAATTCAAGATCCCTACCTCATCTAAAAAAGCATATTCACTAGTAATTGCGTGAAATTTTAGCAAAAGCATGGCTTAGCATATGAATGGCAACATTTATATGAAATTGAACACCTAAAGCAGGCATAAAAATCATGCTGTGGATAAAGTTTTGAGCAACAAATAGTGAAAAGCCTTGATTAAAAATAATATTAAACTGTCCCCAATTATTGTGCACCACCACTACCCTACAAAAGTGGCAGTTTTCCCAATGCAGTGCTGCTCATTATTATTACTTCTATAATTATTATTATTTTATTTATATTATCATAAACGCTTACTTAATGTACGTATGTATATATATGTATGCATAAACGCTCAGTTTACTTGCTAAATTAAATTTGTGAGTTTTATATTTTTTATTTTATTGTTTTTTTCTGATAATTTCTTATTCGTTTGCTTCTGCTACCACATTTTTTATAATTTATTATGTATATTGTTGTTTATTTGTTGTAATATAATTATTGTAGCTATTGTATATGCACTTTCCGTACATATGTATGTATGTATTGTAGGTGTATTGATGTTCGCAGCGGCGCACAGTGGGCAATTTTGCAGGATTTTTGGGCAAAATTAAATATGTCAGTAGAGGATAGAGCAAAAGCAGCTTTTTTAATTCAGAAATATAATATTGAAATAAGTATTACAAAAAAAGTTTTCGAAAATGCGGCTTTTAATCGATCAAAGAAAAGTGCAACAAAAACAATTAAATATGTATTAAGACAAAAAATGTGAGTATTAACAAAAATAATTGAAAAATGCCTTTAAAGAAGACTACTTTGCTATTTTTTAGTAAGTTAAACACTCAAAATTAAGTATGGAAAAATAATAATGAATAAATGTTGAAAGCCTGTCCGATTTGGTCGTTTTTTTAAGATTTGCATATTAAGACTCAAAAAATTTAATAAATATAATAATAGATTTTCAAAAAATTGAATATTAATTACCACTATTTTTCGAAGTATTACTGAAAATTGCACTTACAAAATAAATACAAAACGTTTTGACTAGAAAATCTCATTGCTTATAGATTTTCAGTTTTTAAATTAGAATGAGTGTCAAAACATTGTTGCAAATAAATTTTTCGAAAATATTTTAAAACTTAATTTGAATCAGAAAACCTTTTATATCTTCCCTCCTGCTCTATTCAATGCCGCGATATTTCATTTCGTGTCAAAATGCATTCAAAATTTCTCACAGAGCGGCCCGCTGTTACTTCAGTAAAATTCAATCCTCGGCTTGCTTAATTGATTTCTATGCAGCATTTGTTTTCTCGCTTACATTCTAAAAGTATAATGAACCATTACGCAGTTGGGCTAGCGGGTTTGTCCTTGTTGCTCTTTTTTGAGTCAAACTTCAAAAAGCGTTGATGCGATACTGTACTTTCGTTTTCAAACTTGAAAAACGCACCATTGCCTTTTAAGACTTTTTTTCCTACTTTAAAATCTTGCAAAACGCACCTTAACGCCTCTCTTAATTAATGCTGTAAATAAACCCATCTTTGTCCTATCTTAATTAGCACTATTTCTATTTACGTTCGTATCTTTTTTGTTTGTCTACTAAAGTTCAATACAATTCTATTTTTATCTATGTATGTATAAACATGAATTATCCTTTCCTTACCACTTCATATTGTTTACGCTTTTGTTTACATAGGTATGTACCTTGTTTTTTTTAATATTTTATTTATTGTTGTTGTTGGTTGTTTGCTATAGTAATATTGCTATTGTTTTGTTGTTTTAAATTAATTTACTTGACGGCTATGGCTTCCTCTTAACAACAGTATGCTTGGTTGTTTACTTTTTCATTCATCGCATCTATTGAACTCTGAGCTTCACTCTTCTATGTTGCTGTTGTCGTATATGTCTGTATATATGCATATGTGTGTATTTGTGGTGCTCTGCTGCTGAATTACGATGTCATATTCCATGATGATGACGATGAACATGACGAACAGTCGTCACTTTCTGGTGTGGCATTGGTACTGTGCGTTTTTGGACCCCAAATGCGTACGGTGGCATCGTCACTGGCTGATGCCAAAAGGGACGGATACACAGGATTCCATGAAACACAGTTGACAGTTTTCGTATGACCGGCTAATTTTCCTAATGGTTCTTCACGTCGTATATGCCATATAACAACGAGTTTATCTTCGCTACCAGACGCTACGAAACTTTCGTTTACACCACCGAAACATGAGTGTATGGCGAATTTACTTTGACGGATACCTTGAAACCGTCGCACCAGGCACTTGTCTTCCAAATCCCATAGATGCAATCCTTGGCTGGAAATGTTGAGCAACGCTAAACGATCGGCGGAGTTTACGGTGAAGGTCATAATCGGATGTGGTTCTTTGAGTATATCGAAATCAGTGCCGGGATCATCGAAATTGTAGCTGTAAGATAAAATGGAAATATTGAGAAGCTTGTATGTAAATGTTATTTAAAATAAGACAAAGCACGTAGACAAATAAACAAAATTAAGAATTATTGACGCTATGTAGTTAATTTAATTTTGCTTATAAGCATCCAATCTACTCAAATAATTACATAAACTCTACTCATTACTTACCCTCTAATACGATAATGATTATCGGATGCTATTATAGTCTTATTGTCGGCGCGATAGGCAACGCTATTAATGCGTACACCCTCCCACGTATTGAGTATTGTGCCACTCAAGTCACACAAATAGAATTGTCCCTTTTGGCCACCACAAACGAAGCGTGTACCATCACGATTAAAAGCACCACACGATAAACTGTCATCAACCGATTGTGACATTTTTAGCACCAATTTACCATCATCCACATTCCATATACCAATTTCGGGCGTATCATCTGGTCCACCAACTAATAATAATTTTGAATCTGGACTCCAGCTAACAAAAGCTACACTTATATTTGATTGTGCTTCGAGTATGGTGCGATGTTTTAATGTCAATTTATATGGATCAACATCCCATATAATAACTGTGGAATCTTTACTGCCTGTTGCTAATTTTAAACCATCCGGTGAGAATTTACAATACCACACCTCATCACAATGATCGGTGAGAACTTGTATGGTTTGCATTGGAAAACCATCTGTATCGCAATTATGATCAGTAAGTAATGATACATTTTGTAAATTCGTTTTGAAGGCCATATCGTGAAAATCGCAACGTGTCGATTGTAATTCAACAGCTTGTTGTAATAAATGACGTAAACGACGTGGTGGCATCATAACCGATGGTGGCATAAATGCCTGTAAACGATCCATAACAACAGCCCGTGATAATATACCTTTACCCTCCCATTTGGCGCGTTGATAGAGATCATGATTATTTGAACACATCATATATGAGGAAAGTTGATGAACACGTGATGTATTATGTTGTAACGGTGTTAATTCGTTACGTAATACATGTAATGCATCCAATGGACAACCATCATCCAAGAATTCCAAGTACTTTTGCTCTAATAATAAAAATTTCATTTCGATGATAATCGATGGTTTGCCATTATCAATAAGTGGTTCAAGCTCCTGTTGTTCAAAGAAAAAGTAAAATAAAAAAACAGAAAAAAGAAAATGGGTTATTAAAGAAATGTGTGTTAATGCAATTAAAAATACATATATATATGCATACATACATATAAAACGTAACTAGGTCGTATAAAAGTGAGCTCAATCTTAAAACAAACAAAATAAATAAGCGCTTATCAGCAGGGAGGTAGGTATACCCATCAGTGGAATATTTCAAAATTTTATTTTATCATTAATACTAATTGTTTGCGAACTTTGATCTTGTAAACTCATGATGTCTGTTTTAATCTATTTCTTATACCATATCTTCAATATCTGATAACTAAACTGTGATATATATTCTTGAAACAATTTCTTTCATGACTTTTCCTTCTCTTTTCTTAACTTTCCTCTCTAGACCATTACTTTTATTTCTTCATTTATACTTTCTTTTATGTAATATTATTTTCTGATTAAAACAACAGACTTTTGACTTTTTTAAATTTTGACAAGATTTACAAGATCAGCCTTTCATCGAGAAGGACTTGGAAAAGCAGCAGAGCTTGTAATGAGGGAACCACCTCGTACTGCAGCTTTAGTGCACTTAACACGCATACAAAGAGAAAGAAATTGGGACAGTTGTAAGAAAAACGAATGAAACGAAATGTAATGCAACAAACAAAAGAATTTTATTGATAAGCAACAACAACACCAGAGCAAAAAATAACGAAAAAAAAGATAAACAAATTAATGCCATGAACTGTGGTGAACTCAATTTTCATTAATTTCCGCTTGAGAAAATCAGCTCAATGTCAGTTTGTCGATGGAAATTCTTAAAGAGAAATGTTGTTGTTTTTGACTGATTGCCATTATTCAAAATTTTTAATGTTTATTTTCAAATTAATTAAAATATTATCGAAAAAAATCGCGATATTTCGCGAATAATAAAAATAATCAAATAATCAAAGTAATTAAAAAAAGTTTTTTATGATAATTTTTAATTTTTTCTAAATTGTTTTTTTTTTAATTTTTTTTTTAAATTTTTTTTTTGCAAATTTTTTTTTTTTAATTTTTTATTTTTTTGAAAATTTAGTTTTGACTTTTTCAAAATTTTTATTTTTTTTAATTTTTTCTATATTTTTATTTTTATTTTTCTTAATAGCAATCGTAAATAATAAAAATAATCAAAAAGTCAATCAGAAATAATCAAAGTTATTAAAAAAGTTTTTTATGATTATTTTCGAATTTTTTGAAATTGTTTTTTTTTTGATAATTTTTTTTTTTTAATTTTTTTTTTTTATTTTTTTATTTTTTTGAAAATTTTGTTTTGACTTTCTAAATTTTTATTTTTTTTTAATTTCTCCTAAATTTTTATTTTTCTTAATAATCGTATGTAAATAATAAAAATAATCAAAAAGTCAATCAGAAATAATCAAAGTTATTAAAAAAGTTTTTTATGATTATTTTTGATTTTTTCTAATTTTTTATTTTTTTTATTTTTTTTTTTAAATTTTTTTGTTTTTAAATTTTTTTTTTTTTTGATTTTTTCTAAATAATTTTTTTAATTTATTTTTATTTTTTTCTTATAATCGTAAAGAATCATTGTTTTTTTTAAACGTAATCAATTTATAATTGCCCTTTCTTGAAAACAATTACAATAATCATTACCAATCAAAAAATCCGTCTTATCAACCGATTACTAATTTAACTACATATTAAGTTAATTTAACAGTTCTGCTGAAAACGCATGAATAACGCTTAAATAACGCAATTTTACTTTAAATTATGTTCCAAAAAAACTGACAGAAAAATTTGTTGGGTAACAATGATAATTGAAAAATTAAATGTAGTATTCCATCTGCCTTCAGCTAGGTTCATTTCTAATTTTTTATTCTTTTTTGTTTTTGTTTTTTTTTTTTGTAAATTTGTAGCTTGGTTTTGTCATTTACATCGGTCACAATGTAAACATATACGAATGCTTGTAATAAATACTCGTATCTTGGATATGTATCTTTTGAATGTACATAGGTGCACCACAACCAACTTCAATTTCGTTTAAATACTCTTTAATAGCGCTCTATGCGCTTCGTCTCTCATTTTTCTTTCTCTTATAACAATTTATTATAACACAAAGCTAAATATGGGCACATTGACCCGTAGTGCAGGGTAATCAGCTGCTTGTTGTGTATACTTTACAATATTAACATTATTACGAAGCATGTTGAAGGCAAGTATAACGTTTTCTGTTATTTCTTTGTTCCAATAGACGCATTTATACTGCGCATTTAACACCCACCCTTCATCCACCTTCTATGTAATATATACTACTTACTACATTAGACTGGAGCGGATTTTATAAAAATTGTCAGACTTCAATTTAAAAAAAATGTTGATATGTAACCTAGCACTCTTAACCAATGCAACGATGTTGTACATAGTGAATGGAGAATCTCTTTAACACTAAACCATTTTTTTTGCCACCACTGTATGCAAAGAAAATTGAGCATTTCCTTGTGACGAAATCGATCTCAAACTTTAAGTTCCGCAACTAGCAATGCATCGGTGAAAATAACATTTAATTCTCAACACCGGTTTTTGAGTGATGCGCGAACAAACATACAGACAGACAGACGAAAATTTTAAAAACCACTGTTCTGACTTCTATTACTACAATAAAGACTCCCCGTTGAATTCTATTTTAATACATACATACATACATTATAAGTAATAAAGAATTGGGCTTAAACTTTTTCTGCGCAAAAATATTAAATTGTACACAGTTTGTAAATATAAAAAACAGTCTAATATAATACTCATAGATGCATATATGCATGCATGTTATACATATGTATGTATTTACATGCTACTAATGCCATACCCTGGAATTATAAAATGTATCATCAAAAAGTTTGTCATGCGTAGCCAAGTTTTGCTAATACTATATGTCAGTATGTGTGTGAAAATTTCAATAAAATATTCAAGAAATACAAGAAACGATTGAACAAAAAATAACATAAAATAAAAATAAACAAAGAAACATAGAATAAAAACAAAAAAATTAGCTAGTCAATAAGTCAGCTGTTCTAATTGTGACACAGCGCTATTGAGCAAAGATGAAGTCATATTATTTCTATTACCATGTTCTATTTCATTACGAAATGTACATCATTAAGGATTTTACCTTATTTCAAGAAATCTTGGAAATTTTAACTTTATATTATGAATTATTTCTTATTACATATATTTTATTTTAAATATATCTTGTCTCATTTTATACGTTCCGAGCAAGACAAATTCAAAAATTAATTCGATAGCAAATTTTTGCACACCTCTTGGTATGTGGGAATAGCAAAATTCCTAAGAAGCTACTCAAAATGCCCATATTTTGTTTTCACCATACTGGCATCATTGGAAAATTTTATAAAAAATGACCACTTTTTGAGCGCTCTCAGAGAGCGCGAAGTTTCGTATCTAGTCATCTTTGGCTATTGAGAGTATTGTTAAAGACTTTTTCAATTAATTGGAGAGAGCTACGGTGTTTTACGCTCTAAATTTCTTGGTAAGCAAGTTAGTAAAAATCGAGATATGTTAGCAGGTACATACTTATCTATACGTCTGGATTAAATTTTGAATACAGGTTCAATTCACCTGAAGGAGGTTAAAATGTATGAATAAATTCGAGTTCGAAATTTAACTGCTTTTTTACAGAATTTGAAATAAATTTTTTTAATTTGAATTGAAAATTTCTGAAATAAAAATTACAAAACTGGTACAGTAGTCGCTCACAAATTAGAACTCTCAGTAATTAGAATTTCCAGAAATTAGAATCAACTTTTTGAATACATTACACGCTCTGAAATTAGAATCGAAAATTCTAATTTGCGAGCGTATTTTGTTTTTTGTTGCAAAATGAGATATAAAAAGGGGAATCCCCAATTTATTCATGTTACCCTCGGTAGTCGTTGGATTTTCGTCGCTATCTGTACAGTTTTTGTCAGTTTTTGTTTGAATTCGTTACGCGTGTTTCGATTCGTGAATTGAATACTTGACCATGGTATTCAAGGGAAGCGCTTAGCCTTAGAATATGATGTGGCCATCTGCAATCACCTATATCAAATCTATGAAATCATCAATTTTAAGCGCTGTTTCTAATACCTATCAAGAGGCTAAAAAAAATCATTGCATATCGCAGAATTGACTTAAATTTTAAGGTTTTATTGAAATAAAAAAACGTCCAGGAATTAGAATTTTTCAGAAATTAGAATCACCCTAAAAACAAAGTGATTCTAATTTGTGAGCGTCTACTGTATTTTGAGTTGAAATTTTCTGAATCAAAAATAAAAAAACTGGTATTTTGAATTGAAAATTTCTGAATTCTGAAAAAACTGGTATTTTGAATTGAAATTTTCTGAATGCGAATTTGATTTTTCTGAATTCACATTGAAAATTTCTAAAATTAAAATAAAAAAATGGGAGTCTTTGAAAATATCTGTATTATAACAGGAATGAATAAAATTTCAGAATTTTAATTGAAAATTTCTGAATTAAAAAACGAATGTATAAGCTCTAATTCGAACTTTAAAATTTCTATATTTAAAATAAAAATTTCTGAACTTAATATACAAAAATGGTATTTTAAATTGAAACTTTCTGAATTTTAGTTTGATTTTTCTCAATTTCAATCAACAATTTTGAATTTCATTTTTTAATTTGAATTAAAAATTTCGAAATTGAATTTAAAATTCTGAACAAAAAGCAAATTTCTGAATTTAAATTGAAAATTCTGTATTAAAAATTAAAACATTCTGAATTTTAAATCGTTGTTCTGATTTTGAATTAAAAAATCGTGAATTTAAGTTGAGCATATAAGAGTTTTTGAATTGCAAATATAAATTTCTGAATTTGTATAGCTTCTTTTTGAATTAATATATTTTTTAGGAGTAACTGCACATTTCTTTAAGCGCATAACTTGAATATAGAAATCATTTACGACTTCAAAAGCTTTAAAAATAAATGCAAAAATATACTTTCACACATAATTCGTCCCAACACCTGATCAAATCATCTTCGACTTTAGCCAACTTGCATCAGCCAACAGTGCCAATGAATATGGTGAATCAGTTATCATAATACAGAGAATACCTAATAATAAAACAGATTGATTTGATTTTCGTTTCGCATTCGTATCTGCGTGTATGCGCGTCTGTGTATGACTTCTTTGTGCATCTTTTGCTCGATTTCTTTGTTTTGCTCGCATTTCGAATTTGGTTTACTTAAAATTTTCATATTTCTCTTCTCTTTTTTGTAGTGAATGAGTGTGTGCGGCTGTGTGCATTTATTGCTCATTCTTTTTCAATAACAAATAAAGCCACAAAATCAGGCAGCCATCAAGAAGCATTGAACGCGCGCAATCGCCTAAAGCTTTCACAGAAAAAAAAAAACAGACAAAAACAACCAACGAAAAATGTAGGGAATTTCAAGTCAAAGCGTATTGACATGTTACTCTCTTTCACTGCTCCAGCTGTAAATGGATTCTCTGCCTAAGTACAATACACGAAAAGCGTTGTTTGTTGATTTCTTTTTGTTTCATTTTATGTGATATTTTGGCCGATTTAGTGGAATGTAAACAACACAAAAGCAAAGCGCATGAACAAAGCAAGGCAGTAGCCGTAGAAACTATTAAAGTATTTATGGTTTTTGAGGTTTTTAAACGGGATCGAGTTTTAAGATTTGAAGATCCAAGAGTTGAGCTCCTTTATGGAAAGGTCTGATAAGGAGTACTCCACTCGGAGCCGCTTTTATGAGCCTAAGTCATGTATAGCTCAAGCGGGGCTTTAAAGCTCGCTTGGGAATGGATCAAAGGCTGCGATATCGGTGAATTTCATTCTCAGTGAATGCTCCATTATATTGCCCACAGTCTCTTCTAACGGAAGTCTCAGAAAAGTGAAAGTTTCAATAGGTTGCACTCGAGTGAGATGACACCACAGATTCGCCCGTAGTTAGATTTAATTCTTTGGGACCGATGTCTGCTACCATAAGGACGACCCACCGCCTCCCCCAAATTAGCTGTTTTAAATATAGCCTATCACCTTATTATAGAAGAAGGGGTTGAGTTGTCCTAGAAGATTTCAAAAACTTCGAAAACTTGGAAAACCCGAAATTTCGGGATACATCACTAAATGATTTGGTACAAAATAATGCATTTACATGTGTGTGTGTGTAAATTAACAATATTTGAACACGAGCGGGGTGTGAACAGAGGGTGTTGATTTGCGAGTGCGTTGTACGTTGGTTCAGCTAATGCTTGATGACTGGGCACATGCAAATGGCTGATGGGTTGGGAGACGTGAGTATTGAACAATGCACAGACAGCACGAGTATGTAGGTACATATAGTAAATCTATAATTATACTAAATGATTATTAAATTTGATAATTTCAATTGATTTTATACTAAAGAAATTAACAATACTTTTGTATAGCAAGGGAATTTTCCGGAAATTTCAAAAAGAAATCGCCAGCACAAGCTAAATGTTGAAAATAAGTACGTGTGACTAAGGAGAGGCATTAAGCGACCTGCTTCTGAAATCCTTTTGCATGGGCAGTCAAGATAAAACGAGTTGTATTCAGCTGTTGTTACACGGTGACCGATGACATGTATTAACTAAACTCTTCCTAATAAATAATAATACATACAATTGTACTACATACATAAATATGTACTCGACTCACCTTCAAATCGGCATCAGCTTTAGCCCACTCTCCTGACAATACATGCTCCCTAAATTTAGATGCAGCTGGATGTTCCAAATAGCACCCGGATTCAGTCATTAACGTTTTCACTGATTTATTTAAACCAATATCTTGCAAGTATTGACCAATCAATCTTATAATCTCTTGATTAGCCTTGTCTAAATGGAAATTATGATTAGCAGCAGGCACTATCGTTTGTTCATTATTATCGTTTTGTGCAGTGCCACCAATCTCATTGTTGGTGAATCCATTGTGTTTTGTGTCATGTCCATTTGATGTCGAATTTGTTGATGAATTTACTGACGTACCGCCGACACCCGCATTAATTGACGCGGACGCATCACCAGCGGGTCCAGGCGTACTACCGCCGCCACTGCCACTACCATCAGCTGCCGAATTAGCTGATGATGAAGTGGCTAAAGTTGACGCGGACGCGGAAACCGTACTCGAACCGGAACCGGAACCCGTACCCGACGAGGGTGCATTCGTTGTTGTTGCGGTATTTAGTGTAGAGTTTTGCATTTTCGTTGTTACTACGTTTGCACTATTAGTACTAATTGTAGAATCAGTTACTTCAACTTTACGTTCAACGACAGTAGCGCCACTAATGGCGCCCACAACACTATCACCACTGCCAGTACTAGTTGGTGTTTCTGTTGTATTTTCTTGTTTATTTTCAGTTGTACTAGTACTACTATTACTACTTTTGGTTTCACTATTCAATTGCTTTTCACAAATATTTTGATTTTGATTTGTTTGATTCAGTCGCTCTTGTGCCGCCCGTGAAGTTGACGCTGTTTCTGCGTCAATTGATTCACTCGTACTGAGGCCACTACTTCCACTGTTACGTGCTGCTGCTGCTACTGCTGCTGCGGTATTGGTCGTCGTTATCGTTGAATCTCCTACTGCTGCGTCTGCTGCTGCTGTTTGTACTGGTACGGCTGCTGCTGCTGCTGCTGTTGATCCTCCTGCTGAACGTCGTCCTTTTTTGCGCGGCGGCTGGTCCTCGGATGAGGCACCAGTTGCAGCAGCTTTTTTGTTATTTTTATCAATTTTGAGTCTCTTTATTTACACGCACGTCAACAAAACTCTCGCTCGTCGCGCGTGCTCTAAAAACCGCTCTCGCTAAAGCGCTCTAGCTCTGGCACAAGCTTTTTCCGTTGTTATTTCTGTTGGTGCTGCCGTTATACCAATCGTACCTTTGTGTTTTATTTTCTACTTCTCACCACACAATTGCTCAATTTCTTGAACTTTGGAGCAGCCAAGTATTTATATATTTATGTAGATGTCTTCGTTCGGGTTTGTTGATACAAGAGAGACTGTTGTAGCGATTTTATTTTACCAGCTGAGCACGGGCTACAACATTCTGGCTACAATCAACCAACGCACTCACCTGTGGCAAAACGTCAAAGCTGCAGCTGCTCTGCTGAGCGAGCACAATTGTCTCCTCGTCGTGGGTTTCACAAAAGAAACGTATTGTAGTAGTTTGAGTTGTATTTGGCTGGCCAATTATTTTTATGTCTGCTTCTTATTACCTTCTTATATTCCACTCAAGTTTTCTTCGTATTGTGTTGTTTACCTCAGCAAAGAACCAGCACAAATCGAAAATGCTGATAACAGAAAGGAGAAAATACGTTTATTAAAAAAATTACTTGCAAACTGTCAGAGATTGTTAAAACTAATTTTATTTTAGAATACTGCTGAATGAAAAATATGCTACGGATATTTTGTTTTGAAATTCGAATATCATATAAATCAATTGGTGAGTAAAAGAAAGAAATATTTTAAATTATTTCAAAACAAATTTTTTAAAACAACAAAACATTTGATTTATTGGTATTGAGTATGGCCAAACTCCCCAACGAAACAGCCACCCTGAAAGTCATGAAGTATTCTCCTTAAAGAGTATAAGAGTACTACAAAACTAATCCTCTTTTATACAAAAAATTTGGTCCAATTTACATTGTGATGTCCTAGGAGAGGATCGCCTACTCGAACTAAGAGCAGTCCATTTGTTTTCTTCTTAGTATTCCATGGAACACCTACAAAGAATAAATTTAAAAAACTTCTAAGAAAATTACTGCACCAAGTATTCGAAAGCGAAGAGAGAGATGGAACAGATGAAGTGCAGTAACCATTTTGCTGTTAATGTATGTATGTATGTATGTATGTACACTATGCATAAAGCATAAGGATCCTTCTTTTCTCAGGCGCTCAAGTTGTAAAAAAAACTTTTTTTTGTATTTTTTCCACAACGACCTATTTTAGCATTAATTGAAAAAAATTCGAAATAGGGTATTCTTCAAACTGTGAATCGGTACTTCCCCCCTTCGGAATCGAAGCTGCGTAACAACCCTAGTTCGTATGTACTATGTGCATACGTATTAGAAATTTGATAACGTGAAAGTACGAATTTCTAATGATAAATGCGTAGTTCTTTTTTCACCCCCTTAAATTTCATGAATGGAGGGATGCAATAATTAAGTTTATACAAACGTACATATCAACAATATAATAAGTATAAAAAATATGTATACAAAATCCAAAAAGGTATTTATAATAGAGAGCGCAATATTTAATTTATGAACCATTTTAACTTTTCAACGTTAGAAAAACTAAAAAGTGATGAATGAAATTGTATATGAAATACTTAAGCAAAAATAGTCTCTCAATATAACATATTTTATAAATATACGACTTAATGATGAATAATAAATAGTATGTAGGTTTAACCGATGCTTCCACAAAAGACACACCTTCCAAACTTGATTTACCTTGCCCCCTTTATAAATGAAATTACCACACCAGCAACAATGCAATTGTTATTACTTTGTAAACTTTTGTTCGCCATTCGCTATTGTTGTTGCCATAACATTACTTACAAACTGTATGTAATATTTTTCTCGTTTTCTGTAACTAATTCCACAAAACGCCCAATCAAAACACTATAATTTTAATGAAAATTACCTACACGAGCTAGAGGTTCTTCGATTTTGTCATATAAACACGATTTGCTTCTACGACACCATTCGTCAACAGCTGTGTTCGAGTTGTTGTTTATGTGTACATTATTTTATGCTTCCTGCTGGCTCTTGCACTATTTCTTCAATTCTATTAAATACTTATTTTTATTATTATCTATATTTATACGATCATCTTAATCGTTTAGCTTTCATTTCATATGCTCTACTACTTATATATTTATCATTCTCTTCTTTTGCATTTATCTTCTTACTCAAAGTGCAATGAAAAAATTTTTTTCCATTTTTTTCTATATCGAATTGGTGCACATATAAAATCAAGTTTATCATCTGATACATATATATTTCACATAATTATTCAATGGATTCCATTTATTTACATGTTTAGCTATCGTTTTTTCATATTTTTCAGCACAAATATGCAAGTTTAATATTAAAAAAATTGACAAATTCGATGACGAAACAAAGAACTACTATATTTTCTTCTGCTCACCACTATTCCTTCTGCATACCGAATATTTTTCGTTCAGTATGTATGTAGTGCAGGGTTGTATGTTGTGATAAGGAAAATAGTTTTGATTTAGTACTTTTTTTTAAGTTTAGTACCAAAGAAATCAAGATTTATATCACGCTATGGGAATAGTACTTATCAAAACGTTTGGGTTACGGCTTAATATAAACGCACGCCGGCAATTTTCTGTCAAAAATTGATATTGATTTGACGTTTACACTCAGCTCGTTTATGTTCGTACGTTAAAACAATCAATGCGGTAATATGAAGTGGCTCCGTTAGTCAGCGTATCAATTCATGGAATGGAAATTGAGGGATCATAGAGTACTATACTGATGATGACAGTCCCTTGCCAGGTATGAATACGATATGGTACAAGGTTAGGTATTTGTTTCCTTTGGCACTCAACTACTAATAAATTAGCTAAAAATATGATAGGGGTGTCAAAAGACGCGTTTTGACCTCAGTATTAATGATCCGAAGTCGAAATTTCATTTTTTTGTTCCAGTGAAGAGATATTTGCAGTTAAATTTCAGAATTTTCTGTCATTTTCATGTGGTTGTTGTAATCACAAATTACACTGTGAGAAAAGAGGACATCACCGTGGCGGTAGCCACGGCTATGGCACACACCCGGAGTTGGAATGGCGTAGCCCAGGGTTATTTTTTGAAGCGCGGCCGAAGGCCGCCTACTCGGAAAGGTGTTCTGCACATAAAAAACATGGATCGGGCCCCGAATTGGGGATCTGACCCGGGTAAATTTTCGGTTTTTCACTAATAACTTTTCACTGGAACTAAAAAATTAAATTTCGACTTCGGATCATTGATACTGAGGTCAAAACGCGTCTTTTGACACCCCTATCATATTTTTAGCTAATTTATTAGTAGTTGAGTGCCAAAGGAAACAAATACCCAAGGTTATTACTGCATTATCTAGACTGAATTTTAGCCGCCTCTTACGACAGGCATACATATCTTCCTAGGTAATATTTCAACCACCTAAACCGCAGATGCGTGCAAATGAAGTGGGTTTTCTTTAAATGTAATCGTAGAATAACTAAAATCATCCACGTGGAGATCGATGGTTGACCTACCTCACAGCTAGCTAGCCACCTAGGTAAGGAGGGTTGACAAAACCTAGAATCTTGCACTGGTCATACCAATTCGCTTCCGCGACAAAGCTCCCCAAAACCTTCGGGAAATATTTTTGCTATTAAAACAACAACATGTTTAAATTTCCTGATTCGGATATGGTCAGTCCTTGTTGTTGTTGTCGTTTTAACAACAAAATCACTCCCCGAAGGTTTTGGGGAGTGTTGTCGAAATAACAGTCCTTGGCCGGATATGAATCCGGTACGCTCCGGTACTCCCTTGCGGTACTGCCCGACTGTCGTGGGAGCGATTTGGTATGACCAGTGCAACCTTCTAGGTCATGTCATCCCTCCTTCCGAAAGGAAAGAGAAGATGGGTAATGAGAGGTGGGAGGCATCATATCCGTAGATCAACCATCGAGTTGCACATCATTACCTTTGTGCATGTTGGTCGCCTCTTACGACGGGTATGCCTACCGCGGGCATATTCTAAGCCCCAACGCGCAGGGGCTGGTCAGTCCTTTGTCAGATAGTCTGAAGCTTCTGTGTGTTGCAAAATGTCTGATCATGATCCAATTTGCATTCAGACCCTTTTGCACCTGAGCCTTTAAATTATTTGGGCCTAGCCAGTTTGTGTACCGACAAAAAACGTTCTTGATGATTTTCGGCAGTGGTATCAACAGTCCTTTGCCGGATATGGATTCCGTACTATCCAATGCTAGTACATACTGGTACTATCCTGACTGCCTTGCGGACGATTTACATATTCGACACTTTGATGAAGTCTAAGCATCGAACCAACTGAGGTCGGCCTAAAGCTGGAGGCATTGGTGCGGTAGTCGTATCCTTAACGTAAGATAAAACCCAACATGCAATTGGTCGGTAAGGTTACGTTGATTGATTGATTGATTTTTCGTTTTTGCATACAATGATTGCAGGTAGTAGCATCAATAAGCGATTTCATTGTTTCTCATAAGCTTGGTCGAATCAGCTGTTTTATAAGGTTACCGATAACGCACCAATGATTCCAGTTTAAAAAAATATACAGCAAAATGTGGGAACGTACTAAATCCTAAAAATCGTACTAAATTTGCATAGTACGATGGTGCTGAATTTCGAACACTGCTAGCCCTGTATGCAGGTATATAAGTGCATGCACAAAATATGTATATAAGTATGTCAAGGCAATTATTGTTTATTTTGTTGGTGGAAACATAATTTTACCAATTCTATATGAAAATAAAAAAAAACAAATCGATGAAAAACTCCTCTATGAATGTAAGTATCTAGGAAATGGGTACCGTTGGGAAAAACACCGACTATTGTATATTAGGATTTTCTATACCCTGTTGCGCTAAACGCGAAAGGGTTTTCAACTGGCTTGGAAAATTGAACTGCCTTAACAGATGTCTTTTGGAGTCTTCATCCTGTGTCCAGAAATACAGCAACCCACGCATAGGATTCCAAATTGAAATTTTAATAGTTTCTTAAATAAAACGAAAATTTATAATTTTTTTAATATGTTTATTTATTTGTTTCTCCTCTGCTTCGTGACAAAAGAAAAAAAAAAAGATGCTGATTAAAAAAAGGCGCACATAAAATTAGATACTTCCATGATCATAATTTTTGTTTGTATTTTTAAATATAACAAAAGTGTGTAATTAGTAGTTATTTAAATTATTTTTACTTACAATTTTTTTGCGGCTTTCATACATTAAATAGTACAACTAGTTGTATATGCAAGTATTTTTTTATTAATATTATTATAACTTTTTGTTTATTTATTAAGTTTAATTGTATATGTATGTATTTTTTTTTTTTTGTAATTGAAGTGTACACAATGTTATCTCTTTAGGTCATCCTTATTAACTGGTGACCAAACCAGATACAAATTTTTAAAAATAGCGTTTTTTTTTATTTTGTTTTGCATTTGTTATTCAGTCTCACATGCACCTTACATTTGTTCAAGTTACATATGTATGTTTGTCTAGAATAAACTGAATAATTCAGACTCACATCCACCCAGTGACTAAATTTCAAATATTTTTGATCTTTTTATTTTAAGTTACATATGCTTCTATACAAGAGTAGATTGATTTTATTTTTTATTTTTTTTTTAGCTAGAGTAATGCAGTAAAGTTTACATTTAGATATTTATCATATACATACATACATATGTATGCATTTTTTTTTTTTTTTTTTTTTTTTTTTGTTCAATACATTAACTATTTAGCTTTAGTTTAATTTTTTTTTTCAAATCTTTTTTTATTTTCGCTTTTGATAACTTTGCATCTTTTTAATTAACTGTTTTCAATTAAATTATTATTTTTTAATTACTATTGCAGTGCGTACATACTTTTCAAATATACATACATTAATTATAGTCTATTTTTAATTTTGTTATTACTATACTTATATGTATATAAAAATATAAACTTTGAAAAGTTCTTCTATGTTTACATTAAAGAAATTTTCCCTATAACTCCATTCTTAATCTCAAATTCGTAGTCGCATATTTTCATTAGTTATTTACATATTGTTTAAATTTTAATTTACTTATTTATTTGTATTCTTTGCATCAATATTTAGAAAAATTAACTCGTTTTATACATTCGTCTATTTCTTCTTATTTAATTAAAAATTAAAAAATGCTCGTTTTTATAAAAAACTGAAAAGTTTTCTAAAAGCCAACCCAATTTTACCACATAGCCTGCCGCTGATGTACATATGTATATGTATCTAAACCATTGTCTAGGTCTAAAAAGCAAATACTCCTTCATTGAATGCATTCGTGTGCCTTCCAATTTTTAAACTTATTCAATTTATTGATGTTGTAAAAATTAATTCGTCAGTACCATTCACATATGCTTATTAAACACTATTTTATTGGTATAACAAGCCCATTGCTCGACCATTACATCAGTTTTAATAATCTTATCAAAGACTTTCCGACTTTGTAGAAATTAAGCTCGATATTTAGCTTTATAAATTAAATAGCTAAAAATTGGTGAAATGTTAACACAACATGAAGCCGAATGCCATCCTTGACTTTGTAATTGCGCTCGAGGAACTGTGAAGCTGTTTTTCGTCGCTATTCATTATAGTTTAGCTAAACAGTCAGAGAGCAAGGACTGTTATTTCAATATAACAATTTAAATCGAAGTAAAATTAAAGCGTCAACAAAATGACGATCTTAAAGGCGAAGGTGGTCAAAAGACAAGACTCAACCGAAACTCTTCATAACCAATATTGAGTGTGATGTGACTTTATGACCTGTATGGAATTTTGAATGAATTGTCATCACATTTTTCATGAGATATACACGAACAAAACTGTAACACAGTTTTCTACGAATTTTTTTGGACTCCTAAACATAAGTACGGGCATATACGAATAGCCACAGCCTATTTATTATTTCTACCGACTACAGTTCAAATTGCTGCAATTTATTCATGATTTTCGATTATATGTATGTATGCAGTTGCAATGTTTATATTATTTAGTTCTTGTTTTTAACAATATCTTTAATATACATTATTTCTCAGTATACATATGGGTACAAACATATGCACATGCATTGTGCTGCGTTCTAACCGATATTTCATACAAATCGTACAATCGCATTCTTAAAGTCAAATTTAACATAACTAAACTATAAATACTATGTATATATATATATATTTATTTATTTATTAAAACAAAGGTCATTGTGCAAATGTTTTCAAAGAATGAAATTTAAGCGTCGTATTCACACACTTTTAATATACAAATTTATTTAGAAAGAAAATCATGCGCATTGAATTTTGTTTAAATTAATTTAAGTATCCATCATTCATTTTATATGCTTTTAAATAAATCGAATTTCATTTGTGTCCAAGGTTAGACTTTTCATTTACTAAGTGTTTGTTATTTTTGTTTTTAATATTTAAGTTTAACTTTGTGGACTTATTAGTGCTTATACAAATTTTTTCTCATAAATTCCGTTCAATACAATTAAAAAAATCGTTTCTGTGTAACACATCCGGAAGATTTTAAAAAGATTTCCAAAAAGTCATAAATACATACTATGTACTTATACATAATGAAAGCATTTGCCTTTAATTATTAATTATATATATATTATACATATGTTTTTGTAGTTGACTTACAAAATTTTAAAGTTTAAATTTAAATTTATATTGTTTTTTTTTTGTTGTGGGGTTTTGCACGCTTTTACAACTAACTAAAAATTAGTTTACGCTTTAACACGATGCTTTTAATAATAATATGATAATAGTAAGTAGTAATAGTTGATATTAAAAATGAAAAATCTAAAAATCTTGTAATACAATTAAAAGTATAAAACAATATTAAACAGCAGCAAGTTTTGAAGTTTAATTACTAAGTTTTCAACAACACTTTTGGCCACAACCACTCTTTAACAATAACGCAAGTTGCACCAATCAACTTAAATTTTAACCATCCTACATATAATCCTTAAGCGGTAAAAGTTTGTTCATTGTGTCGATGGTTAGTGTGGCAAGTTGTCTACTTTACTATTATTGCTATAACAGTTGCTACATAAATAGTGGTTGTGTATTGTCTACCGTTGTAGCTCTCCTGCGATCCTCATTTATTAAGCGCTGCTGGGATGCTGTATCAATGCGTGGCGTTGCCACCATTGAATAAATATAGTCTCACAGCGGCCCCGCCTCGCCTTGTTCACGCTTTTGACGTCTTAACTTTTTGCTCCACAATTCGTGGCAATCTTGCCATGTGGGTAGTCTCGGTATGGGCATTCTGTGTAAAGAATATTAATTAATTATTAAACGGTCCCTTTTTTGTTTTTGGATTTTTCATTGCAACTTACTCATCAGGATTAATATTCACAAGCCATGGTGATTTAAGTGCCTCCTCAGCTGTAATACGCCGATCAGGATCCAATTCCAGCATTCTATCGAGTAAATCTAATGCAGGACCTGGCATAAATTCAAAATCCTCGCGCAGTCGTCTTCTATGCTGACGCTTTGGTTTGAATGTGTGGAAAAGTGGTAGTTTAATAACATTTGGCCAAACTGCCGGCACTGGTGTACCACAAATTCTTGAAATAGTTTCTAATTGTGGCATTTCAGCATTGGCTTGAAAGAGTGGTCGTTTAACGAACAATTCTCCAAGTATACAACCGCATGACCACACATCAATTGCGGGGCCATAACGTTCTTCGCCGAGTAACAGTTCGGGTGGACGATACCATAATGTGATCACTTTGTTGGTGTAGGGACGTTCTCGATCATCGGCATTGTAGAGACGTGCTAAACCAAAATCGGCAAGTTTTACTTGTCCCCTAGAAAGATAGAAAATTAATTTGTTGACATTTTTTTTATAAAAAATTCGACATTAAAACGACAGTCGTGCTAATAACCAAAGAAGCTAGTACACTGGATTATTATCTTATCACCACTGAATTTTTAACCGGATGTATGTACCCAAATTTTAGTCATAAATACCAGAGAATTTTCCCAAATAAACCAACACAAAGGCCTTATTCGACTTACTTGTTATTCATTAAAATATTTGAACATTTTATATCACGATGTAGGAAATTTTTCTTATGGCAATAGTTTAGGCCATCCATTAATTGCTTCATTATACTCGCATTATTTTCTTCATTAAAATCAACCATGCCCGATTCTAGCAAGCCCATTAGATCATGATCCATATATTCAAATACCAAATAAAATGAGCCCTTATCTTTCCGAAATTCTAAAGCATCTTGTTTGTCAGTGACGATTTCATGAAGATTAACAATATTTCGATGATTTAGTTGACGTAGAATTTTAATTTCGCGCACAGCTGTAATGGGAAAACCTTCTTTCTCATGTTCCAAGCGCACTTTTTTCAAAGCAACCATTTCGCTTGTATGATTATCACGCGCTTTATAGACCTGCAACATACATAATATTGAATTAAAAAGATTCTTCTACAACATTTCATTGTTACTAACCTGTCCGTATGTGCCTTCACCAATTTGTGCTATCATCTCGAAAACATCGACACAACGTTCGCCCCAGTCACGCACTTGATTGCGTGAGTCACGCCGATTCAATATAACAGGTCTTTTACGTCTCGCAGGCGTCGCGTTAGAGCCTCCTTTGTTGTTGTTTAACATTTTCCCGTTACCACTAGCGCTTTCATTGGAAGATCCTTTCATAGCAATATTGCTAGTATTTGCAGCTGTGTCGAAATCCTCTGGACTATTAATAACATCATCTTCGTCACCACTTAGCTCTTCACCACCTGGTACCATTGGAGGCATTGGCAAGTTGAGTAAGCTTTTGTTATTTGATGTATTCGAATTTGTGGCAGGCGTTGTTACTATAGGCGCATTCGTGGTAACGGGAGTGCTGGTAATGTTTGCTTTCCTTGCAGATGAGACACTTGAACTACTACCATACTCCGATGGTGGAGAAGGTGTTGTTGCAACAGCTAAATCTGCTGCGCTGATGCCCGGAGGCATGGGCAATGCAGTCAGACTTTTTGGTTTAGGTTTAACTGGTGGAGGAACAGTAACAACAGGTTCAATTTCTTTTTCTTTTTTAATTACAGTTATAATTGGAGTGACCGTAGAGCTTTTGGGGGTTTTAACGATTTCAGTAGTTCGTTCAACAATTTCAGTAGTTCGTTCAACAATTTCAGTAGTTCGCTCACTTTCCTTACTGACCTCTTCCACCACCAATTTCGGTATGGGAATGTTTGTTACTTCGACAATCGGTTTGCTGCAGCTGCTCACGCCATTTGGTGTAGCCGAAATTGTGTTAGAGGGTTTGGGTACTAACGTTGCTGGCTTTGCAGCACTTATAGTGGTGCTATCACTTGTGGACGATGTAAGATCTGAATGTACTTGTGCCTTTGGTGTGCCACTATCTATTGAAGAACTATTATCGTTTATAACTAGAGCACTATTGCTATTGCTATTCTCCTCTTGTCGTTCCAAAAGTGCCTATAAAATGAAGAAGCAACCAAATGTTATAGAATTTAACCGATTAAAATAATTTTTTCTTGTAACAACTTACATCTATAGCCTTTTGACGCTTATGTTTATCTTTGACCAATTCTGCAAATAAGCTGGTATCGCTGATCTTTTTGCTGTATTCGATACGTTTGAGCTTGAGGTCGCGTGTGGTGGGCGACGATGAAGGCGAAGATCGTGTCCGTGAACGTGAGCGGCTTCGACTTCGACTGCGTGTATAAGACCGTCTACTGCCTTCACGATGGTGACTGTGTGATGGAGAACGATAACGCCGATGTGATGAACGACTACCACTAACCAATGTCGTAGACAATGGGGATGGTGGTGAATCGTAATGTGTTGAACGCGAACGTGAATAACGTTCAACAACTACAGCATGTTTAGACGACCGCGAGCGTATAGGCGATGGAGATGAAGCTTGAATGTATTTGCTGCTTGCATGCCGATGACTACTACTGCTCACTGTTGCACTACTTTTACGATATGACGACGAGGAAGTTGTCGTATATGTAGGTGATTGTCTACTACGCACATTCATCATACTTGGACTTCTAAGGAGATTTAATGTTGCGATTAATTCTTGATTGTTTGGAGAGATAATACAATTTTTATAAAATAAATCATACCTAGAGTAATGTCTAGCATATTTGTCCTTGCTGCTTTTACTGCTGTACCGTTCATAATCATGAGCTTTATGCAAACTGTGCGAACTTGAACTATAATGACGAGTATGATGTGACTCGTAAGCAGACGCACGTATATCATAAGTTTTTCGACGCTTATGTGGCGGTGATGGGGGCGGTTGGTAACGTTCCACTATCAGGTTGAATTATGATTAGTACAATCAAAGTGCTAAATATAAGATTTTAAACTTACCTGGAGAAACAGCTTTATATTTACTAACTACTGGTGCATCACTACTACGCATATTAAGCAAATATTCACTTGGCATACCAGCTCGTTGAATATGCGTTGAGAGTAAGTCTACCTTTGGCGGTGTAACTGGATATCGTGAGCTGCGTGATGCTTGTCCACCAAGATAAAGTGGTGGTGTATGGGGTGACGTTGCGGTGGGGAAACGTGATTTATTGCTATTACGCGAAGGTGTGCGATGACGTTTATTACTGACGATAACTTGTAGACCTTTTGTCGATGAGCCGGGTTTTGTGCCCGCTTTTCCTAACTTTTTTTTATCTTGATAATAACTGTTATTACTATCCGAGCGTATTGGCGGAGTATCTATAGACAATGGGCTCATCTCTTTGTTGGGCGTAAAAGATGAGCCGGTTGGTTTACGATCTGGACTTTTGTGAGCACTGCTTATATTCTTTTCATGGCCACCAATACGATGCGCTTTCGGTGATGGTGTAAAATGCCGTTTACTCTCAGCCGCTATAACAGCATCCAGATCGTTGTCTGAAATTGACTCTATGCTCGAATAAGACCTTGCGCGTTTCTTTCGTCGCTTCTTTGATTTCTTATTCTTTTTGTGTTTTTTGTCTTTTTTTGCTTTTTTTCGTTTTTGACGTTTTAATTCAGCTTCGAATTCATCAGTATCCATTGTATCGCTACTCCCTAATGCCGCATCCCAATCGGATGCATCTTCCTCAAGCATTTTGATACTACTATTACTATTGATACTAGTTTTTTTTTGTTTCTTCTGTAACGGATCACTTTCATGTGTATGATGAGATGGCATTGTTGCGCTCGATTCCTTTATGGATACAGCTGAGGTTTCTGGTTTGTTGGCTTTAATATTTATGGGGCCACCTGTCGGTGCAACGTTACTGTTAGTTTTCGTTTTGCGTACTGGTGAACCCAATATAATACGTCGAACGCGATTTGGTGATAGCTTAGCTAGATTATCAAGACTCTCGTTACGCTTACGTCTGTTGGAAAAGCAAGAACAAAAATTAGTGATATGAAACAATATTCAATGACATACTAAATACTATTCAAAAAAATAGGAGAAATTTAAATACAAACAAAAGTGTTTATAAATTTTAATGGGTTACTTATTAATTTTTCTAACCTGAGGGTGTCATCGTCACTGCTCATATTTTGTTGTAGTTGTTGATCGGACTTAGATGTGTTGATGTTGGCTGGTGGAACATGTGCCGACGTTCTTTGCTCTTTGTTGCCAGCATTTGATGAAGTCGATGCACCTCTTTGCCTTTTAGTTGATGCTGTATTATTTCCTACCTCTGGATCTGTAAAATCCTCTGAACTTACGTCTGAGTACTCTACAATGGCATTCAAGGCATGTGTTTTTGTAGATTTTATTATCACAACATCATCGTCTGCACCAGTGCCTTTTGGTGACGACTCGCTGCTAGTACCAAGGTTAGGACTGCCAAGCAAGCGCCTCGTTAGCGAATTTTCTCGTGAATGCTTATTTCTTTTCTTTTTGGATTTTTTATGTTTCTTCAAAATGCCATCATATTCTTTGGGAATTGGGACATTTGAACTTCCGCCGCCTGTACTAGCGTAGCGCGTGCTGCCGCTGCTTGTGCCGCCACAACCACCCCGTCCTTTTTCCATAACAACGGGAGTCAATCCCAAAACTTACACAAGCACACTTGTGTTCCGCAGATCGGAAAGTTTTTTAACAGCTAAAACACTCTGATATATAATAAAAATATTGTAGATTAGCTGGAATTTTGGTTTGCTTTTATTTGTGTTGTATGCTGTCACTATATTTTTGGCCAAGGTGTTTGTATAGGCGTTCACGTATCACTCGTAAAATTTTTCTTAATCATGTTCATTGACAATGGGACAGTTCTAATTCACATTTTAATGCTTTTGGCAAGGATATTTTGTTCAAAATAAATAAATTTATTAATTTAAATGCAGCAATTATATGACTTTGTGATTTTAGTATGGTTTGTGAAATTTTTCTGCAAACTTCGCCGTCAACGATGTGCTCCGATGAACTACAAACAGCAACAACAACACGGCAACAGAAATAAATTTATCATTTGTCAATTTTTGCCCTCAACAATTTGAGGTTAGTTGTTAGTGGCGTGAGTATACAACACTGACAAATGTCAAAATGGCCTAAATACAGAGTTGCAACTTAGTGAACATTGTTAATAGAAATATTATTAAAAACAGAATAAAAGCAATTAGACTGAATAATAATAAATACAACTAACTAAATTCATAGCTCTACAGTATATTGGAAGACTTAAGATCACATTTTTTAGGCCAAAAACTAATTAATTGCAGCTAAGTATTCAAATCAACTTACCCGAAATCAACCCTGGCCAAACGTCTCTTTTTTTATGGCATGACTTGCCGCAGCGGCAGAATCTTGACAATTTTTGCGTCAACTGCAAGCCAGCAATTTCTTTATTTTCAGGTGGACTATAAAATATTTTTGCAGTACATTTATTTGGTGATGTCGAGGTAAATATTCACAAAATTTGATTTAACGCAGCGTGTAAAATAAGCAGTTGTCCATTGGCACTTTGCGCTGCTTCGAGGAGTGGTACGCTGACCTCTGCTTGAATATCCTCGCAGCGCAGGATGCGTTATCGTTTCACTGAAATTGACACCTGGAAAACGCGTTTGATTGATTTGTATTTTAGGTTTCAGAATTTGCTGAGTTTTTTGCACAACACTTTTCTCACTTCACACTTTCACTATATTATCCTTATTTAGGAATTTCACTGGCCAAATGCGTTTAGGCCACTTCACTTCAATAGTTTTGTATAGGCACGTAATACGTGGTCTGTTATCACATGTGCGTTGCGTTGCGACGTGGTGGGGTGCACCCTTGCACTCTGCTGCTATGGTCGGTATTCCCGTTTTATTTTCTCCTCGCACGTCATGTACTACTTTCAATGAAATCTCTAAAGCAGAATAAAAAAACGAAACTCGTTTTTACTGCGTGTGCTAAATTTGATTCTTATTCCATAAGCATTATTAAGTCTAATATTTGGATATTAATTGTTCCATAACCATTAAAAGCATAATCGCATATAAAATTCAATGAAAATGGCTGTAAAATTTAGGAAGCAGAATAAAATGGAAAATTTTCTTTCCCAGTAGCGCACGGAGCGACTGCGATTACGACAGCGAAATGAAATTTTCTTTCACTGAATTTCGTATCAAGGCGAAAACGCAGGGTTGCACCATTTTCGAAAGGAAAAATTTTAAAATCGCATTTATGTTGGGATTAAATTAACTTGTATGTTTGCATTAATTATTTACGCCATTGCAAAATTAATCATTAAAATAAATAAATACTTTACATTTTGCTGAATTTAAGTTTGAAGCCCGAGAAAATGACACGGCGAATTCATTCGCAATTAGGTGTCAAGCAAATGTCTCGTATGCAATTTGACAGCACTCCAGCGGTGTTTAATAAGCACAGGCACATTTTGACGTTGACTATTCGAATTTAAAAGGAAAAAATGCCAAAGGACGCTGGCAGGTGTGCAATTTTATTTATTTACAAATTGTTTGCTGCATACAAAAAAACTAACCATTTTAGTGAAATAAAAGCTGCAAAATTTCATAAAAGCAATAATGTCGGTTCACTTCGGATTGGGCGAGTGTATTGAGGTGCATATAATGGAATTTACTAAATAGCTTGTGAAAGTGACGCTAACATGGTATTTTGTTTAATTATTCTACATAGGATTATGAAGTGCTGCACCTACTTGGTAAAGGCGGCTTTGCGAGCGTTTATAAGGCGCGTTGTACGCGCACCAATCAAATGGTGGCCATAAAAATGGTAAATTATTTTGCTCAATTAAAATTTAGGCTTATAAATAATGTATGAATTCCAGATCGACAAACAACTTATACAACGTGCAGGCTTAGCTAATCGTGTACGCCAAGAAGTAGAAATACATTCACGCCTCAAACATCCATCCGTATTGGAATTGTATACATTCTTTCAAGATGAAAATTATGTTTATTTGGTGTTGGAGTTGGCGCACAATGGTGAATTGCATCGCTATATGAAGCAACAGATGGGACGTGCAATGACAGAAGAGGAAGCGTCTAGTATACTACGACAAGTGGTATCTGGTCTTTTGTATTTGCATTCGCATCAAATAATGCATCGCGACATATCACTGTCCAATTTGTTGTTAAGCAAAGATATGCATGTCAAAATAGCTGATTTTGGTTTAGCAACACAACTTAAAAGACCGGATGAGAAACACATGACCATGTGTGGTAAGTACTGAGTGCAATAATCAGTGCTTTATTAAATAAAAAAGTTTTTTTTATTTTCCTTCTCACAGGTACACCCAATTACATATCACCTGAAGTAGTTACGCGTGCGCCCCATGGTCTGCCTGCCGATGTTTGGGGCCTGGGCTGTATGTTTTACACGTTACTAGTTGGTCATCCACCTTTTGATACCGATGCCGTTCAATCAACTTTGAATAAAGTTGTAAAATCTGATTTTGCAATGCCACATCATTTATCATACGATGCAAAAGATCTGATCGAGCGTTTATTAAAAAAGAATCCAAGTGAACGAATTTCATTGGAACAAGTACTACAACATGCGTTCATGTTGCGTCATGAAGTACGTTGTCAGAAAGCTGCTGGTTCAGCTGCTAATGAGATGCAAACCCAAGCACGCACTCCTAACGTTGAGCAAATATATCAACAACAGAAAAACCAAGAAAAAGAACAGCAGCTTTACCAACAGCAAAGTGCTGCCAGCTGCGACAGTGGCGTTATCACATTTGCAAGCAGCAATTCCAGCTCATCACGATCTGCAGCACTGCAACGTTCACGTTCGATGGAAAAGTGTCCATCACGTTGCGCTTTGGAGCGCATTCATGAACACCAGCAACAACAGCAGTTTGTAAATTTTACGCCTATTAAATCAGCTCATTCGTGTAACTCTTTTGGTGCCGATTTTATGGGTACATCTTCAACACGTCCCTTCCATGCATCGACGCCTCAAAGCGATAGCATGGATGTAGAATGGCAATCTTCAAACTCGTCGAAGTATCAACATTTACCACCAACTCCAACCTATGCGCTTAAAAACCACTTTCCATTGCCTAAATCTCTTAATATGAATGATAAACATGATGATCCATCTACGGATACGGATTATTTACCGCTAAAATCAAATAATGCAACCGATTTACTTGAAAAAGTGGCACAGACTTCAGCTGCTGCGAAGTTATCTGACAGAAAACCTACCGAAGAGCGTTTGTGTGTACCACCATTAAACACTGAACGTCTAATGCCGACACGTTATAAAACGAAAAATGCTATAATGAGCATTTTAGCCAGTAGTGAAGTTGTTTTGGAGTTCATAAAGTATAAAAGTCGTCTACGTGAAGAACGCATAACTGATATATGCTGGATTTCGAAAGACGGTATGCGCATCACTATTTATCAACCAGATCCTGGACGGTAAGAGTAACAAACATAAATTCACATACATTTTTTATATTAAATTTTTTTGTTCCTAGTGGTCTACCAATAAGCGAAGAACCACCGCCATTGCCAAATGCTATTCCATGCAATAATCATACAGTTTACAACTATACAAATTTACCAAGCAAACATTGGAAAAAATATATTTACGCTTCACGTTTTGTAAACTTGGTAAAGGCGAAGACACCTAAAATTACTTACTTTAGTACTCATGCTAAATGTCATCTCATGGAAAGCATGGAAGATTTTGAGGTTTTCTTCTATACTGGCGCAAAGGTAACGAAATCTCCTACTGAGGGTGTGCGCGTTTATGACAAGCATGGCCGTGTGCTACAAAACGATGATCAAGCCGCTCGAACTTTGTTCCAACACCAAGAAGAATGTTTAAAGCATTGTGAAGCGATTTGTAGTGCACTACAACTGGCGCAGACAAATGGTAATTGTTGTTTTCCAGCTGTAGTGGGTAGACGCCCCACAGAAATGGATGTGTTGCAAGGACAATGTATAAGTACGGCAATGAAAGATACGACCAACTTGATTTATTTGACGCCGAAGTCACAACAAGTGAGTTTTAGAAAAACTATTTAAACTCAACATATTCTTGAACTTAATTTCTTTCTAGGGTAGCATAAATTTCTCAATTGGCACAACATCATCAGGCAATTTTAGCACCTCATCTTCACAGCACTCGATTTCTACAAAACGGCAACAACAAGTAATGGCTGCGCAACCAAACATACCTATACGAAAAATAAACATCCCCGGAATCGGAATCGCTACTGAGGTGAGTTAAATTCCCAATAAATAAAAAAAAGAAATCAAACTTTTTTAGCTTCGCAATTACGAAACATACTAAAACATAATTAAACCTTTCAGCTATCCCACGGCATTGTACAAGTACAATTTTCGGATGGATCTCATGTATCGGTCATACCCAGTGCACAAGGTGGTGGCATTACATTCACTCAAACGAATGGTTTATCCACACACTTTAGCCCACAAGACGATCTACCATTTGTGGTAAGAGAGAAATTAGCACAATTACCGCAAGTTGAACGACAATTAAAACAGGCGCCACTTCTAACTTCTCACGGACGTTATGCGCAAACAAAGCAGCAATATCTGCCACAAAATATGCCATTCGAAGGCCAGCTTCAGCATGAGATGAATACACCACGTACCACCATTACACCGGTAGTCACGCAAACACATGCCATGAAATATTTTCGCTAGTACAACATATAATATATGTAAGTACATATATAAGTTAGTTAAGCTTTTACGACTGCAAGTGAAAGTAGCAGTTGCATATTTTAAATACTATTTTAAATATTATTCTATTTGTATGTTATTTTAACAATCTGAACTAATTTCCTTTTACATATTTTGTAAGTTTGACGAGCTTAGTTAAACAAAAATATTTTTGAAGGCAATGTGTGTATTTATGTATTAAAATATACATTTTTATAAAGCAGTTCAAGAATTTATTTAACGGAGTACAACATTTGCAGGCTTAAGAAGCTGTTTTTAAGTATAGATATTTTCTTATATATTTTACTCAATTGGGGTTATTTACGGTGGCGTTTATATTTTCATTTACTGCTCGAACCCAGTGATCACCATAACTCAAAATAGAATAAAAATCATTTTTATGATCTCTATGCCCGCTTCAAGAACTATTGTATACTAGTGAACTGGTGTACCGAGTTTGATTTAAATATTCTCACCCTGAAATCTAATTGTGGACTGCTACAATTGGGTATAGTAATATGGATACAAAAATCGAAAAATAGGAATAAATATATCAAACTAAATTAAATTGCTGCTATAAAAAAAACCAAATAAAAAATTAAAACAAAAAAAAAAAAACTAAAAAATTTAAATTAAAGAAAAATAAAAATGAACCTTTGCAGAAAAAAATGGACACTTTTTGTATAAGTGACCCTATTTTAAATTCGCAACTAATTCTTCTAATTTTATTTTTCCTACACCTGACAATGCTTACACGTGTAAGCACATAGACATGTTTATAAATCTAAAATAAATGTATTCCACAATGCTTGATGTTATAGTTTATTTAAAATTTGAAGTATATTTAATAATTTTTATTTATATTTATTTTTTATGCTCGTCTTAAATTAAGTATGTATATTTTAAACTTATTTCTAATACTACTTAATAATTTAAGTTTATTTTAACGTAACTCTTATCTTTTATCTGTATCCTTTATTATATATTAAGTTAGCTTAAACATATTTTATTTTGTGTGAGATGTCACAAATAACTATAAAGATGAAATAAAATTGCACATAATTTAAAAATGATAGTTTATGTTCACATGTACATAATTTTTTTACTTAATTTCTTTTTTACTGATTTCCATAATATTTTATATATACTTTTTACATGTTTATTGCTTTTGCTTCATAAAAATTTATTAATTTTATCAAGTCCTTGTCAGAATGTTTGTATGCATGTAATCATACTTTCATAACTTTTCTTGAAATACTCGTATATTGTTTTCGATCTCATTAGCTTCTTGTTATGTTTTTAAATTTTGATTGCATTTGTGATTTGCTTACTTGCTATTATGTTTTGTTTAGCTTATATATTTTTTTATTTTAATTTATTTGTTTTACATTTTTTTCACTTTTATTTTATTATTATGTATTACAATTTTTTGTTACTAGAATAACTGTAGAGCTGGAAACAACTGTGTTCGATGAACTTTTTTGTTTCGAAATCGATGTTATCGGTAGTTGTTTTTAAAAAATCGAAACGATTTATGGTACGACTATCACAAGTTTTCCAGCTGTATTGTTACTTGGCAAAAATTCATATTTTATGTTCTATTATCTTACTACCTTATTAGTTTTGATTCAGCTATTTTTCATTTTCCTAACATAATAAATTTTTTATTATTTTTACAATACGTGTAGTGCTTTAATTAATAATTTTTTGTTTACAAATCTTTAGTGCATTAATTTATTTTTATTTTCCTTACAAATCTCTACTATATTACAAATTGTATAAATGTCTTTTTATAGAAAAGTTAACATCTAAAAGTGTACAAAAGTATGAATGTGTATAATATTAGTTCTATATTCTATATTTTGGCAGCCATCGGTGGCAGTGGCAGGAGATGTTAGAATGAAAACCAACAACAAATGTGTCTTGTTAGAGTTAGCAGACTACCGATAGTAGTTTAGCACTTCCAGTGCCTTCAAAAGGGAAGTTTGGTGTATGAATGTCCCAGCGCGTTCGACATGGACATGTCAAGTTCGCCTTCCGAGTCCGATAAACAGATTAGAAAAAACCCGACCCCTGCGCCAATAAACTATCATTCGTAGCATCCCTAATGTACGAACAAACATTTCTCGAAGATATTGGTTTTCTCCCAAATAATAAAAAAAACGAAAACAAAATAAACAAAATTGTAATGGAAATTAAAATTCTAGGCAGTTGTTTGGAAGTATTTATTTATCTTAACTTACTACAAAATATTGAATTTAAAATATTTTATGCAAATGTCTACATATTTAATAATCGTTTAAATATATACAAAAATATTTATATTTTACACTTAGATAATATTTTCGTAATTTATTACTTAACTTCTTACTAAATTTAACTAATCGTTGATTTGATATGCAGATTTTGCTTGCAGTGCATATTTTACAAAATGGTTCATACATGCATTATGTACATTAGGGTGCTGCATTTTTGAACGAAATTTTTTTTCTGTTATGGTGTGACTGAAAAAAAATCTATTCCAAATTTTCGACAAAACAAAAAAATTTTTTTTCGAAAAATGCAATTTAAGAATTATGATCATTAACTTCATCATAGCCCAGGTAGGTGCTTCTACGTGGATTCTTCTATTTGGCCACAATTTCATTTATTTTCTATAAGTCTTTAAATTTTCCATTGCCAAAAAGGAATACAAAAAAATTCTAACCTTAAAATGCAGCACCCTAATGCACTTAAACATGCAAGTACATATTTGTGTATACAATATTTCTTGATTTATATTGAAAACAATTCACTTCAAATTTCTATGCAATTTAGTATTGACTTATTTATTATTTAGCAAAAACTTCAATATAAATTTGTTTTTGTTTTTTTTTTTTTTCTCTTTAGCAATTCATATTAACCTTTTGTTGTTATTATTTTTGTATTACTACTCATTCATACGTATGCAAATTCAGAAGAATTCATTTTGAGCATAAAACTATCGATTGTGCATTGATTGACTGCAAATGTGTGTGTGTAAATGTGTTTGTGTGTGTGTGTGTGCGTGCAAAATTTTAATCAATTCATGCATTTGTCATTTGTGGCATTTTTTTGGTAAAATGTTGGTGTTTTATTTTTGTGCGATTTTTAACCATAAGCAGCTAGTACTAGAAAACTAGTGATGCAAAGAGCCACAGAACCGGATATCGTGAATATACGAACCGAATAACAATTTCAAAAAAATCAGTTTCGTCTAGGAAACAAACGAGCATGGCTTCCGTTGTATGGTAGAACGATTCCAAAACAATTACAAAAAAAGATTTCAAAAGACTTGAAAATGGTTTCAACAAAGTGCGGATTTTTTCGGCTCAACGAATCGAACGTCCTTTTAACCTTTTGATTAGTTCGGTAAACAAGTTTTTTTTTTGGCTTCGAACTGTTGTTTTTGAACTATTAAACAGTCCAGAAATTCATAACGGAATCGATGGTACAAAAATCGAGGGCTGTGGAGAAGATCAACTTCAAAATATTTTTGAAAAACGCTCAACCTCACAATTTGTTTGAAAAACGCTAAAGCTCAGACTTTGGTTCAAGTATCTACAAGTAGAATAGCAGAATGAGTTTCACATTTTGAACGAATATTTAATACATTTTTAACTGAGATGAGCCATTTTTGAAAAAAAAAAAAAAAATTCTCAAAAATATTTTGAAATTTTTTTTCACCCAAAATCAGTTCATATAAATACTTAGTTATCTTCGGAATTGGTACCCGTTTTTGAAATTCTCGTTACAGCACATCACTAACACTCGTACATACTTGCCTATGTATTTGTGTTAAATTTTTTTTTTTTGTAAATGATAAAGAGCAAAAATTGTGATTCAAGCAAAAAGCGGTGAAATTCCAAAAGTAAACTAAAAACCAAAAATGTATGCAATAACTTGTTTAAAATATATTGAACAACACAAATTAACACTTTTTTAAATTCATTTTATTTGTTGTAATTCTAATAACTTTTTATAAAATATGAAATATTAACTTTTATAAACTTTAAATGGACGGCTTTTAGTGTAATTTCATTTTGGTCGGGTTGTAACTGCGAGTTGGCGCGGACATATACATATTGCCGTTATTTTTTTTAAATTTATGGTTAATATTTTATGAGAAATGTTATGTAATGAAAAAAAAAAAAAATTGAAAAAAAAATTTCAAAAAAAAAATTTCAAGAAAAAGTTAAATTTCAAAAATAAAAAACTAAACAAAAAAAATTTCGAATTTTTAAATTTTCTGTTGAAAACTATTACGAAATTTGAGGTTAAATAATCGGTTAACATAAAGTGCGATAACATAACCTAAATTAAATTGTTTTTATACAAATTATAAATAAAATTAAATTAGCAACAATAATTGCTTTCGCTCAGGTGCTACTCTTGCCTGTTGTTGCTTTTGGAATGTTAAAGTAATTAAATCAAACTGATATGTCTGGTCTCTTGGCATATAAATAATTTTTACATATAATACTAACTTAAATTAAAGGTAAACATTGAATAAACAAAATTTGTATAAATTAATGCAAGAGATCTAAAAATCTAAAAAAAAAGTAAGGTTGCAAAAATTTTCAAATAAAAACAAAATTCAAATTAATTATAAATTAGAAGCGGCTGTATAGCCAAAAAATGAAATATTGAAAATTTGGACACTTATTAGAAGAATTTTTTTTTGCAAGCACTTAGCGACTTATGAATAAAATAACGAAACAAATTTTTTTTTGGAAAATTAGAAATTTTTCTTGAAAATGAAAAGTGAACTTGTCGCTAGCAAGATAGCAACCTAAATAATAAGCGCTTATAATTTTTTTAGGTGAGTAAGAAATATTTTATCCAGCATCGAAATAACGGTTAAAAATTGGTAATTTTTGAACAAAAATTTTTTTTTTGAGAAAAGAATATCAGTTGTGTTTTCGAAATTAACAAACGTATGCTTGAAAAATAATATAACGGTGAGTGATTGAAAATTAAAATAGCATAAAACAAAAAAAAATAATAATAAATTTACAATTCATAAACTTTTGAGTTGAAAAAAAAAAATATTTTTTTTTGTACAAATTTCGCTTTGTAACATATACATATGTAGTAACTATATAAACAATTAAATTAAAATTAAATTATTTCACATAATAATTGTTGTTTAACTGTACATCTTTCTTGATTTGTTGTAATAACATTTCAAATAAAATTCTGTTCATAAATATAAATTTGGATGCAATCCAAAAAAAAAAAAACAAGAATCATTTAAATTTTTTTTGTTCAACTTAAAGAAGTCTCCAATATTTTTTGTTTGTTTGTTTAATTTTTTCATTGTTTTCTTTTGTAGAATTCATTGTTTTGTTCTTTTGTTTGTTTTCTTATCAGTTCTTTTATTTTTTTTTATCCGTATGTGTATGTGTTTTGTGTGTGTGTTTTTTTTGTTCTTTGTTCCTCTGTATGTTTTTTGTTTTCTTTTGTATTTTCTTCTTTCCCTTGCTCACTGTTTACTTCTCTTTAAGCTCAAAATGAATCTTCTGAAATATATCCTAGAACCGATCTTTCGATGTTGCACTATACTCGAGTTCATTCAAATTTTGTATTTCTTGTAATTCTTGGAATTTCTCATGATCCCTGATGTGCGCATAATTGGCCGCTAAACACATTAAATAATGCACCAAACTCAGTATGACCAGCAAAGCGGCCAATGTGGCGAGTATGAACATAACCTCAGCATTCTCGACGCCATCCTTGCAGAAGGCTTTAATCTCGTATTTATCGCATATTTTCAAATCTTCTTGCTTCGTATTTGGTGGGAACATGAAATCTGTAAACGAATGAAAATTGAAAGAAATTATTAGATAAATAAAAATGCAAAACAGAAAATGTGAAACAGTCGGGTCCCACACTTGGGAACGCATTTAAAAACAAATTAAGCACTACTTCTCTATGAAAATAAATTGAGTTATACTTACGAAACTGTGTTAAATCAATGCAGCTGAGCGAGCGTTCCACACTTGAGCACATGTTCCAGAACATTGTATAAATAAAGGTGACTATGACCAGGAAGCATAAAATTAATATCCAAACAAAGTTCAATAAATATGTGATGCCCATGAACTGCAAGAGAGAGAGAGAGAGGACAATTAGTACTACGAATCTTTAGAGTATGAAGAGAGCTGAAAGAAATTGCCAGAGATCCTTATCTCATGGGGTTCAAAATAAACCTCTTAAATTTGATTAGTAATTAGTAATCAATTGATTAGACGGAAATGATTATTTTAATTGTTTTACGACTAAAAAAATCAAAAATTTATCAAAAAAAAATTAAACAGAAATCGAAAAATAGCCAAAAAATAACATAAGTAAAGAAAAAAAAACTTTTTTAAAAAAAAATTTTAAATACTTTTTATTTTTAATTTTTTAATATTTTTTTAAAAAATTTTTGTTTTTAATTTTTTTAATTTCTTTTTAATTATTTTTTATTTTTTGTTTGAATATTTTTTATTTTTTTTTAATATTTTTGTTTTTTTTTGAATAGTTTTTATATTTTTTTTGAATATTTTTTATTTTTTTTTAATATTTTTTTTTTTTGAATAGTTTTTATATTTTTTTTGAATATTTTTTTTTTAATTTTTAATTTTTTTATATTTTTTAAATTTTTTTTGGAATATTTATTATTTTTTTATAATTGTAAAAAATCACAAATGGAAAGTTTTTTTCGATTATTTTTGATAACGGTGAAAAATCAAAAAAAATTAAAAATTTAAAGTAATGGTAATCAATCATTACATGGATTCTCAGAAAAATAATCAATTAAACCGGTAATCATTACGATTAGTAATCATTATTAAACAGGTATGCTTGAAAATAACTAAATGTTAAATAAACCCTGAGTCGAAGTCAACCTTTCTTGGTTCTAAAACCATCACATAGTACGTTCGTCGCTGTCATGTGATGATTCCCACACTAAGGTCAACTAGTCTTCGAGCTTTATGATATAAACCCTCGCGATTTTTCCTAAAATTAATTTCGGGCGCTTGTAGTTGTTTGTGAGGAGAAAAACATTCCCCGAAGAAGCTTTTTCATGCCAGAAATATACTCGAAGGGTTGTTCACCACTGCCGAGAGGCGACTCAGATAAATATTTAAAAAATTTTTTTTTTTAATAATTACATATATGGATCAACACTACACTTCAAAAGTGCCACTATGTCCTTGTAAGGCAGTAGTATGTCATTTTAAAATTTGTATTAGAGACATTCGTCCAGTAGATTGGTAGTTTACCTGCCACAAAAATTTGGTTCTACTCTTTCTCCTTCTCAAAGAGACAGAACATTTTTGATACCTATTTAGTGCTCCAACATCAGCGACAAGTACCAAAGACTTCATGTCTACACAAGGTCTATCTGAAATAGTAGCAAATAGAATAAAAGAAGAAACTCCAGTAGACAACAATCAATTGCAGTCTTCTTTTGTCTTTGATCAACGCTTAATTAAGTTTTGAAACTTTTTGCGGACGAAATGCGTTTTTAATTGTCGCTAAGTAATGTAGTGGCAGTGGTAGTCGTTGACGACGTTGGCAATTTTTGTGTTTATAACAGGGGCGTGGCAACAAAATAAGGGGAGCGGACAGTCTGAGACAAGCTAAGAAAATATAATCTTAATTAGAATTCAAAGTATACGATTTTTTTTCTCTGTTGCTCGTTCTGAAACAGTTCGAGGTGAGAGAGGTTAGGTATGCTCAGACCACCCAGATATCCGTCGTGCTTCTCAATTGTCTGAACTAATGTTGAGTTTGTCCAGAGACGCTCTAAAGCTATTAATTCGCAGTCCACCTATAGTTTTTTCCAGCTTCATGTCGCACACTTCAATGCTCGTTGCAGCCACCCCTTCGAAACTACCTCAATGATTCGACGCCACTGTTGCTTAAAAGGAGTAACGGCTGACGCGTAGTAGTCCGCAGTTAGTTCATTGAAACTATACGCTTTCCCTGGTACGTGTGCTTGTGCTTGTGTGTGTGTGTATTAGACATTGTCAGTACGGTGAAATTGTCGCATCAACCAGAAGTTTTTGTACTTTCGACAAGTAGCAGCGTCAGTTGGCGCGTAGCCATCAATTTCTACCTTAACCAACCAACCGAACCCGTGCCAAAGCATTTAGTATTTTGACTTACTTTATTAGATTCTATTAATGAATATAACGTTACTATGACTACCGTGCAGTGAAATAAAAAAACTCCGCTTGTGGAGAAACTAGTACAGAACTAGTATTTTGGTGAATGTATGCAAACTAATCCCTGAGGGATCAAATTTGTACAAAAAAATATAGTTTTGAACTAAGCAGACAAAAAGTAGTTTCGGACTAGGCAGAAAAAACTAGTTTAGAACTAGTAAAATATGTCTGTATGCAAACTAGTCTGAAAAAGATAAAATTTCTACCAAAAATATTAAGGTTTTGGACTATTTCAAAAAGTTTAAGTATTAATTAAAAACGTGCTAGTTTGAGACTAGACAAAAAAAAACTAGTTCCCAACTAGTATTTTCTGACTATATTCAAACTTATCCGAAAAATACCAAAACTGAAAATAAAAAAAACTTTAAATGGGTTGAGTTACTTTGCTTGACCAAACTATTTCAGCACTAGCATTTTTTCGACTGTATTCCAACTAGTCCCTAAGTAAACAAATTTGTACCTAAAAATATCCAAAATTTAGAACTAAGCAGACAAAAATTTTTTTCCACTTGAACTCAGTCTTAATAGGGAAAATGTCTAGTCAGTCTAATATTTGTTGACTGCACTCAAACTAGGCCAAAAGCGACTAGAAGAATACTAAAGTGTTCAGTCCAGCAAAAATTCCACTCGAAAATTTTATTTAAATTTTGACGAAATCCCTGACCTTTAACATGCTCGGAGGTATTTAAACTAATTTTCAGTTATCAGAAATGAACTAAAATTATACGATCTATTTTGGACTAGTTGGAGGTGGAACTTTGAACTAGTTAGATATTATTATATTGCTGTCCTAATTCAGATAATTGAGATCTCCTCCGATATCTTCTTGTTAAAAATACTAAAAAAAGGCAGTTGACTGGTAAATAACCACTTCACTAACTAGTTCACTTACTATGCATACTAGTTCTAAGATATTTGAAAACTAGTTAGTTTCACTGCAGGGTTTATGTAAACGTCCATGTATGTATGTGTGTGCCTTTGTTCTATGTCATCTACAGCTTTCTTTCAACGCTTGGTTACTTCGTTGGCAAAGAAATTTTACGGTTTTAGTTGTTTTAATTTTTTTTTTTTTTTTTGTTGTAATTTTTCGTTAGTTTTAGTTAAGTTCTTGTTTTTGTTTTTATTTTTGTTTTTGCTTTTGTTTTCTACTTACCACTGCACATGAGATGCGCCCACCCACTCGTGAACGCCACGCGCGATAGACCTTGTATCGTGTCGCTCCAGTTGCTAGGAATCCAACGAAGAGTATCATAAAGCCAAGTGCCGCCATTCCCGCAGCAATTATGACAAAAATCATTTGGATTGCTTCAATCCTACAAAAAAATGAGAATGTTGAATGCATAATTAGAGCTTTGAATGAATATTATAGCGAATGGTTTGAAGGAGATATCATTTCTTGGTACTTCAGTAATTTTTTTTTTGTTTTTTTTTTTTTGGTATTAAAATATAAATTTTCTCGTGCACATAATTACAGCGGAACTAAATAGGATTAATTTGCAAAAGAAATTTAATTAAACAATTTTGTTCATACAAAATGCAATTATTTTTCAAAAAAAAAAAAAAATTACTAACTCGCAGAGTATAGCTTCAGGGATCTTAAATTGGAGTTTTGAAAAATAATCAATTAAAATGAGCGAAAGGTTGATAGTGAGAGCACTAGACTCCAAGCGCGATCCCTTGTTCGGGCAAGTCTGATGAGAGCTTTATAAAACCTGATCTTTGTTCGTGGGGGGACGAATTTACGACTCCAGTTTCAAAAATAGCTTCCTTCTTAAAAATATCCCAAGCTATTAAAATCTATCTGACGATAAAAGCGATATCAGTTCATGATAGAATTGCCCAGTCTATAAAGGGTATCGAGGACATCTTTTATCAACAGTTCCTGAAAAATATAATTTTTTGGATTCCGAAGGGGCGGTGGGTTGGTCCCTCCCAGTCTTTTTGATTCACAAAAAGTTTACCTTGATTAGCTCAAGTTTCAAAGCAGTTTCAGGGTTTATTTTACACTCCTCCATTCAGATTTAACATGGGCCAAGGTCAGTGGCGTATCCAGGATTTAGGGAAAGGGTCCAAATTTATTTTTTTAATTATCGAGGCCGTCTTTTATCCACAGTTTCTGAAAAATATGACCTTTTTGAATTCCGAACGGGGGTGGGTTTGGACCCTCTCTCACCCCGTCGATCCGCCGCTGCTCTACTTTATTTTATGTCCTTCAGAATCTCATTATTGTAATTTGTAATTATTTATGCAGGACATATTACTCACATTTTCAGACAAAACATTTTGCAAATGTGTTATATCAAATGACATATTCAAATATTTAATGCGATTCAAATTGCTTAAAAGTTGTTGCAATTCATAAATTACTAGAAAATGCATAAGCCTAGCAAAGTGCGAGTATTAGGCACATTCTATATCAAAGTATTTATGCTGGTATGCCAGCATGTCAAAACCTCAAACTCAAGAAACTCATATTTAAACAGCTGCAAATAACGGCAATGTAAAGGGTGTGTCATTTGAGTCGGAGAATTTAAGTAGTTTTTGGCATTTTTACAATTTAGAAGGATATTGAGAGAGAGATAATATATATCGTTAGACCAGTGGCGAATCCAGGATTTTAGGAAGGAGGGGATCTAATTTTTTTTTCAATGAAATTTCGAGGATATCTTTTATCCACAATTCCTGAAAAATATGACTTTTTGTAGTCCTAAGGGAGAGGGTTTGAACCCGAAACACTCCTTGTATACGCCCCTGCATTAGCTAGTGATGTGTGGCTTGTAATCTGGGTCTGCCGAATCAATTTAAATTTTCGTATAAATTATTTTTTGGAAAATTTAAGTGTTCTTTTCCTTAGCAGCTGCGTCTTTTTCCATAATATTTTGGCGATGAAAGATTTTTTTTTCATCGAATCGGTAATCGATTATTTATGGCATGGAGCCGAATGTTCTTTTATACCTATTATCTATCAGTTTTTTTGGATTCACATATTTTTTGGACCAAATACCGGAGTCATTGCGGGTTATTTTTGAATTGTGTATCGGTTACTTTGGACTCTGACTTAGCATCTTATAGGAGTCACATTTTCGATAGTTTTTTACCTAAACTGCTGGCGAGTACTTTATGAGTGCGAGTACTTTTATGAGAGTCACCGAAGCAAGTCCTTTTTCAGAGTAGTCTGTGAAGTCACACAGCGTTCTCTATAAAGTCCTTTAGAGATCTACTCTAAATTTGTATTTTTATTATGAGTGATGGAGTTTGTTCGAAAAACTTTAATCGAATCAAATGAGTCAATTTAATTTCATGAGCTTTTTTGTTATATAACAACTAACGTCACATCTGATACTACTCACTCGACATATGTGCATCCATCAATGAACAACTTTCAAAAATAATAAACTCCACCAAATGAGTCATCCTTTATTTCACGTCACAACTTATAATTAACGCACATTGACACCCTCTGTTACATTTCAATTGAAATTAACGGCTTTCCAAAATTCTGATGTATCAGCAATGTGTTTGGTCAGCACAATGTCGGCATGCTACTAACTCATTTTTACAATTTAGAAGTATATTGAGTTGCTGTTGTAAGGACGGATAATATATATCTTTAGACCAGTGGCGAAACCAGGATTTTGGGAAGGAGGGGATCCAATTTTTTTTTAATGAAATTTCGAGGATATCTTTTATCCACAATTCCTGAAAAATATGACTTTTTGTAGTCCTAAGGGGGAGAGTTTGGACCCGAAACACTCCTTGTATACGCCCCTGCATTAACTAGTGATGTGTGGCTTGTAATCTGGGTCTGCCGAATCAATTTAAATTTTCGTAAAAATAATTTTTTGAAAATTTAAGTTTTCTTTTCTTTATCAGCCGCGTCTTTTTCCATAATATTTTGGCGATGAAAGATTTTTTTTTATCGAATCGGTAATCGATTATTTATGGCATGGAGCCGAATGTTCTTTTATACCTATTATCTATCAGTTTTTTTGGATTCACATATTTTTTGGACCAAATACCGGAGTCATTACGCGTTATTTTTGAATTGTGTATCAGTTACTTTGGACTCTGACTCAGCATCTTATAGGAGTCACATTTTCGATAGTTTTTTACCTTAACTGCTGGCAAGTACTTTATGAGTGCGAGTACTTTTATGAGAGTCACCGAAGCAAGTTCTTTTTCAGAGTAGTCTAGGAAGTCACACAGCGATCTCTCTAAAGTCCTTTAAAGGTCTACTCTAAATTTGTATTTTTATTATGAGTGATGGAGTTTGTTCGAAAAACTTTAATCGAATCAAATGAGTCAATTTAATTTCATGAGCTTTTTTGTTATATAACAACTAACGTCACATCTGATACTACTCACTCGACATATGTGCATCCATCAATGAACAACTTTCAAAAATAATAAACTCCACCAAATGAGTCATCCTTTATTTCACGTCACAACTTATAATTAACGCACATTGACACCCTCTGTTACATTTCAATTGAAATTAACGGCTTTCCAAAATTCTGATGTATCAGCAATGTGTTTGGTCAGCACAATGTCGGCATGCTACTAACTCAAAGGCGCAAATCCCACACGCACTAACGAAACGATACGGTAGCCCAATATACATACGTACGTACTTATAGATACTCACCAAATTAGATGCAAATGAAATACTTGATCCATCATAATCACCGTCAGTGAGGCACCCCGATACATTGTACCACAAAATATACCAACGCCAAGTAGACACATAAGTGTCGCTATTAATGTGGCATAAGGGATGCGGGACATACATGATTGACAGCAGTCACCTGAAATGAAGTAATGAGAAGTGAAATAAGATGAATGAATCACAAATGATGTTAGGTAGATAAGTTACAAGTGATTACAAAGGTGTATAAAAGAACTAAATGTGGATATATTTGAATGTTTCTAAATGTAAATATAGTTATTAGGGTGGGTCGAATGATAGGAGTAGCTGGTTGGGTGTAGCACAATCCTCTCCTAGTATCAGTTCGATTTCGTCAATATAAGAGATAGTACCCATCACCAACTTGAGATAAAGTCTAAGCCAACTTGACGCCAATCCAGCTGACCCAACTGAATCTGAAAAGGAAACCATGCGCGCCAACTAGATAGAAATATCTACCGATTCACAGCTTAAACCAACCATTTCCATCAAACATCCCAAAGACGAACAAATGGGAGAAAAACGTATTCCGATCTCTATTGCTAAAGTGCCCGATGGCTTCAACTGGATGACAGTAAACAAGCTTTTTCTTAAGACGAGCAATACGTTACAGTCGGATAAGGTTAATATGCCTTCCATATGAGGCGAAAAAACCACGACCAGAATTTTTAAAGAAAGGAATAGATCTGCTGGCAACCGCATTTAGGACGAATTTAAGCAGTCAGCTTCTCCACAAGAGATGAAAAACGGTAACGAACAATGCAGTTCAGTCTATCTAAAGAGATCAAAACTGGCATTAGGCGAAAGCTTCTTTACGACTCATCCCGAACTGATTCTGGACTACTCACAATTTTCGCAGTTAAAGTTCACAACCACAAATTCATATCTCCACTGTGTACAGTAAAATCTTTAAAGTTTGAACAAAGTCGGCGCTGAGTGTCAAGGAGCGGACGATGAGGACTCAAGGAAAACGAGAAAAATGGGGAATGATTGAAAGCTGAAGCAAAAATCTTTCAGTTATTTATGAATAGCGATAGAAATATGATATACCATTACAAACGCAGCCATTGTACAGACGTAAGAGTTACATACATATCTTCCAATTTTATTTCATCATAGCGACATTTGTATCATTATTTGTTCAGGTATATCTATTTGGAAATACACTAGACCGTTCTAGAAAAAATAAATATGAAAGGAAAAGTTTCTTCTCACACATATGAGCCCTCTAAAGCACAAGTGGTATAACTCCACTTTTTCTTTTATCGAGATATTAAAGGGTTTCCTAAAAGTTGTATATAAAAATCAGTATTGAACTTTTGGACTACTTTTTTCAATAAAACTTCAGAAAAAGGTCTTCTTTAACTTAAATTGATGTTTTTCAAACTTTTTGTCCATTAACTCTTGTTTTATCGAGCACCGAAAATTAATTATACCACTTGTGCTGTAAGCGATTTTAAGATTTCATTTAACTTAAACATAGTTTGAAATCTGTTTCGTTTTTTAATTGCAAACCTTTCTACCGATTTTAATGAAATTTTGAAACATTAACTCTCTAGATGCTCGGCATGATTCTAGGTTAAAAAAGTTTAAAAATTATACGAGATTTCGAGATATCGGTCAAAATGTGAGACGGGGTTACCTTAGAAGGTCTTTATGCGATATGGGTATCAAATTAAAGGGGTTGCTTGGGGTTTTAAAAAGGAGGGGTTTTTAGGTACATAGGTGAGTCCGCTCCGAAAATATTGACCAAAACGTGGACCAGGAGTGACCCCAAAGGTAATTTCTGCTTTTTATGAGGATGCTATGGGAACTAGAAGCTACCACGTTATTGCATTAAATAGAATACATTTTTCTCCATACAGTACCATGCCTAACTAAAAAAAAAAAAGTGGAGTTATACCACTTGTGCTTTAAAGGGCTCATATGTACATAATAAACGAAGTTTTGCCTAGGAAAAAAATTCAAATAATTAATATCTATATTTAAAAAAAAAATTTGAAAACATTAAAAACAAATTTTAAAAATTTTTAAAGTTCGCACAGTTAAAAAAACTGTATTACAGGTATAAAAAATGTTTAGAAAATATTTTTTTTTCAAAATATTCAAACTTATAAAAATTAAAGTTTGCCATCGATTTGTTTATATATTAATAGGCAAACAAATTTTTAGTTTGCCTTTATTTTTTATTAATTACTAGTAAGGCTCGCTTGCTTCGCTGCGTATCAGAACTTACATATAACAGACTGAGTCCGATTTTAATCATTATAGCCTATACGCACTTGATTGTATAGTTCACAACAACAATTAAAAAATACATTTGGGCCAGTTTTCGAAATTTGAAATACATACATATCTCTTCATATAATAAAATTGTAACAGGTCGATGTCTGTACATGGTATCTACCCACCCTTCTCTTTTTCCGTCCGAAATTTTTGAAGATATATAATTGAAACCATTTGAGATATTTAAATTAAGCGCATCACATATAACAGTACCCATTGGCACCATTCGTTTGATACCCATATTGTACTAACAAATTTGTTTGCAAATATTCGTCGATAACTTCAAGATATCTCCGAAACCATTTGGGATATTTCAATTGATCACATCGCATATTACAGCACTCATTGACACCTTTCGTTTGACATCCATATTGTACTAAGACATTTTTGGTCACCCCTGGTCCACATATTGGGCAATAACTCCAAAACCGGTTGAGATATCGCAAAAAGTAATATCCTAAATTTTAAGTTGAGTATCTAGCAATCCACCGAAAATCATTCATTTCCATTCAGTACTTTCAGAGTGATACGGCCACAAACATACGGACAGACAGACACACAAAAATTAAAAAAATGGTTGATTTGGATTCTACTCGTTTAATAATGCTTCCCCCAATAAATTTTTTGTTGATATCTGCCATGTACAGACATCGACCTGTTACAATTTTATTATATGTAGAGATTATGCCTCTGATGTATGTATGTATGTATGTATCTGTATTTTCTACATATGTATCTGTATTTTTTTTTTTTCAAAAGTATAAATTTCTGATTTTTGGTTAAACTTTTTTTTTGGAATTTAAAATTGTTTCAAAATCCGCAAAATTAAAGTTCGCTATAAATTTTTTTTTGTACTATGCCTCTGTATGTGTACTTTTTTCAAAAACAAAAATTTTTTAATAATCGGGGAATTTTTTTTTCCAAATTAAAAATTTTTTCAAAATCGTAAAAATTAGGGTTCACTATCAACACAAAAACATTGTTTTTTAATTTTAAAATTTGAAATTATTATAGTTAGTTAAGCACAAAATTACTTAATTGTGAACACTGAAATATTTTTTTCTTGCTAGTGGAATGTACATAAATACAAAAAAATATTCAACTTTTTCTCAAATGAAATAAATTTATCCAGTCCAGTCTAATGTATGCGAAGATATGTCTGCATAAAATTAATGGTTACAAAATGTACCCGCAACGTACATAAGTTCAATAGGTGACATCTTCGATTTCTGCAAGCTCCTCAAGCAACATGTTCCATTCGCAGCAAAAGAAATATTGTAACACATTTCAGACTCCATTTTTTGTTGTTTTTTTTTTTTTGCCAATGCACTTCATTGATTTCCATAAATTTCATTTTAGTCACTGTCTTTTTTTTTATTTTTTTTACTTTACAGTTAAGCTTAAAAAAATCAAAACATGTCACTGCATGCAAATGTGGCGAGCAACAACAAAGAAGTGCACTGAGTCGTAAATTTTTAGTTTTTTTTTTATTCTTTTCAATTTTTTTTCGTGCTCACAGAAAAAGGAAATTTCGTTATAAATATAAAATGAGAAAGTTTCAGCGTATGTAGTTTAAGTCAAAGGTCTTTTGAATGCTATAATGATGTGCTACAGTCATGGATGAAGGTAGTTAGTTACGACTTTGGCTTCATAAGCGTTTTCAAGCTCACCTAAGAATAGTTCATGTGTGTGGGATTGTAGGTGAAGTGTCTGTCAACTGAATGGAGTGGGTCGTGTGTTGTTAGTTTTTTTCGGGATCAGACTTGGTTACTTAGATACGGCGGTCCTTATATGAAACCTGGAATCACTGGAATAAACTACTCAAACTCAATTTCTACCAGAGGTAGGGTTCTTCCTATCTGCGATGCCTAAAGGGTAAAGAAAAGTCCTCGGTTCCCTAAACAAGCTAACCAACTCTGCATCCTTTCGGTATTAAAAGCACAACGTGACTTTTTTAACTCATACCGCTTGAACACAATTCTATGTCCAAAGGCTGTAAGCTCACATTTTCATATATGATCTACCTATCTGTTGGTTGTATCTACATCCTTTTGTATGCCAAGTCAATTTTCGTAGGTTCTCCCTCTATTCGTTTAGTTTTCGCATGCATTGAGATTTGCCAGAGACAAGATTGATTGCTCAACGAATGAGTTGAATTGCAGGCGGATGGCTTACATCCATTATCGTTCGGTGTGCGTAAGACAAACGTGCATATGGGTACATATGAAAGGAGGTACAGTCGGAGACAAAATATTAGCATACCCCGGCTGAAGAATGTATGGTGTCGGTCATGCATAGAACAAATAGAAAAGGCGTTTTCTTTATTTTGATGCTCGGCCATGGGGATACTCGACAGGAGAACGAGACAAGCTTGTTTTTATAATTTTCGTCTATTTGTCTAGATGTTTGTTAGTGCATCACTCAAAAGCTACGGTATGTAAATGGATACAAATTTCACCAATCTATTGCCAGATCTTCAACTTACAGTTTGGGCGTCTATTTAATCGTCGGCGCAAAGCACTAATACTTTAATTCTCTCTCTGTCTTTCTGTATGCATGTTTGTGGCCGCATTACTATATAACTACTGCACTTTATTGAATCGTTCTTTCAACTTTGCACTGTTTGAGATTTTTCTTGAAATATAGAGCACATTTTTCTATTGCTGCTGCTTTTATCTTTATGTTAGTACTTAATTGAAAATCATTGTGCTTTAATTCTGTCGTTTACTGTACTTCAAATTGGCTCAAATTTCAGTGCAGAAAAGGCAACATTTGAATATGGTTTAACATGTTTTGCGATTGCAAAAGCATCTGTTGTTTAAGATTACAATACATACTACATTACATTACTTTGATGTCAGGTTCCTTTGACTTAGTTGAAAGACAAATTAAAAAAGAGAAAGTCAAAAAGGAAAAAAAAATTAAGTAAACATCTATAAAAATGTTATATGTTGGAGATGACAAACTATGAATTAGCTCACTATCGATAGTTTGCTGAGAAGCTGTCCCCGCTCAGGCAGTCTTAAAATAAATTTCGATTATTACTAACTTTCTAGAAAAATTATCGATAACAAATTTAACCTCAAAAAGCGAAAAATTTAGTATTTAATTTGGTTAAATCACTTTATTTGTTTTGAAGGTCTTGGCTGTGATAGAGTATTCTTTTTAAAGGAAGACCAAAATTTTTGATAGTTCTACTTTAATTGGCTAAAATTATCGAAAGTCACACCAAAATATCGATATTTTTGAGGGTAAATGAAAAAGCATTTAGTGTTGACTGCCAAAAAAAAGCAACAGTAGTATCGATGTTGCTAAAAAATGAAGTTACCGATAGAAATCAAACTTTTTGATTTTAATGACATCATATGTATGATGATTAAATTTATCGATAGTGACATAAAACTATCGATAGTTTTCAACAAGTTCAAGTTTTCACTGCTAACAACAACAACATAGTTTTCAATCATTACCGACAGCCTCTTTTTTCATAAGAGTAGAATTTTTAATATGTATTGACAGTATATCCATCGCTTAATGCCACTATCGATAGTACTTGTCATATAATAATCGATAATTTTAAACCAGCTCTTAAGTCCAAACAGTAGCATAGTGGTTTTGTATTGACTTTATCACAACACATATGGGGTGTATGTCATTTACTTACGTTCTTTTTTTCTTCGCATAAATTAAGCTTTGTAATAGTTAATCATTGGACTACAAAGCGTTTAGGGAATAGTGTGTAGATATGTATATCAGGTGTAAATGTGAGCATGTGTGCTAAGAGAGCTATAAATCTAATTTAGCTCAGCAGTGATGGAAAGCTGAGGACCTTTTTTGAAGCATGCTGCCACTAAGTAAAGAGGGGCTTATCTGTTAAAGAGCGACAAAATTCAATGTGAGCTTTAAGAATTTAATAAGCAGCACAAGCTACACACATTTTTACTATTGTTTTTGTATTAAAATGTTGGAAATACACAAGTTTCGCAAATTTAAAGACCTCTGAAACCACAGAATGACGCTTCAAAACATTTATTGGTATGCAAAAGTCATTTAAAAAAGCTTTTTTTATTTCATTTTTTGATAAGCTCTTCATATACATATTCAATGAAATTTCATAAATTCATCATACTCATGTATTTAATTTGCAAAAAACCGTATGTTAACCTTTAACTATCCATAAACGTAGCGGCCTTTTTAATACACTTTATTAACATAAAAATAAATGGAAATTTTATCCTGAATATCTGCCGAAAATATCATAAAGGATCAGAAAGCATGTGCGAACAATAAAATATTATCAGCGTGAGATTTAAATGAGCGGAAAATAAAGCTTCCCATCGACGACTGATGGCATTGTAATAAACAAACAAAATACACAATGTAATTAATGATGAAATATTGCGCGTGAAATGAACACTTGTGATGGACATTACTTAATGTGAAATGACAAAAAAAAAAGCAAAAAAGCAAAAAAAATACAAAAGGTATGTATACCTTTGCTGTGTATGTGTTAACATACTAGGGGTGTTCTTAGAGTATAATAAAATAAAATAAAATAAAATAAAATAAAATAAAATAAAATAAAAATAAAATAAAATAAAATTAAATAGAAATAAAAATAAAATAAAATAAAATAAAATAAAATAAAATAAAATAAAATATAAATAAAATGAAAATAAAATAAAAATAAATATAAATGAAATTAAATAATAAAATAAAATAAAATAAAATAAATTAAAATAAAATAAAATAATAAAATAAAAATAAAATAAATAAATAAAATAAATCGAAAATAATAATTGAAACCAATTATTATTGTTCAGCTTGGTCTCGAGCTTGAAAATGTTACAAAATAAAATAAAATAAGTAAATAAAATAAAATAAAATAAATAAAATAAATAAAATAAAATAAATAAATGAAAATAAAATAAAATAAAATAAAATAAAATAAAATAAAATAATATAAAATAAAATAAAATAAAATAAATAAATAAAATAAAATAAAATAAAATATAATAAAATAAATAAATAAAATAAATTAAATAAAATAAAATAAAATAAAATAAATAAAATAAAATAAAATAAAATAAATAAAATAAAATAAATAAATAAATAAAATAAATATAATAAAATAAAATAAAATAATAATAAAATAAAATAAAATAAAATATAATAATTATAATAAATAAAGTGAATAAAATAAAATAAAGAAAAATAAATAAAACAAAAGAAAATAAAATAAAATCAAAATTAAATAAATGAAACATCATGTGGGAAAATCCTCAAAAAAAAATAAAAAAAAAATAAAAAAAAAATAAAAAAAAATAAACAAAAATTAAAAAAAAAATAAAATAAAGTAATATCAAATAAAAAATAACGATAGATTTTTCCTTTGTAATTTTTCTGCAATTATCAATTTTTCCCAAAAAACTGACAATATTAATTCGGTTAGAATTATTGTTAACTGGTCTCGAGCTTGCTTATAACTTACAAATTTGATAGAAAATATGTTAACAAAGTTTCAAAAATATTTTACATAAATATTTTGAATTAAAATATCTCTGAAAATTTACAAAAGGATTTTTAAGTTAAAATTTGAAATATCGAAATTTCCAAAATAAGAACACCCCTAATAAATACATATGCACCAATACTAGGGCATGTATGTAGTTGTGAAAGTTAACAAATAATGACAGTTGGAATACAATTTTTTTGTGGACAATTAACATAGTCATTAACGGTGGGAGCGCTCTGACGTTGGGTCGAGTGAGTACTAATGGACTGGGTAGTAGTTGAGTCGTAGTAAATATTTGTGAAAACCATAAAATGTCAAATGCAGTCATTTAATGGCTTTGAATGGCTGCAAAAACTTTGCTTTAAATTTTTTTTTTTTTTTTGTAATGGAGTGCAATTAGCAAAACATTTCACAACTGCCCATTCTAAGGGTTTTTTGTGTTGCTTTCCAACATTTTACCTAGCATAGTTTTCCATTTACTCCAACACTAATTCGATTACCATTATTCAAGCGATTAGTAAACATTAAATGGAACATAAAACATTCGATTTGCTGTATGAATTCTGTATACAGGGTGATTACAAGAGAGCATAAAAACAAGAGCAAATGTCTCGTAACTATGGAAACTGCGTGGATGGTACAGTTATTAACTTTGATGCTGAGTTAGGATTCACTTTCATTAGCACTAAAATAAATTTTTAGTGGAATTTGAGCTGTTCTTTATTCAACCCTTGTCTTGAGTTCCTTCTCGCCTGCTGTAGGGTTTTCTCCATTCACCCAATATCTTACTCTAATTTCAGCAGCTTTCCTTCATACTCATCCGTTCACTCACTAAGCATTGCAAACAGTGAAATTCTTCAATCACCCTGTACCTAACTTAACTCAGTTATTGCTACCTTCCGCTTCGGCAACACATTCGTTAGCTCGTTTGTGTTGTGTGCAGCAACAATCAGCAGCCACCATCGACAGCTGGCTGGTGGTTGATGACTTTATGTTGTTGCTGTTACTCCTGTCGATATGCTGCTGATTCTACCACTGCCTAAGCTATTACTTTCGTTCATAACAAAATGCTTGACTATTGTTGGGTGTAATAATGCTGTTGTTGTGCCAACAGTGCCAAAGCTTGTTTGGTGATTGTTGTCTGTCGGTAATAGGGCATTATTTAGTAGGTGGTATAAAGCTACTACCAGGCGCTCGGTTGACTTATTTTGGGTGTGTTGCTGGCTGGATGGATGCCAATAGCGCGCCAAATATTAGTGAAAGATACAGTAATAAGCAGTGAATTGGAGAAGAATGAAAAGAAAATTGAAAAGCAGATTTCGAGCACAAAAATTGACACTGAAGATGGCATAATGACGTAATCGGTTTTTCGGTTTTATGGTTGACAAAAGCTTAGAACTTATTCGAGCCGCTATCTGAAGTTAAATCTCTTATTCTTCCTCAGCATTTTTGTCCCATTTTTCATTTCGTATGCATCTTAGATCTTCTTGAGCTTTTTCAAAAAGCACAATCGCTCAGACAAGCAATTCTACTTGTAACTTTCCGAAGCAAATTTTCTGTGACTGATTTCCTTCTCATTAAAAAAGTTTACCCATTTCAATGAATTTGAGTGTGCATATAGATCCTCTGATATATCTACTGATTCCCACACAATTGTACAATGAGCTTTTTGCATATAACCTCAAAATAATGATATTTACAGTTGATTCATCAAAAGCTTATACGCCTTGTTGTCGATAGTTTGGTAATGGTAGTGTTAACTGTAATGGTAATGATGGCAGCACAACACAACAGCAGAAGCTTTTCACATGAGAAAACAAAAATTCACGCTAACAATGGTTAATGTAGGGGATTTATGGAGCACAGTATGTATGTATGTGTGTTTATCCCACATAATTTCATTGTGCATTGAGCAGCAGAATTTAATGGATGGCACCCCTTTTTGCATACTAAACCGACAATAACAGTTAGCATATTGTTGTTGAATGAATTTGCCCTAATTGGGAGGGGACACGGGTAACAGCAGGTGTTTGTTGTTACAAATTTGTCGATAATGTAGGGGATTCATCATCTGATAAATACAGAAGTATGAATGTAAACGTCTGTAGACGAAATCTGATGTATTAGAGAGGCAACTTTTTATGAGGGACGAACAATTCGGGCTGACTTGAAACTAGTTGGGAAGTAGGCAGTTTCAAGTTAGTACAGTCACTTCTAGGTCAAAATTATTTAATTTTGACTATTCATTCAATAATTTAAAGTGCTGATAATGCAGTATTTCTTGTCCCGCACCCACTTTCAACACGTTTGAGCGTTGGCTAAAGTTCTCCTAAAGTATTAAAGAGGAAAGATCTCCTAGGTCTGATCGGGTTAAATTAACAGTCCGTCTCCATTTGATCTTCCACTAGAACTATTATTAAAAAAAAAAATTGGCTTAGTCCACAAACCTACTGAGTTATTTTATGGACCATTTTTATATTACCTTGAGATCGGGTTCAATAACGGTAAGAGCTGGGCATCATAAAGAAAGCGGAAACATTTCTCCTGTAACACCCTGTCCACAACTCTGCAACCGTCAGTGAGGAAGACTCCGGCAGGGTAGCAACCTGTTTCTACTTGCTCAACAATCGCTTTGACCTACTTTTGATTTCGCTTGGACGATAAGTACAGCAGTCGGATGAAAAGTGCATATTGTAATAGCTCGGAGAACACCTCCCGTATAGTAAAAACGCCGATAACGAGTCTACTCTGGCCTTCCCCAATTTCTAATCGAACGTAAGCTCCCCATAACGTTCCTTTTAAAGTTCAAGGCCGGAAGGAATCTGGTAGCTACGGAACTGCCGGTGTAATAATTTGGTGAACCTCTTTGAATCTTGGACCCTGAACTTTTGTTAATTCTTTTGACAGGCTTACGCGGATAACCTAATCTTATAGAGGTTCTTTGTGGAAACTGCAGAATTTGCTTAAACCCAATCCAATAAGTAAAAATTGTTTCTAAGACTCATTCAGCGAACTAAGAGTAATCGGTAAGGTAAGTGACGACTAGGCAGGGTGATACCATCGCTAATACAACAACAACAACAAAAACAGCAGTAACCGGTTTTCTTGGAATATAAAACCTGATGATCTGTAGGAATACGCAGATCAGCTGCAGTTAAAGGGAAGGACTCGACTTTTTTTTTGGACGCCGAATGGTAACCAAACTGATGAGTTCAACATAACTTTCAAACAGTCTTTATTACTCACTTATTTTCTTTTGATTATATTTCTTTAAGTGTGCGCTCAAGATTATTTGTGAAGCTACAGCTCCACCAACGATTGATTGACTGTCAAGGACAGCACAGAAGAAAATTTCACTGAGATACAATTTAAAGTAAAAAAAACCCACTCGTAAATATTTTTTTTTTTGTATTTTTGTTTATACAACAACTTATTGTAAATTTATTTTTCCATTTGTTTGCAGCTTAATTTCTCCATTTTTCTCTCTTCCTCTTTCTTTGACTGTTATCGCGCTACACCCATCTTGATGCCATCATTATGTTGGCAACATGGGCAGAGTGTGGCATATTTTCGTATTCCACGCACACAACAAGTCTACAGACATTACGACGTGTCACACAAAACGGAAGGAAATCAATTGTATTCGCACTGGTTTTGTAGTTTGAAATGATGATGAGCCAAGCACAGATGCAGACAGACAAATGGGACCGGGCCCACCTTCGTCTATGTCACAGTTCGATAACAATCGTACTTTTGAGTGCATGAACAATGGGTGAGATGGTACTTGTACAGTTACACCCCCTTTCCCCTCCCTCCATCCCACCAATGAAGCGTATAAATAATGAGCATTGTTGGTATGTTTGGTATTTACTCGTATTATTGGAAATATGTAAGAGCTATGCAGGACTAATGGAGCTTGCTCGTTTGGGGTGGGGAGGAGGGTATTTTGTTAAAAGGGGGATTTATTTTGAGGTGTTGGGATTTGGTGTGCCCAGCCTCTTTTAATGTTTTTGCTTTTACTTATCGTTGCTTAATTGTGTGTTCTCGTTGTTTGTGTTTTGTTTGATTTGTATCTTTGTCTTACGTTGTCTATGTCTATAATTTTGGTGTTTAGTTCTTTGTTGTTTTCTTTGTTTGTTTGTTTGTTTACTTCTTAGCTTTATTCTCTTCTATTTCGGTTTATTATTATTTGTCTTCCGTGTTTGTGTCATTGTAGGTCTTTTAAATGATTGCTTTGGGAATTATTTGTGGTTTTTCTTGAGTTTGTCCTTAAACCAATACGTCTTGTGTCATCTTCTACGATTCCTTCTGGGCATAATTATCTGATGTAAATCGGCTTTGTCTTTATGGCTTTGTGTAAGCGATTAAGAATTACTCGTTTTTTGTTTTTGTTGTTTATTAATGTCTGCTCAGTTGTGGCTTTGAACTAATGTGCGTCAGATTTTCTGAGTGATGTGACAGTTTTATAAAGATTAATTTTCTAGTTTAATTTGGGTTAAGTTGTAAAGTAAGTTTGATAAGGATTTTTTCGATGATTCGAGTTAAAATTAGCTTTGTCCATTAGAAAGCGGGCGCGAGAGGGGGAGAGTTGTGGTTGTTTCTAAATGTGTGAGTTTCTTAAAAGTATCAGTTGCTTGGGAACTATAGTTTTTGTTCTTTAAAATTTGCTCACTTTCGTACTAGGTCCTTATTACTCAAGTCTACTTCTTCATTTTTCTTACTAGGTTAAGCTTTGCGTTTGATATATATGTATTTGTGAGTATTTTATATAAACATAAACGATTAGCTACATTGATGTGCATTTAATTGTTTAATCATATTCACCTCACTCCAGTTTGTGGGCAGTAACGTTTTAGCGCAGAAAGTAAAACCAGGAAATTTGTTGTTGTTCATAATTGTAATAATTTAATTAGTTTTGCAATTTGATATTCGATTGATTATGTAAAGAGTTAATCCCAAATGCGTTATGCGAGTGATTTATTGAAGGAAATATCAAAGTGCTTTGTAGCAAAAAATGCAACCAAATAAATTTTAACGACGAACACTAACAAAATTGCATAAGTGAAAAAACTAACATAAAAAAAAATTTTTTTGCAAAAAAAAGTTCGAAGTTTTTATGTTTCTCTCACAATGATATGTCAATTAAAATTCATGAACAATTTTTTTTTTAACTTAAATTCTTGGTTGTACTAAAATTTTAATAGACCGTTCAGACTGCTCATTATAGATATTAAAGAAAAATGCATGCGTGCCACATGTTAGTGTAATAAAAGTGAAAACAACAGTTTTTAAAATTTGTGTCTGTCGATCAGTATATTTGTTCGTGCATCACTCAAAAATCGCTGTGTTGAATTGAATGGAATTTCACCAATGTATTGGTAGATGCCTCACTTCAAGTTTTGTAGCCCTTTTATTGAAGAAACTATTATATTTCTGCAGAATACAGTGATGCCTATAAATTTTGGTTTCACATGTTTTTATATGTATGATTTCCATCCCAAAAATTTTCGTTTTATGCTATTATGTGAAATCAAAGTATTTCACGTAAGAACACCTTCATATTTTCCCCTTAATACGACTCTGTCTAATAAAAGAAACTTGAGCTTACAAATAACTTCTTTATTGTATTCCTCATCTTCAGTTGTTTTTCACACTATGGTCCTAACGAAATTCAGTGAGTATGAAATAGAACAAGAGATGGACGAGCGATCTGACGCTGTTAGACTCATTGAGTCCATTGATAGTAGTTTAAAGATTACATTCAGTGCATCCATCGAACTTTGCGAAATTATTGCAATTATGATTGTAATCAGAGTGAGGGTATACATATGTATTTATGATGGGCACTGCAAGCGTTTTTCAAATTATTCTAAACCTGCAAATGAAATACTGTTATTTTATGCAAATTTAGGGTCTATCCAATTTTTATTCCAAATGCCAGTTAATTTGCAAATAAAAAATGAAATCTAACAGAGCATATTAAACTGTCAAAATCATAAGTTGAAATCAGGGACTGCAAATGATAATTATGCAGAAAATTTGAAATCGAAAAAATAAGTGATGCCAAGTTCGTAAATAAATAGAGATGGGCGATGAGTGCCACGAAATCTGTATAAGAAATTTCAAAAAGACATCTCAAAACTTTTTCTCAGTTAACGTGTTAATTCTATATTTAAAAGGTTGTATTGTATTTTAGGTGAAATAAAATTTTTTATGGTCGCCAGAGGGTTAAAACTTTATTTGCAAAGAACGTAAAATCCTAAAAATAGAAAAAAAAAAACATAAAATTTGGGGAACCAGCTGCTGAAATCAAATCAAAACGTAATGAAGCTCATAATCGTTACGCTCCCTGCTTCTAGTACGCCCACAATTCGTAATTAATGAATACCATGTTTAATACTTTAAGCGCCACAATTATGCGAACTGATATGCCGACCCATACATACATACATACACAAATTGAATAATTTGAAATATGCAGATTTATCGTGCTTAAATTTTATTAACCTAAAATAATGTATGTTTGTCTGCATAACCCGAATCCATATCAGTTACTTATGCCATAATAGATACTTAAGGAGCCAAACTTCAACTTTGCACTTTTGCTGAAGTACGTACTTAAAAGTCATTATATATGTCATAATATGATGAGTTTTCGCTCTCCTCCCCCCATCTGTACGATATTTGCTAACGTTCATTGTTATGCAATCACACTGACAAACAACGTCATAATTGACCCTTAAGCTCAACAATGGACAAAGTTAAGCAATTATAAGTCAACTATTGTTGGCAATTGTGAAGACTAATTGTGGATGATTTAATTGAGTTCACGACTGTTCTGTTGTCTATTTGCTAATAAAGTTTAATATTAGAGAACTGAGTTCATATAAATTAGATTCGAAAAGTTATGACTACAGCTGCAGTAAGTAGAGAAAAAAATACTAGTACACTGAGAGAAAAGGGAGCATAAAATGCCTGATGCTTTGCTCTCTAAACGCAAATATTTCTATTTCGAAGTTTAGCAGTTGATCTACTGATAAATTTAACACTTTAAAAAATAATTTTGTTACAAAAATTTCATTTTCGAAATATTCCTATATTCTTGTGTGTTAGGAATTTGTCACTTTAAAATTCGTATTAGAGAAATCGATTAAAAAGTTTAGCTCTTTTTTTCGACACATTATTTCTAATTTTATTGTTCGATGAAAAATATATAGTAGTCGGACTGCTGAACTTTTCATTAGCTAGACATCAATACGGTGAGATATATTTCGATTACGCGTGCCCCGAATTCAGTTCAATTAACTAAGTTTTTGAAAAGAAAATATGACACTGAAGATGGCTCAACGTCCAAACTGGTTTGTCTCCAAACAAAATTCGACGAATGCGCATTTCCGAAAGGACCCGGGATTTCGATTGAAGAAAAATTAGTTTTTATATTTGAACCCTCTAGCACTCTCATAGAACCATCGCGAAAAAATTTACAAACAAAAAATTTTTTACTCAAAATTTAAAAAAATTAAAACCAAAAAATTAAAAATCTTAAGCAAAAAAAAAAAAAATTTATTACCTAAAATTTAAAACAAAAATAAAGCAAAAATAAAAAAAATATGTACATAATTAAAAAAAATTTACACACAAAAAAAATTTTTCTACTCAATATTTAAAAAAATTCAAATCAAAAGATTAAAATATAAAAAATAAAAAAAAAAAAAATTATTAAAAAAAATTCCAAAAAAAATTTTTTTATTCAAAATTTTAGAAAATTAAAACCTAAAAATGAAAAATCTTAAGCAAAAAAAAAGAATAAAAAAAAACAACAAAAAAAAAATTTACCTAAAATTAAAAAAAAAACGAAAGCAAAAACAAAAAAAACCCAAACAAAATTTACAAATAAAAACATTTTTTCCCCAATATTTAAAAAAATTCAAATCAACAGATTAAAATTTAAAAATTAAAAAAAACTATTATTAAAAAAAAAATAACGAAAAAAAAATTTTGAATTATGGCCACTTTTGATCCCTTCCTGGCCCACTGTGCATCGTTCAGCCCACTCTTTTAAGAGTGCGAATAAAATAGCATTTTTAATACCACTAGAACATTTGTTATTACAAAAGCTTTCCTCTCAGCGCTCAACATTTATCACTGCCTTTAAAAAAAAAAATTTACAAAAATCCCATTTTTCGCTCAGTGTAAGTGAAATGATTATTACAACAAAACAAATTATATTAATGTGCGCTCATGGCAGTAGCAAAATTTCAGCAACAGTTGTTACCAAATAACTTGAGCTCCAATGCATCCAATAGCTTCATACAAACATTTCAATATTAAGCTCGAGGGGCTATAAGAAAACATAACCTAAGTGGCTCAATACACTCAGAACAAGTACAATAGCAAAACATATTATAGAGCGGGGAAATACAATTGATGTGATGTGCAGTGAAATAACTTTTACAAGAAATTGAATTCCTCTATGGATAGAAATGTACATTGGAAGCTAGCTAAAATACTCGAATGAGTAATTTTATGTTTGAATCGTAAACCAACAGATGACGAAACGCAATTTTACTGATTGTGATTGTTTGTGTAGCGAACGATAAGAGTAATGTGACGATAAGATATGGAACAGTTATTTGGGTCTAACTGTTATTTGGGGTTGAGTACAATAATCGAGACATAAACACATGAGCACAAGTGAGGAAAATATTTGAAAATGTGTAATACAAATTGGGGCACATAAAAGAAAATGAAGGGAAATCTGGTCATTTGGAAGTACAAAGTAACAAGAGGGGGAGTAGTAGATGGGGTATTTTTGTTAGAAAGGGGTGAAGAAGGAAATGAGCGAAAAAGCTATGAATAATGCAAAACTTTAGGAATTTAATAAAGTTACAGTTTTTTGTAACTAAATCGAAAACGAGTCTTGATTGAAGCTATAGAGTTCGGACTTGGACTAGTATGAAGGAATGAAGTGTGCTCTAGTTCAATGAATAAAGAATATGCTCCATGAAATACTCATAAATAATTTAAAAAAAATGAGGTGGCTTATGAAGTGTTAGAGAGAAAAGTTCTCCAGAAGATTTATCAAACTCTTCGAATCCACAGAAGGGAAGATAACTGACAGAAAACTTTAATTTCACTTTTGATAAGAGAGAGTAAAGGGAAAACCCAACAGATGGCGATCGGCATCAAAAATTCATTGATGAATAAATTTGAACAGCTTTCGAAATAGATGTATCGGAAAGTTTTAAGTTTTTAAATTTTTTTTAAACATTTTTTTTTTTTGAATTGTTATTTAAATTTTTTTTTTTTAATTATTTTAAATTTAAAATTTTTTTTTTAATTCTTTTTAAATTTTAATAAAGACAAATTAATACCAGGTAAACACAGGCTGCGAATGTCTCATAGTGTGCCCTTCGGAAATTTTTAAAATTGATGTCTGTCTGTTTGTGCTTATGAACTTCAATATGCCCACTATCTTGTATATTGTATGTGTCGACCTTCAAATTAACCTAATAACCCAAACAAAAACGTTTTAAAAACATCAAACAAAAAGTAGAACTCGATGAGTGACCAGTGACTGGCTGTGTACTGTGTGACATTTGAGTGCATATTGTGAGCAAAATATATTTGACTACTTAAGAATATTGTTGGTCTGATAACTGCGTCAGCTTTACAATTGGAAAATCATTGAAATAATACCGGTTATAGTAATGTTTTGCATTAAAAGTCCTATATTAATTGATGTCTTGGAACATGACAGGTTTGAGATATCCATATTTTTACCTCGCGACATCATCTTGTCTGTTGAGGTAGAAACCAAATTTCCGAAGAGAAATACAATTTGAGAAAATCTTCCCCGACTCCGACATTTCCAAGACTTTAAAAAATGATTGGTTACCAAAAAAAATCAATTCCATATCCTTCTACCCATACCTTCATACTTCTCTTTTTTATACCTAGTAGTGCTTCGCACACAAGGTATATTAACTTCATTCGCCTAACGGTAGTATGTAACGGCATAAACGAATCGAGATAGATATTGACTTATATATATCAAAATGTTCAGGAGGAAAAGAGAAATTGATTGAGCCATGTCCGTCCGTCCGTCCGTCCGTCCGTCCGTCCGTCCGTCCGTCTGTAAACACGATAACTTGAGTAAATCTTGAGATATCTCAATGAAACTTGGTATGCAGGTTCCTTTTTACTTATCTCTGAACGCTATTGAAAATAGGCAAAATCGGTTAAAAGCCACGCCCACTTTCTATATATATAATATTTTCGAAAATACAAAAAGACTGATTATTCAGTACATAATACACCTATAAGGATAAAATTTGGTGTGTACCTTAGCGTTAAGGCAAAAAATAAATTTCTGAAGAAATTTTTAAAAAAGGGCGTGGCACCGCCCACTTTTGATTAAGTCAAATTTGGAAATATTATTAATCATAAATCAAAAACCGCTCAAGATAGCCAAATAAAATTCAGCACACATATTTATATTAATACAGGCAATATTTCGAAAAAAAATTAGCGAAATCGGATTAGGTCCACGCCCAATTTTATACGAAAGATTTTGAAAAGGATCATGGATATATTGAATATGCTATAACTTTGCTTAAACTAGCTGTATATCATTTCTATTTCACCCCTAAAGCGTTCGTAGGCAAAGAAAGTCGAAAGCACCAAATTTTTGGAAAATGGGCGTGGCCCCGCCCCTTTATGGGGGATTATTCCACAAAACTTTCCATGCCATAACTCCGGTAAAAATTGACTTATTGAAACGATATTTAGAGAAATTGTTCAACATATAAAGTTAACTCTTTGCTGAAAAGATAAACAAAATCGGTGAATGGACACGCCCACTTTTTGAACATAGTTCTAAAAAACTTCTTCGTAAAATTAACATCGCGATATTTCCATAATTGTATATGTTATATAAATAAGATTTTACACACATAATAGGCTTTTTAAACAAAACTAAACTGTAAAAAAATTTTGTGGATTTTGGTGAAGTAGGCGTGGCGCCGCCCACTTTTTAGCATAAAAGCTCTGCTATTTTCAAAAGCGATTGCTTGAAATTTCAAGAAGGTATTTCAATGAAAGTTAGTGAGATGTTTCTTAATAGTATATAGTATACTCCTGCCAAAAATTACGCAAATCGGATAGCAAACACGCAAAATATACGGACAAGTAGTTAACACCCTACTGCCTTTTTATACCTAGTAGTGCTTCGCACACAAGGTATATTAACTTCATTCGCCTAACGGTAGTATGTAACGGCATAAACGAATCGAGATAGATATTGACTTATATATATCAAAATGTTCAGGAGGAAAAGAGAAATTGATTGAGCCATGTCCGTCCGTCCGTCCGTCCGTCCGTCCGTCCGTCCGTCCGTCCGTCCGTCCGTCTGTAAACACGATAACTTGAGTAAATCTTGAGATATCTCAATGAAACTTGGTATGCAGGTTCCTTTTTACTTATCTCTGAACGCTATTGAAAATAGGCAAAATCGGTTAAAAGCCACGCCCACTTTCTATATATATAATATTTTCGAAAATACAAAAAGACTGATTATTCAGTACATAATACACCTATAAGGATAAAATTTGGTGTGTACCTTAGCGTTAAGGCAAAAAATAAATTTCTGAAGAAATTTTTAAAAAAGGGCGTGGCACCGCCCACTTTTGATTAAGTCAAATTTGGAAATATTATTAATCATAAATCAAAAACCGCTCAAGATAGCCAAATAAAATTCAGCACACATATTTATATTAATACAGGCAATATTTCGAAAAAAAATTAGCGAAATCGGATTAGGTCCACGCCCAATTTTATACGAAAGATTTTGAAAAGGATCATGGATATATTGAATATGCTATAACTTTGCTTAAACTAGCTGTATATCATTTCTATTTCACCCCTAAAGCGTTCGTAGGCAAAGAAAGTCGAAAGCACCAAATTTTTGGAAAATGGGCGTGGCCCCGCCCCTTTATGGGGGATTATTCCACAAAACTTTCCATGCCATAACTCCGGTAAAAATTGACTTATTGAAACGATATTTAGAGAAATTGTTCAACATATAAAGTTAACTCTTTGCTGAAAAGATAAACAAAATCGGTGAATGGACACGCCTACTTTTTGAACATAGTTCTAAAAAAATTCTTCGTAAAATTAACATCGCGATATTTCCATAATTGTATATGTTATATAAATAAGATTTTACACACATAATAGGCTTTTTAAACAAAACTAAACTGTAAAAAAATTTTGTGGATTTTGGTGAAGTAGGCGTGGCGCCGCCCACTTTTTAGCATAAAAGCTCTGCTATTTTCAAAAGCGATTGCTTGAAATTTCAAGAAGGTATTTCAATGAAAGTTAGTGAGATGTTTCTTAATAGTATATAGTATACTCCTGCCAAAAATTACGCAAATCGGATAGCAAACACGCAAAATATACGGACAAGTAGTTAACACCCTACTGCCTTTTTATACCTAGTAGTGCTTCGCACACAAGGTATATTAACTTCATTCGCCTAACGGTAGTATGTAACGGCATAAACGAATCGAGATAGATATTGACTTATATATATCAAAATGTTCAGGAGGAAAAGAGAAATTGATTGAGCCATGTCCGTCCGTCCGTCCGTCCGTCCGTCCGTCCGTCCGTCCGTCCGTCCGTCCGTCTGTAAACACGATAACTTGAGTAAATCTTGAGATATCTCAATGAAACTTGGTATGCAGGTTCCTTTTTACTTATCTCTGAACGCTATTGAAAATAGGCAAAATCGGTTAAAAGCCACGCCCACTTTCTATATATATAATATTTTCGAAAATACAAAAAGACTGATTATTCAGTACATAATACACCTATAAGGATAAAATTTGGTGTGTACCTTAGCGTTAAGGCAAAAAATAAATTTCTGAAGAAATTTTTAAAAAAGGGCGTGGCACCGCCCACTTTTGATTAAGTCAAATTTGGAAATATTATTAATCATAAATCAAAAACCGCTCAAGATAGCCAAATAAAATTCAGCACACATATTTATATTAATACAGGCAATATTTCGAAAAAAAATTAGCGAAATCGGATTAGGTCCACGCCCAATTTTATACGAAAGATTTTGAAAAGGATCATGGATATATTGAATATGCTATAACTTTGCTTAAACTAGCTGTATATCATTTCTATTTCACCCCTAAAGCGTTCGTAGGCAAAGAAAGTCGAAAGCACCAAATTTTTGGAAAATGGGCGTGGCCCCGCCCCTTTATGGGGGATTATTCCACAAAACTTTCCATGCCATAACTCCGGTAAAAATTGACTTATTGAAACGATATTTAGAGAAATTGTTCAACATATAAAGTTAACTCTTTGCTGAAAAGATAAACAAAATCGGTGAATGGACACGCCCACTTTTTGAACATAGTTCTAAAAAACTTCTTCGTAAAATTAACATCGCGATATTTCCATAATTGTATATGTTATATAAATAAGATTTTACACACATAATAGGCTTTTTAAACAAAACTAAACTGTAAAAAAATTTTGTGGATTTTGGTGAAGTAGGCGTGGCGCCGCCCACTTTTTAGCATAAAAGCTCTGCTATTTTCAAAAGCGATTGCTTGAAATTTCAAGAAGGTATTTCAATGAAAGTTAGTGAGATGTTTCTTAATAGTATATAGTATACTCCTGCCAAAAATTACGCAAATCGGATAGCAAACACGCAAAATATACGGACAAGTAGTTAACACCCTACTGCCTTTTTATACCTAGTAGTGCTTCGCACACAAGGTATATTAACTTCATTCGCCTAACGGTAGTATGTAACGGCATAAACGAATCGAGATAGATATTGACTTATATATATCAAAATGTTCAGGAGGAAAAGAGAAATTGATTGAGCCATGTCCGTCCGTCCGTCCGTCCGTCCGTCCGTCCGTCCGTCCGTCCGTCCGTCCGTCCGTCCGTCCGTCCGTCTGTAAACACGATAACTTGAGTAAATCTTGAGATATCTCAATGAAACTTGGTATGCAGGTTCCTTTTTACTTATCTCTGAACGCTATTGAAAATAGGCAAAATCGGTTAAAAGCCACGCCCACTTTCTATATATATAATATTTTCGAAAATACAAAAAGACTGATTATTCAGTACATAATACACCTATAAGGATAAAATTTGGTGTGTACCTTAGCGTTAAGGCAAAAAATAAATTTCTGAAGAAATTTTTAAAAAAGGGCGTGGCACCGCCCACTTTTGATTAAGTCAAATTTGGAAATATTATTAATCATAAATCAAAAACCGCTCAAGATAGCCAAATAAAATTCAGCACACATATTTATATTAATACAGGCAATATTTCGAAAAAAAATTAGCGAAATCGGATTAGGTCCACGCCCAATTTTATACGAAAGATTTTGAAAAGGATCATGGATATATTGAATATGCTATAACTTTGCTTAAACTAGCTGTATATCATTTCTATTTCACCCCTAAAGCGTTCGTAGGCAAAGAAAGTCGAAAGCACCAAATTTTTGGAAAATGGGCGTGGCCCCGCCCCTTTATGGGGGATTATTCCACAAAACTTTCCATGCCATAACTCCGGTAAAAATTGACTTATTGAAACGATATTTAGAGAAATTGTTCAACATATAAAGTTAACTCTTTGCTGAAAAGATAAACAAAATCGGTGAATGGACACGCCCACTTTTTGAACATAGTTCTAAAAAACTTCTTCGTAAAATTAACATCGCGATATTTCCATAATTGTATATGTTATATAAATAAGATTTTACACACATAATAGGCTTTTTAAACAAAACTAAACTGTAAAAAAATTTTGTGGATTTTGGTGAAGTAGGCGTGGCGCCGCCCACTTTTTAGCATAAAAGCTCTGCTATTTTCAAAAGCGATTGCTTGAAATTTCAAGAAGGTATTTCAATGAAAGTTAGTGAGATGTTTCTTAATAGTATATAGTATACTCCTGCCAAAAATTACGCAAATCGGATAGCAAACACGCAAAATATACGGACAAGTAGTTAACACCCTACTGCCTTTTTATACCTAGTAGTGCTTCGCACACAAGGTATATTAACTTCATTCGCCTAACGGTAGTATGTAACGGCATAAACGAATCGAGATAGATATTGACTTATATATATCAAAATGTTCAGGAGGAAAAGAGAAATTGATTGAGCCATGTCCGTCCGTCCGTCCGTCCGTCCGTCCGTCCGTCTGTAAACACGATAACTTGAGTAAATCTTGAGATATCTCAATGAAACTTGGTATGCAGGTTCCTTTTTACTTATCTCTGAACGCTATTGAAAATAGGCAAAATCGGTTAAAAGCCACGCCCACTTTCTATATATATAATATTTTCGAAAATACAAAAAGACTGATTATTCAGTACATAATACACCTATAAGGATAAAATTTGGTGTGTACCTTAGCGTTAAGGCAAAAAATAAATTTCTGAAGAAATTTTTAAAAAAGGGCGTGGCACCGCCCACTTTTGATTAAGTCAAATTTGGAAATATTATTAATCATAAATCAAAAACCGCTCAAGATAGCCAAATAAAATTCAGCACACATATTTATATTAATACAGGCAATATTTCGAAAAAAAATTAGCGAAATCGGATTAGGTCCACGCCCAATTTTATACGAAAGATTTTGAAAAGGATCATGGATATATTGAATATGCTATAACTTTGCTTAAACTAGCTGTATATCATTTCTATTTCACCCCTAAAGCGTTCGTAGGCAAAGAAAGTCGAAAGCACCAAATTTTTGGAAAATGGGCGTGGCCCCGCCCCTTTATGGGGGATTATTCCACAAAACTTTCCATGCCATAACTCCGGTAAAAATTGACTTATTGAAACGATATTTAGAGAAATTGTTCAACATATAAAGTTAACTCTTTGCTGAAAAGATAAACAAAATCGGTGAATGGACACGCCCACTTTTTGAACATAGTTCTAAAAAACTTCTTCGTAAAATTAACATCGCGATATTTCCATAATTGTATATGTTATATAAATAAGATTTTACACACATAATAGGCTTTTTAAACAAAACTAAACTGTAAAAAAATTTTGTGGATTTTGGTGAAGTAGGCGTGGCGCCGCCCACTTTTTAGCATAAAAGCTCTGCTATTTTCAAAAGCGATTGCTTGAAATTTCAAGAAGGTATTTCAATGAAAGTTAGTGAGATGTTTCTTAATAGTATATAGTATACTCCTGCCAAAAATTACGCAAATCGGATAGCAAACACGCAAAATATACGGACAAGTAGTTAACACCCTACTGCCTTTTTATACCTAGTAGTGCTTCGCACACAAGGTATATTAACTTCATTCGCCTAACGGTAGTATGTAACGGCATAAACGAATCGAGATAGATATTGACTTATATATATCAAAATGTTCAGGAGGAAAAGAGAAATTGATTGAGCCATGTCCGTCCGTCCGTCCGTCCGTCCGTCCGTCCGTCCGTCTGTAAACACGATAACTTGAGTAAATCTTGAGATATCTCAATGAAACTTGGTATGCAGGTTCCTTTTTACTTATCTCTGAACGCTATTGAAAATAGGCAAAATCGGTTAAAAGCCACGCCCACTTTCTATATATATAATATTTTCGAAAATACAAAAAGACTGATTATTCAGTACATAATACACCTATAAGGATAAAATTTGGTGTGTACCTTAGCGTTAAGGCAAAAAATAAATTTCTGAAGAAATTTTTAAAAAAGGGCGTGGCACCGCCCACTTTTGATTAAGTCAAATTTGGAAATATTATTAATCATAAATCAAAAACCGCTCAAGATAGCCAAATAAAATTCAGCACACATATTTATATTAATACAGGCAATATTTCGAAAAAAAATTAGCGAAATCGGATTAGGTCCACGCCCAATTTTATACGAAAGATTTTGAAAAGGATCATGGATATATTGAATATGCTATAACTTTGCTTAAACTAGCTGTATATCATTTCTATTTCACCCCTAAAGCGTTCGTAGGCAAAGAAAGTCGAAAGCACCAAATTTTTGGAAAATGGGCGTGGCCCCGCCCCTTTATGGGGGATTATTCCACAAAACTTTCCATGCCATAACTCCGGTAAAAATTGACTTATTGAAACGATATTTAGAGAAATTGTTCAACATATAAAGTTAACTCTTTGCTGAAAAGATAAACAAAATCGGTGAATGGACACGCCCACTTTTTGAACATAGTTCTAAAAAACTTCTTCGTAAAATTAACATCGCGATATTTCCATAATTGTATATGTTATATAAATAAGATTTTACACACATAATAGGCTTTTTAAACAAAACTAAACTGTAAAAAAATTTTGTGGATTTTGGTGAAGTAGGCGTGGCGCCGCCCACTTTTTAGCATAAAAGCTCTGCTATTTTCAAAAGCGATTGCTTGAAATTTCAAGAAGGTATTTCAATGAAAGTTAGTGAGATGTTTCTTAATAGTATATAGTATACTCCTGCCAAAAATTACGCAAATCGGATAGCAAACACGCAAAATATACGGACAAGTAGTTAACACCCTACTGCCTTTTTATACCTAGTAGTGCTTCGCACACAAGGTATATTAACTTCATTCGCCTAACGGTAGTATGTAACGGCATAAACGAATCGAGATAGATATTGACTTATATATATCAAAATGTTCAGGAGGAAAAGAGAAATTGATTGAGCCATGTCCGTCCGTCCGTCCGTCCGTCCGTCCGTCCGTCCGTCCGTCCGTCCGTCCGTCTGTAAACACGATAACTTGAGTAAATCTTGAGATATCTCAATGAAACTTGGTATGCAGGTTCCTTTTTACTTATCTCTGAACGCTATTGAAAATAGGCAAAATCGGTTAAAAGCCACGCCCACTTTCTATATATATAATATTTTCGAAAATACAAAAAGACTGATTATTCAGTACATAATACACCTATAAGGATAAAATTTGGTGTGTACCTTAGCGTTAAGGCAAAAAATAAATTTCTGAAGAAATTTTTAAAAAAGGGCGTGGCACCGCCCACTTTTGATTAAGTCAAATTTGGAAATATTATTAATCATAAATCAAAAACCGCTCAAGATAGCCAAATAAAATTCAGCACACATATTTATATTAATACAGGCAATATTTCGAAAAAAAATTAGCGAAATCGGATTAGGTCCACGCCCAATTTTATACGAAAGATTTTGAAAAGGATCATGGATATATTGAATATGCTATAACTTTGCTTAAACTAGCTGTATATCATTTCTATTTCACCCCTAAAGCGTTCGTAGGCAAAGAAAGTCGAAAGCACCAAATTTTTGGAAAATGGGCGTGGCCCCGCCCCTTTATGGGGGATTATTCCACAAAACTTTCCATGCCATAACTCCGGTAAAAATTGACTTATTGAAACGATATTTAGAGAAATTGTTCAACATATAAAGTTAACTCTTTGCTGAAAAGATAAACAAAATCGGTGAATGGACACGCCCACTTTTTGAACATAGTTCTAAAAAACTTCTTCGTAAAATTAACATCGCGATATTTCCATAATTGTATATGTTATATAAATAAGATTTTACACACATAATAGGCTTTTTAAACAAAACTAAACTGTAAAAAAATTTTGTGGATTTTGGTGAAGTAGGCGTGGCGCCGCCCACTTTTTAGCATAAAAGCTCTGCTATTTTCAAAAGCGATTGCTTGAAATTTCAAGAAGGTATTTCAATGAAAGTTAGTGAGATGTTTCTTAATAGTATATAGTATACTCCTGCCAAAAATTACGCAAATCGGATAGCAAACACGCAAAATATACGGACAAGTAGTTAACACCCTACTGCCTTTTTATACCTAGTAGTGCTTCGCACACAAGGTATATTAACTTCATTCGCCTAACGGTAGTATGTAACGGCATAAACGAATCGAGATAGATATTGACTTATATATATCAAAATGTTCAGGAGGAAAAGAGAAATTGATTGAGCCATGTCCGTCCGTCCGTCCGTCCGTCCGTCCGTCCGTCCGTCTGTAAACACGATAACTTGAGTAAATCTTGAGATATCTCAATGAAACTTGGTATGCAGGTTCCTTTTTACTTATCTCTGAACGCTATTGAAAATAGGCAAAATCGGTTAAAAGCCACGCCCACTTTCTATATATATAATATTTTCGAAAATACAAAAAGAGTGATTATTCAGTACATAATACACCTATAAGGATAAAATTTGGTGTGTACCTTAGCGTTAAGGCAGAAAATAAATTTCTGAAGAAATTTTTAAAAAAGGGCGTGGCACCGCCCACTTTTGATTAAGTCAAATTTGGAAATATTATTAATCATAAATCAAAAACCGCTCAAGATAAGCAAATAAAATTCAGCACACATATTTCTATTAGTACAGGCAATATTTCGAAAAAAAATTAGCGAAATCGGATTAGGTCCAGGCCCAATTTTATACGAAAGATTTTGAAAAGGATCATGGATATATTGAATATGCTATAACTTTGCTTAAACTAGCTGTATATCATTTCTATTTCACCCCTAAAGTGTTCGTGGGCAAAGAAAGTCGAAAGCACCAAATTTTTGGAAAATGGGCGTGGCCCCGCCCCTTTATGGGGGATTATTCTACAAAACTTTCCATGCCATAACTCCGGTAAAAATTGACTTATTGAAACGATATTTAGAGAAAGTGTTCAACATATAAAGCTAACTCTTTGCTGAAAAAATTAACAAAATCGGTGAATGGACACGCCCACTTTTTGAACACAGTTCCAAAAAATTTCTTCGTAAAATTAAAATCGCGATATTTCCTTAATTGTATAAGTTATATAAATAAGATTTTACACACATAACAAGCTTTTTCAGCAAAACAGAACTGTATAAAAATTTTGTGGATTTTGGTGAAGTAGGCGTGGCGCCGCCCACTTTTTAGCATAAAAGGTCAGCTATTTTCAAAAGCAATTGCTTGAAATTTCAAGAAGGTATTTCAATGAAAGTTAGTGAGATGCTTCCCAATAGTATATTGTATACTCCTGCCAAAAATTACGCAAATCGGATAGCAAACACGCAAAATATACGGACAAGTAGTTAACACCCTACTGCCTTTTTATACCTAGTAGTGCTTCGCACACAAGGTATATTAACTTCATTCGCCTAACGGTAGTATGTAACGGCATAAACGAATCGAGATAGATATTGACTTATATATATCAAAATGTTCAGGAGGAAAAGAGAAATTGATTGAGCCATGTCCGTCCGTCCGTCCGTCCGTCCGTCCGTCTGTAAACACGATAACTTGAGTAAATCTTGAGATATCTCAATGAAACTTGGTATGCAGGTTCCTTTTTACTTATCTCTGAACGCTATTGAAAATAGGCAAAATCGGTTAAAAGCCACGCCCACTTTCTATATATATAATATTTTCGAAAATACAAAAAGAGTGATTATTCAGTACATAATACACCTATAAGGATAAAATTTGGTGTGTACCTTAGCGTTAAGGCAGAAAATAAATTTCTGAAGAAATTTTTAAAAAAGGGCGTGGCACCGCCCACTTTTGATTAAGTCAAATTTGGAAATATTATTAATCATAAATCAAAAACCGCTCAAGATAGGCAAATAAAATTCAGCACACATATTTCTATTAGTACAGGCAATATTTCGAAAAAAAATTAGCGAAATCGGATTAGGTCCAGGCCCAATTTTATACGAAAGATTTTGAAAAGGATCATGGATATATTGAATATGCTATAACTTTGCTTAAACTAGCTGTATATCATTTCTATTTCACCCCTAAAGTGTTCGTGGGCAAAGAAAGTCGAAAGCACCAAATTTTTGGAAAATGGGCGTGGCCCCGCCCCTTTATGGGGGATTATTCTACAAAACTTTCCATGCCATAACTCCGGTAAAAATTGACTTATTGAAACGATATTTAGAGAAAGTGTTCAACATATAAAGCTAACTCTTTGCTGAAAAAATTAACAAAATCGGTGAATGGACACGCCCACTTTTTGAACACAGTTCCAAAAAATTTCTTCGTAAAATTAAAATCGCGATATTTCCTCCGTTGTATAAGTTATATAAATAAGATTTTACACACATAACAAGCTTTTTCAGCAAAACAGAACTGTATAAAAATTTTGTGGATTTTGGTGAAGTAGGCGTGGCGCCGCCCTCTTTTTAGCATAAAAGGTCAGCTATTTTCAAAAGCAATTGCTTGAAATTTCAAGAAGGTATTTCAATGAAAGTTAGTGAGATGCTTCCCAATAGTATATTGTATACTCCTGCCAAAAATTACGCAAATCGGATAGCAAACACGCAAAATATACGGACAAGTAGTTAACACCCTACTGCCTTTTTATACCTAGTAGTGCTTCGCACACAAGGTATATTAACTTCATTCGCCTAACGGTAGTATGTAACGGCATAAACGAATCGAGATAGATATTGACTTATATATATCAAAATGTTCAGGAGGAAAAGAGAAATTGATTGAGCCATGTCCGTCCGTCCGTCCGTCCGTCCGTCCGTCCGTCCGTCCGTCCGTCCGTCCGTCTGTAAACACGATAACTTGAGTAAATCTTGAGATATCTCAATGAAACTTGGTATGCAGGTTCCTTTTTACTTATCTCTGAACGCTATTGAAAATAGGCAAAATCGGTTAAAAGCCACGCCCACTTTCTATATATATAATATTTTCGAAAATACAAAAAGACTGATTATTCAGTACATAATACACCTATAAGGATAAAATTTGGTGTGTACCTTAGCGTTAAGGCAAAAAATAAATTTCTGAAGAAATTTTTAAAAAAGGGCGTGGCACCGCCCACTTTTGATTAAGTCAAATTTGGAAATATTATTAATCATAAATCAAAAACCGCTCAAGATAGCCAAATAAAATTCAGCACACATATTTATATTAATACAGGCAATATTTCGAAAAAAAATTAGCGAAATCGGATTAGGTCCACGCCCAATTTTATACGAAAGATTTTGAAAAGGATCATGGATATATTGAATATGCTATAACTTTGCTTAAACTAGCTGTATATCATTTCTATTTCACCCCTAAAGCGTTCGTAGGCAAAGAAAGTCGAAAGCACCAAATTTTTGGAAAATGGGCGTGGCCCCGCCCCTTTATGGGGGATTATTCCACAAAACTTTCCATGCCATAACTCCGGTAAAAATTGACTTATTGAAACGATATTTAGAGAAATTGTTCAACATATAAAGTTAACTCTTTGCTGAAAAGATAAACAAAATCGGTGAATGGACACGCCCACTTTTTGAACATAGTTCTAAAAAACTTCTTCGTAAAATTAACATCGCGATATTTCCATAATTGTATATGTTATATAAATAAGATTTTACACACATAATAGGCTTTTTAAACAAAACTAAACTGTAAAAAAATTTTGTGGATTTTGGTGAAGTAGGCGTGGCGCCGCCCACTTTTTAGCATAAAAGCTCTGCTATTTTCAAAAGCGATTGCTTGAAATTTCAAGAAGGTATTTCAATGAAAGTTAGTGAGATGTTTCTTAATAGTATATAGTATACTCCTGCCAAAAATTACGCAAATCGGATAGCAAACACGCAAAATATACGGACAAGTAGTTAACACCCTACTGCCTTTTTATACCTAGTAGTGCTTCGCACACAAGGTATATTAACTTCATTCGCCTAACGGTAGTATGTAACGGCATAAACGAATCGAGATAGATATTGACTTATATATATCAAAATGTTCAGGAGGAAAAGAGAAATTGATTGAGCCATGTCCGTCCGTCCGTCCGTCCGTCCGTCCGTCCGTCCGTCCGTCCGTCCGTCCGTCCGTCCGTCTGTAAACACGATAACTTGAGTAAATCTTGAGATATCTCAATGAAACTTGTTATGCAGGTTCCTTTTTACTTATCTCTGAACGCTATTGAAAATAGGCAAAATCGGTTAAAAGCCACGCCCACTTTCTATATATATAATATTTTCGAAAATACAAAAAGAGTGATTATTCAGTACATAATACACCTATAAGGATAAAATTTGGTGTGTACCTTAGCGTTAAGGCAGAAAATAAATTTCTGAAGAAATTTTTAAAAAAGGGCGTGGCACCGCCCACTTTTGATTAAGTCAAATTTGGAAATATTATTAATCATAAATCAAAAACCGCTCAAGATAAGCAAATAAAATTCAGCACACATATTTCTATTAGTACAGGCAATATTTCGAAAAAAAATTAGCGAAATCGGATTAGGTCCAGGCCCAATTTTATACGAAAGATTTTGAAAAGGATCATGGATATATTGAATATGCTATAACTTTGCTTAAACTAGCTGTATATCATTTCTATTTCACCCCTAAAGTGTTCGTGGGCAAAGAAAGTCGAAAGCACCAAATTTTTGGAAAATGGGCGTGGCCCCGCCCCTTTATGGGGGATTATTCTACAAAACTTTCCATGCCATAACTCCGGTAAAAATTGACTTATTGAAACGATATTTAGAGAAAGTGTTCAACATATAAAGCTAACTCTTTGCTGAAAAAATTAACAAAATCGGTGAATGGACACGCCCACTTTTTGAACACAGTTCCAAAAAATTTCTTCGTAAAATTAAAATCGCGATATTTCCTTAATTGTATAAGTTATATAAATAAGATTTTACACACATAACAAGCTTTTTCAGCAAAACAGAACTGTATAAAAATTTTGTGGATTTTGGTGAAGTAGGCGTGGCGCCGCCCACTTTTTAGCATAAAAGGTCAGCTATTTTCAAAAGCAATTGCTTGAAATTTCAAGAAGGTATTTCAATGAAAGTTAGTGAGATGCTTCCCAATAGTATATTGTATACTCCTGCCAAAAATTACGCAAATCGGATAGCAAACACGCAAAATATACGGACAAGTAGTTAACACCCTACTGCCTTTTTATACCTAGTAGTGCTTCGCACACAAGGTATATTAACTTCATTCGCCTAACGGTAGTATGTAACGGCATAAACGAATCGAGATAGATATTGACTTATATATATCAAAATGTTCAGGAGGAAAAGAGAAATTGATTGAGCCATGTCCGTCCGTCCGTCCGTCCGTCCGTCCGTCTGTAAACACGATAACTTGAGTAAATCTTGAGATATCTCAATGAAACTTGGTATGCAGGTTCCTTTTTACTTATCTCTGAACGCTATTGAAAATAGGCAAAATCGGTTAAAAGCCACGCCCACTTTCTATATATATAATATTTTCGAAAATACAAAAAGAGTGATTATTCAGTACATAATACACCTATAAGGATAAAATTTGGTGTGTACCTTAGCGTTAAGGCAGAAAATAAATTTCTGAAGAAATTTTTAAAAAAGGGCGTGGCACCGCCCACTTTTGATTAAGTCAAATTTGGAAATATTATTAATCATAAATCAAAAACCGCTCAAGATAGGCAAATAAAATTCAGCACACATATTTCTATTAGTACAGGCAATATTTCGAAAAAAAATTAGCGAAATCGGATTAGGTCCAGGCCCAATTTTATACGAAAGATTTTGAAAAGGATCATGGATATATTGAATATGCTATAACTTTGCTTAAACTAGCTGTATATCATTTCTATTTCACCCCTAAAGTGTTCGTGGGCAAAGAAAGTCGAAAGCACCAAATTTTTGGAAAATGGGCGTGGCCCCGCCCCTTTATGGGGGATTATTCTACAAAACTTTCCATGCCATAACTCCGGTAAAAATTGACTTATTGAAACGATATTTAGAGAAAGTGTTCAACATATAAAGCTAACTCTTTGCTGAAAAAATTAACAAAATCGGTGAATGGACACGCCCACTTTTTGAACACAGTTCCAAAAAATTTCTTCGTAAAATTAAAATCGCGATATTTCCTCCGTTGTATAAGTTATATAAATAAGATTTTACACACATAACAAGCTTTTTCAGCAAAACAGAACTGTATAAAAATTTTGTGGATTTTGGTGAAGTAGGCGTGGCGCCGCCCTCTTTTTAGCATAAAAGGTCAGCTATTTTCAAAAGCAATTGCTTGAAATTTCAAGAAGGTATTTCAATGAAAGTTAGTGAGATGCTTCCCAATAGTATATTGTATACTCCTGCCAAAAATTACGCAAATCGGATAGCAAACACGCAAAATATACGGACAAGTAGTTAACACCCTACTGCCTTTTTTTAATTAATTTTTTTTATTTTCATACCTTTCATGAACATGGGGAAAGCTATTTATATTTTGTTATTTAGTGATAGTTTAATTTACCACTTACAATAGAAATGTTTTTATCGAAAACAATCAGTTGCCTTTATAACAAATTTTCAGGTATGTATTATAATAGACCTGAGTAAATTAGGATACCAAAACAGATCACTACTAGGTATTTAATGTTCGGTTACACCCGAACTTAGACTTCCTTACTAGTTTTAATTAATTTTTTTTATTTTCATACCTTTCATGAACATGGGGAAAGCTATTTATATTTTGTTATTTAGTGATAGTTTAATTTACCACTTACAATAGAAATGTTTTTATCGAAAACAATCAGTTGCCTTTATAACAAATTTTCAGGTATGTATTATAATAGACCTGAGTAAATTAGGATACCAAAACAGATCACTACTAGGTATTTAATGTTCGGTTACACCCGAACTTAGACTTCCTTACTAGTTTAAAATCCACTTTTATGCTTTCGGGCCTCTTTACAAAATACTCGTAGTTTCCATTTCAAGAACCTTAAGCTGCCTCAATGATCGTTTTGGTTTTGAGACCTTCTTAGAGCGGTTGCATACATCTTGCATAAAACACCAGCGGACCCTGTAGCTGTTTCCCAAAAACCCCTTGTATAGCACTAAGGAAATTCCGAATTTTCTGTGAAAGTTTCATAGAGATTTGTTTTCTAGTTTTTGGCGTTTCAAATCCTACAAAGTTCGGAAAATCAACTCAAAAAAACGAATGATCACACCCAGTCATTTTTTCAAAATTTTAGTTCAAAAACTTCCTATCTCAAACGCAAATGTTTTGAATTAACTTCGAGAGAAGAAATTTTGAAACAAGATCAAGAGGTGGGCCGTTCCTCAAAAAAGTTCTTTGATGAAGCGGTTCTTGGTGGAGTTCTATCGTTCCATGAGCTTGTCGGAGACAAATTTTTTCCAATATTTCTGCTTTACGTAAGTCATATTGCCATTAAAACTTTCTTACTACATTCATATATATGAAATATAAAATGCTTAGATTTACATAGGGTTTCATCTCATACTAGTTTTGAAATATATTCTCTCACTTAAACTCCACTATGCGGCATGCTTTCATTACAGAACAGCGCCACACAATGATGTAATAAAGTGGGGCATTAGAATAAAAAAACGACAACAAGAACAACAACCATAAAAACAAAACTACAACAATAGCATGACGGTGCAAAGCATAAAATATTAGCACAAAGTTTCTTTACATTCACAACGCACTGCAGCTTGTCTCATATTTCAGAAATATGATGAGCTCGCACGTCGCTAACTTCATACAAATTGCAAACATTACTAGCGAAAGAAAAAAAAAATATTTTTAATATATATAAAGAAAAAAAGCGAACAAGTGAATGTGCGTTTGCTCTACTTATGCATAGTGAAGCAGGTGATTTTTCTTCTTCTTTTACATTCATTCTAGCAGCGTTTTTAGTAAGAAACAACAATGTTTACCTTCATCGCCACCGCGTTCTGTATAACGATCCAAAGAATGATCTGAACGATAGGTGCTACGTCGTCGATTGTGTATTGCTGTACCCACAATACTACCGCCACCACCACCACCACCTCCACTATTATAGGGATTGTTGTTGTAGGCGCGCGTTAATATGCCATCATCTTCGAAATTTGTTTCAAGCAGAATATCTTCGCGCGGATCACGTATACGATCGCGTTGATTTAAGGATTTTGTTGGTGATGGCATTTTTTTAATATTTTCTTTATATTATTTTATATAGCTTTCTATTGACAAGTATAAAAAGGCGCCTCTTTGGTATATTTAAATGTTATTTATCAAATTTGTAAATACAGTCGTTGTTTTAATACTTTTTGATTTCTTGGAAAATATGCTCATTGGACAAATTTCCGTCGTTAGTCGTTCTAAGCGCATTTAATATTTTGTTAGTAGGTTTTGTTGTTTATGTTTTTGCTAAAAATAAAATTAGAGAAAAAAAAATATTTTTATAAAATTCACACAACTTCTCAGAACACAGTGCAAAATTGATGGTTGTTTGTGTGCGAAATTAATTTGCATTTGAAAATCATTATTTATTCAGAATTATGAATTGAATTATGAGAAATGAATAAAGTTTTTTATTGTAGGTTAATTGTTTATTATTTGCTGCTTTATATTATGGCTGTTTCAAGATCTTCAATATTAAATCATCGACTGTGTAAAATATCACGCTATTTTAGATGTGTTCCAAAACGGCCTATCTAGGAATAATTCTTATGTATGCCTTGTAAGTGGAGCGTGCTTCAAATAAATTCTAAGATATGTTGTTTACCAACAACAAACCACAAGATGTGGTCATTTTAGCACACATCAGGTAACCAATTCTAACCTCACTTTCATTGGTGAGCGAAATGCAACACACTCAGAACTGATCTAGAGCTAAGCCTTTTATAAATTAACTTTACGCGCACACTGTAGTATTTTTATTTGAGCTCTTTTCACATAATCAATTTACTTTTTTTTACCATTTGAGTTTTTCTTCATAAAACTACTAAACTAGTCATCAGTTTTTACAAAACATTTCGAAAACACTGCCTTTTCACTGGAAACACTATTTCATTTTATGATTCATCAACAATTATATTGAATCGAAGCTGAGCGTCATCACAACAGCATACGTCACGTTTCATTAGTAATTAAAAAAATTGAAATTGAAAAATAAAATTCTCCACTTTGCACTTATTTCTTGACATTGCAAACATTAAATTTTTGCTACGAATCATAGCCAATGCGCATAAGAGCTGCACTTGCACTTTGTGTGTGTTTGAGTACACACTTTAACCTGCATTCGCAAGAGAGAAAGAAAAAAAAACAGCAAATAATTATTTAACGGACTAAACAAACAAGCAACACCATTCAGTTGTTGGGTTTTTTTTTTTTTTTTTTTACAAATGTTGTGTTGCTTGACAAGCACACCACAAGAAATTAAATAGCAACAAATTGTTATTTTTTTTTTATCAACCGACCAACAACGAATGCCACTGTCAATTGCGTGCGACAACAGCAACTTGTTGCTTTCGATTCGTTTGCACTTCACTTTCAAACTGATTCAACAATCAACAAACAACACCACAGCACACTCATTATGTGTACAGAAGCGAAACGAAACAGCCGGTTGATAATGTTTTTTTTTATTAGCAATTTTTATTTAATTTTGTTTTTGTAATGCTTTTTAATTCGAATTGCAAGAACAAGCACTGTCCCTTCATGCTTCTCATTGCTTTAACTTATAAAAGGGTTTGAACTTTCGAAGAACGAAAACGTAGTAAAAATAAGACTAAAAATAGTAGTAACAATAGTAGTAAAAATAGTACTAAAAATAGTAGTAAAAACCTTAGGCGGTCGAGAAATCACGCCAGCGATAACTGCAAATATTTAACGGTTTTGATTGTTGATGAAATTTTGCGAAATTAATTTAATCCAGAGTGGGCGGTGACACGCCCATTTACAAAAATTTTCACTTAAATGGAATGTACGAACAGAATTCGGCCCTTATAAGGGCGGAGAAATAAATTTTTCCTAATATTCGATACATGTATAAAAAGTAGGCTTGGCTATCATCCGATTTTTCACCTTTTTTAATAATGGTAGGAGATTAGTGCTAACTAACCTGCATCGGTATATCAGTCAGCTACATATCAAGCTCCTCAAACTCAAGTCTTTCGACTTTACTCTGGTATTTCGGCGTCTCCCATCCGAAATTCGATATAGTCACCTAGTAAAATTTCAAATATTTCAGAAAAAAGTACTAAATCTACTACATTTCTAGTAAAGTTCTAACCCTGACTCATAACACTGTTCACACTCTTGTGCAAATATGTGCATGGTGAGTGCACTTAAAGCCGGTTTTCGTCAGGTTAACTGACCCTGTTCATTCTACTCTACGAGTACACTTGCACTCTATCATGCTCTTATGTGCTCTTCATTCTAACAACATTTTTCAACTTTGCATTGTTTATTCAGAGATAAATTGCTTGTGTGTGTGTGTGTGTGTGTGTTTGACTCTATCAGCTACCTAAATAGTACATTAATTGGAAACCAACAAATTAACGCTCCAACAAGTCAATACATAAGCGTCTGCTATAGAACACACAGAAACAGGCCCGTGCGCACGGGGGGGGTTTTGGGGGTTAAAACCCCCCCCATGGCCAAATCTAAGTTGCAATGATTTTACAAAAATTTTCAAAATACAGTTTATAAATCTTGTATTGAATCTTGACTAATAATTTTTGACAAAATTAGTTAAAATAATTTTACGGAAGAAGAAATTGGTGAAAGTGGCAAAGAATAAGGTTGGCCAATACATAAGTCCGGAACTTGAATTTCACTTGGAGCTTTCCGAAATTACAAAGTTGTGTAGCGTATGGGCATTTTTTGTTCTTAAATTTTACCGATGAAAACAGTGAGCAGTTTCAATTAACAGAGCGAATGAACTGCAAGGCTCAATTATATGAAAGATTTCGAGTGTTTTCTGACCCTTTTTGTTGTAGGAGTAAAGAGAATTGTGGGAAAATGAACGTTGGATAGTAGATGAGCGACAACGTTCAAATATTTGAATGTTTTCAAACATTTTCTGAGGTTTTTTTTTATTTTACCTAACAGAAGATAAAGATCGCATTTTTCATGGACGTTTATCAATAGTCTGTGGAAAATAAACATAGCATATTTCATATTTTCCGAATAGTGTCAATAATCCGTCTATCAAAGGTTTTGGTTTGTTAATCGTCGAGATCTGAAACTGCTCAGCTACAGAGAAAACCTCATCAGCCAAGTAAGGTAGATACAAAATAGATGACACAATTAATAAATAATTAGTTGACAGCGAATAGTTATTGTAAAGAATAAAGATAAGAATCAAAGGATATGAAAGCAAATTGTTGCTATGTATTGACTGTTTATGCTGCAGAGTGAGTCTGAAATATCAAACGTACCAGAATGAGAGTTATAATCTTGACACAAACAACGAAAAGGCTGATTTAATTCAAAATTAGTTCGGCACTGTTTCAAGATAAGTGGTTTAAAATGTCTTGATGGACGAGAAGGTACATTGAAGTTCACTTCGCTCAAAAGAAACGGGCTTATGATTGAACCATTTAGTAATTTAGTCATGAAAACAGTTCCAAGCAGTTCCCTCGAACTAGAAAGGCTGTGAAGATTAATTAGTTTTAAGCGACTCGTATACGATGGCAAATTATACAAGGGATCCCAGTGAAGATCGCTTAAGGCAAATAGTAAAAATTGTTTTTGAACTGATTCTAAGCGATCCACGTGGACCTGGCAACGTGGATTCCAAATTATAGAACCGTATTCAAGTATCAGTCTGACTAATGTAGTAAAGAGTTTTAGTTACATAAGGGTGGCTAAATTCTTTGGACCGTCGTTTAACAAATGCTAGAACGCCTCCAGCTTTATTGACTGTTACCTTAATGTGGTAGTTGATACTGAGTTTGTAATCCATAGTAACCCCAAGGTCAAAAAAATAATACACTTTCTCAAGACTATAATTGTTAATTGTATAGAAAGCTGGCTGAGAAATTCCTCTCGAAAAACGCATGTATTTACATTTCTTTAGATTAAGCGGCATATAATTTAAATCGCACCAAGTAACTAGTATATTTAGATCTGATTGAAGCTTCTTCGAATGACATCAAAAGCTTTACATCGTCGGCATACATTAAAATTTTCGAAAATTAAATTACTGTAGAAATATCATTTATAAACAAAAAGAACAGAATCGGGCCAAGATGGCTTCCTTGAGGTACTCCTGAGGAGACATAAATAACATCGGATTCACAATTTTTAAACACTACTTTTTGTGCTCTGTCGCTAAGGTAAGAAGAGATCTAGCGATTGAGACCAGGCTGGAAACCCAACTGATCCAGTTTATGAATAAGTAAAGAGTGACACACTTTATCGAAAGCTTTGCTGAAATTAAAGTAAATTCAAGTAAGTTTGTAACGGTGGACTTTCCCTTACAGAACCCGTGTTGACAGTCGGAAATCAAGGTAGAGATAGGATTTGTAAGCTGATTGGTAACAATATCTTCACACACTTTTGGGAGGGCAGAAAGCTTTGCTATGCCACGTGTCTTTCCATGCTTTTGGAAAAACACCACACTTTAGTGACAGATTGAACAAATTGGTAAGGGGTTGGTAAATATTGTTAGCACACTTCTTCAAGAAGCATGTAGGAATCCTATCAGGTCCGCATTTAAAAGGTTCCTTCAAGGTTTTCAGATAAATAGGAACATCATTGGCGCATATAGGTGGACAATTAATTAAATCGTTTAGAAAGTCAGAGTTGGTGACGGCAGAATATTTAGGAGTCAAAAATTGCGCAAAGAAATTATGACCCAAAAGAAATAAAAAACGACCCCAAATAAGCTTCAGAAAAACACCAATAAAAGGCTCCGAAAAGTGTCCAAAAACCCTCTGAATGGATGAATGAAAGAAAAGCACCAATTAAAGGGCTCCGAAAGGCGTCTGAGAAGGCTCCAGAAACCCTCAGAATGGAGGAATAAAAGGCTCCGAAAAAGGTTCAGAAAAGCACCAATAAAAGGCTCCGCAGTTTATTTAGAAAGAGTCAAAAAACGCTTCAAATTCATCGAAATCGGACTCATTTCGGACTCTTTTTTATGACTTCGTTGGAGTGCCCGCGTAGAGCGATTTTTCGCTCCATTTGGGCTCCGAAAGAAGCTCATTTTGGAGAGTAAAGTTCTGAGAAATGAGCGTTTTATGGCTCCGAAAGGAGTCTTTTTTTGCACTTTTAGTTAGCTGGGATATGCCATCATATCACCAATTCTCTATCAAATACAGAAAAATGTGTACAACCAAAAAAATAGTAGTTTTAGGCATGAGAGTATGCAGTTTCAGGAAAGTTAAAGAACATTTAAATTTGTGATATACGGGTCTAGGTATCTGTTTCAGCAAGTATGTTTAACATAGTGAAAAATGTATGCGAATGCAAATCTAAATTAAAACCCCCCCCAAGGCCAATTCCTGCGCACGGCCCTGCACAGAAACAACAAATATGTGGCATCACTTAATAGTGTTGAGTAACAAAGTGCTCCAACATTTGCAAAGAGGCATTCTAAGCATTTACACACCAAACTCACCCAACAAGTTTTCTCCTCCACAAACGAGTATGAGGCGTGCTTTTGGTGATAAAGGTGGAATACTCATGCGCTCATACATATACCCCGTAGTAAAACCAGCTAGTTGGAAATGTTACCACAACTAGTGTGAATGTCATGAAACCATGAAAGAAGAAGAAGTATAATAAGTGATAATAGAGAAAGGAAGTTATAGCAATTTTCCGGACAGGACACTATTTGCAACCGGGGTCTTGATCGCCCCCTTTCTCAGATTGGATGAAGTCGCGAAACTTCTACAGGCTTTCTTCATTTGTTATTGTAGCAAGTCTCATCTTTTTCTGTCTAGTTCGATTTGTTTAAAAAAGTACTAGTTGGCGACTAGTTTTTCAGCAGATTAGTCCAATGGGCATGCCTATACACTCACAAATATTTACTCTCTACATGTAGAAAATTCAACAGCGAGTGTACAAACAAAGAAGAAATTAAGTTTACATTCTTTGGAGCAACAAAGTCTTTAAGCAGCTGATCAACCACAAACGAAAACAGGTTTCCGTATTTGAAATGACGGTTACGTTTATGTTATTAAAACAGGTTTCTTCGACTACATTCAAAGCGTCATAAGTTCGCTTTTTAATTTACTTTTCTTTCATGACATGCCTCCCTACCAACACCAACACTTTACGCTGGAGCTTTGCTTACTCATCAGCAACTTTGTTTAGCACTTCCCTCGCTGTCAACATAGCCAATCGCTGAATGTGACCTTAGGTTAAGCGTACGATTGTAAATTTTTCAATTAAAGAATTAAGAGCAATTGAACAAATGATGGAGTTCACTACGTAGGTGTCGAGTTCGAGTTCAATTATGGTTTTACAATTATAGAAATTGCATGAAGTGGGCAAGAATTAAGTTGAAAAAGTTGATTGAAGTTACATGGTGGAAACCACATCCAATCAGCTGGTAAGACTTCATAGAAATATGTTTGTTCAATAACGATTGCAAATACCTTTCCTTTGATATCCATATTGTTACACATATTTAGTTTTTATATTTTTCAATTTCAGATAGGTGGCAACCTCGTAAAAAATATACACACTTAATTAAGAGATTTTAGATTTTAGCAGGTGACTTATACACAAAATTTCAAACAAACGTGTCAGTTCGTGTTTGTGGTCAAAGCGGCAATAAAAAAAATAAACAAAAATAATAAAAGAATTAAGTGGCAACTATATGTGGTAACCCTTTTTAGAAATATTTTTGTTGAATAACGATTTAAAATACCTTCCATTTGATATCCATATTGGCATATGAAATATTTTTTTGTATCTTTTTGAAAATAGGTGGCAACCCCGTAAGATTATACATACTTAGTTAAAAGAGATTTTAGATACTACATATTAGCAGGTGACTTATACACAAAATTTCAAACAAACGTGTCAATTCCTGTTCTTAATCCAGTTGGCTCTTTAAATGAAATGATATATATAAATGTATTAAGTGGCAACGCTAAGTCTTAAAACTATTTAGAAATATTTTAGTTTTATAACGTTTTAAGGTAACTTTCATTTTATTTCCACACTGGCATATCCCGATATTTTTTTTTTTAATTCAAATAGGTGGCAAACTTTCAAAAATCTTCTGAGTGGCAGCACCCAAATAAAAATACAAAAAAAATTTAAAACTTTCAGTACTTCTCTTTTAAAGTACCTTTCATTTTATTTCCACACTGGCATATCCCGATATTTTTTTTTATTTCAAATAGATGGCAACCTTGTAAAAATATTCTTATTGGCAACATCCAAATAAATATACAAAAGAATTTAAAACTTTCAGCATTTCTTCTATGTACTTTTCTTCAAGCCAAAAGTTGTTACGGAGCTTTTAGTTCTATTTACAAAGAATTCAATTGCAGTCATTTGAAATCATTTAGGCATTTAAAGTGTCATTCACATTGTACTAAACATATCTTCACGTTCAAGAACCTTTATTTCATACAATTCCAGCCTCGCCTACTTATGTCAGGTGCATTCACACTTTGCCTAGCATTCCTCCATTTCTTCACACACAAAAATACTATCAGTGTTACCTCACAATAAAATTAAATAAAAAGTATAATAACAACTTAAATAAAATATTATACAACAACAAATAAAAGAGACAAATACAAACTCGTCGCAAGTGAATGAAAATTCCAACAATGCGCCATTACGAGTATGATGTGCAGTTGGGTGGTGGTGCTCACTGTGCAACTGCCACCTGGGCAGCACCTAACGACGAAGCGCAAACGAAACTTTGTCTACCAAAATGTCTTGCCTGTCACACACACACACTCACACAGTCCAATGCCACTCCTGCTCTCTACTATCTTACAAATACCTGTGCACACACGAGCTCTTGTATGGCCACCTTAATAGTACCTGAAAATATGCCACTCACAATCGGGTATCAGCAAGTGAATGTAAATGAGGCAGACGTAAATTACGTTAAGGACGGAACTGAGTGAAATACCTATAGTTTCACATAGGAAAAAAAATGAGTGCACTAGGGTTGCCAATTTTTGAGACATTGAACAAGCAAGTACCGCGATTTCGGGTTGTTTTTATTAACAGAAATGAGGAAGCTTAAATTAAGCTTGTCTCTTACTAAATTCCGGGGATGGTCTAACAAAGTTGAGATGGAATGCTAGTTCCAGCTGATGTCAATCAAGATACCGACGATATATCCAAAAAAGGTATTTCAACCTAAGAATACCGTGGACAATTTAACTTAAAGGAACCCTATGGAGCCCCTTGTTACATCAGCTAAGGGTTAATACGTCTTTAAAACTGAACTGTTGGTTGAATTGCTAAAAGAGTAGGAAACTCGAAAACACTCTTTGAGAGCACCAATAAATCCAAAAAGAATTTATCAGCAGTAGGAGCAGAACCCTAGAGCAGGGGAAAGAGAGAATACGACCCGGTAAAGTTTGATCCGCATTAGAGACAACTTTAGGAGAAAACCCGAAGGCAGGAAAAATTTCAATATCTCTCAATCCCGTCACTTTTAGGTGCTTCCAACATTTTAAAATTTTTTTCTTTATTCCTCTCTCTGTTTTGTATCTTCTGCCTATCTTGGCATGTGCTTGGTGAGCTACTGCAGTTGATTATGCTTGATAGCTTTGGCAGCACATCATAGGCTCGTTCAACTTGAAGCTTTTGTATGCTGTTTTTTTTGGTGTTGAGCTCACTGAGCTTGGCTGGGCGTAGGGCGTTACGCACAAGTCACTTGAACAAAAGAAAAAGTAGCAGGAAGAAAACTATTTTCATAAAGTTAAATGCCCCAAAAAGTATGCAAGTGGTGCTGCAAGTATTCAGACAATTTTTTGATTTCTTTTTTTTTTTAGTTTTTTGTTTTTGTGTTTTTGGCTTTTACTGTTGCCACTTTGCTTTCATTCAATAGACACTTTACAATTTCACTTTACTGTAAAAGAGGAAATATATTTCTTTGGGGTTTTTCGAAAAGATTTGTTTCAAAATCAGTTATTTTGAAAAGAGATCTGGTGTCACCCAGTACTTTTGGAAGGAAGTTGAGCATATCCCTCAAAAGTTTGGTACCAAAAAAAATTTAAAACCCTTTGCAAAAGACACAAGCAACAAACTTTTTTCCAAAAATATACGATGTTTCAAAAATTTTTCAATAAATGCTATGCACATACATACATATGTATGTATGTCAAAAATTCCAAAATAACGCCAAAAAATTTCAAAACTTTTAGTAGATATATTTTAAACGGTTGTGCAAAAAATTATGATTTATTGAAATTAATTCAAAAAAATTTCAAAACTTTTTTCAAATAGGTACTTTGGAAACTCTAATTATACTTCGAAAATGTGATTTTTTTTTTAAAAACTTAAACTTTTTGTTTATTTCCAAACTTTCTGCAAAACTTACTATATTTCGAAATTCACGAAGAAAAAATTTTTTTTCTAAAAACTTAAAACTTTTCGTGTATTTCGAAAATTGTTACCGAATTTATGATATTTCGAAATAAACACAACAAAATTTCAGAACTTTTTTGAAACACTTCAGAAAATTTTAGTATATTTTGATACGTTTCGCTAAACTTACGATATTTCGAAAATCATGCAACAAAGTATCAAAAGTTTGGAAAAGTAAATTTATACTATTTCGAAATTCACGCAAACGAAAATTGAAAACTTTTTCAAAAACTTCACAAACTTTTATCTTATTTTGAAACGTTGTCCGAAATTTACGATATTTCTAAACGCAAGCAACAAAATTTCAAAACTTAAAATTTGTTTTGGAAATTTTTAAATACTATTTTAAGATTTTTAAACTTTTTGAAAACTTACTTTTTTGCACATATTCGAAATTCGTATTGCATAATCCACAAAAAAATTATTTTCGAATATACCATTTCGAAAAATTCTGTTTTTCAAAAATTTTTGAGTATTATCTCTCAAAAGTTTTATAAATTTTGAATTTCTTTCCATTTTGGGAAATGCATGTTTAAGTTTTCGGCCGCATCTAGGGCTTACCGATAACTATAATTTTGATTAAAATTTCTTGAAAACTGCCCATAGTGCGGCGTAAAAGCTGTTTTTTCTTTACGCTAAAATTACGAAACTAGCTGACGTCGATTGTGTAAAGTGATAATGATCACGATTATGAGTAGAATGATTATGATAATGATACTGTTACAACGATATTAAGATACAGTTTTAAGTTTAAAAATGTGTTTTTTTGTTGTTGTTGTTTTGCACAAAGACAAAGTTAAAGTTGCAGTTTACCCACAAACGAGAAGCAAAGTCAACCTAAGCCGCAGCCACAGCGAACTTCAACAACCACAGTAGCTGCCACGACTACAAGTACACCTCCTCTACACCGAACCACCTGTGCGGCTGAACGATGCCAACTCCATAGTTACCAATGAGCTAGTGGGAAGTGGGTGCAGCACAAGGAAGTGATATTAAGGTACGTTGAAGCGCTGATGATACCGCAACTTTGTGCACAACGATTTCATATGACGACATGCATCCGTCCGACGGGCGGCGGCGCGCACTAAGAATTATCACCAACATTTCCGCTTGTGAAGATGACAAAAGTGACAAAGCATTGCTGTGGAGAGTGTTATGCGGTGCTCTTGGGTATGCGGGCATTTCATAGAACACGCGAAATAGCTGCGCACACATGAGACAAAACGGGTTTGTAACGGAAGTGGAGTTTGTTGACGGCTCAGCGGAGGTAGTGCGCATGGCGGGGTTGCCGATAGTTGGATGCCAGGCTAGAATTTACTGCTGGTAGTCAACTCATTGCCACTGCGCTAACGGAGAGGAAGTCAGAAAGCAGAAAATTAATTCCTGCTGCTTGAAATGAATGTGGAAAATATTTAGAAAAGCCTAATGTGTGTGTGCGCTTCGAGCGGCGAACCGACGTTGTGTATGTGGAAACTATTTAGATTTCCTTGTTGTGTGGTATTATAAGGAAGTGAAAAAGTTATTAAAAAATCAAGAAGAAGAGCAAGAAAATACCTTGATAAACTCTAAAAGAAGTAAAAAAAGTTGTCAGGTTGATGAGATCAAAGATTATATAACCAGTTGCGACGTTGAGAGCGCTGGTATGAGATGGCCACCGGTGACTTGAACATCTGGGCCGCTGAGCTGATGTTTCTCTTAGCAGAGGTTAGCGGGATCCTTCTGGAACTGGTTGGGTTTCAGCGGAGGGTGTTGTTGTTGTTGTATTTAGCAGTGGAGGTCCATGCCACCATGAAGTAAATTACACCACGACACCACACAAAGCGCCATTGGACTGATGAGGTCATTTGACGGCTGTCGTGGTTATACGGACTACATACAGTCTTCTTCAAGCTCTTTCTGGCCTGATCGTACCCCCGACAAAGTTCAAAGGAGTGCCTCTCATATACCGGAAACTCTTCCATGTCTATCCCCCATAGCGCAACTAGCTCTTCCAGCGGCTTTCCGCATTCACTTCACAACACCAAAGCTCCAAACACAGTGGGTTATGTGCCACCAATAAAAAAAAGGTTAAATTAAAACCAAGCAAAAAATTTAATAATCATAATCTCCTTTCATTAACTTTTGCTAGGTGGGAGAATAGTAAGCTTTGAAAGCTCAACGCGTATTAGACCATGAAAAGTGTTGTAAAGTGGCAATATTTGTTGCTAAGATAAAAGTAATAAAGGAGCGCAACAACAACAACAAAAAAATCACAAACTTGTTATAGCCGCATAAAAGAAGAAGCATTAAAGCAGATGGCAAGTGGGTAATGAAAAAAGTAGGATAGAAAACAAAAACAAACAAAAAAACTAATTGTGCTTTTGGTAAAATAAAATTTTGCTAATGAATCGAGTTTGATACTTTTGTCCTCTTTATATAGAGCTTACGAGCTGCTTAAGGTGCAGTGGTATATTTTGCAAAAGAAGTTAGTAGATTGTAGAACCGCCGAGCTTTTGACCAACGTCCCAAAGCTCGTTAGTTTGAATGTGGGTAAGAGACTTTCGACAATTTTTTCAGCGCTTTTCAAACCCAATTTCAAACTAAGTTTGGGTTGCTTTATATTCATTTAACTACTTACATACATACAAAGAATGTTTAATGATCCAAAGTTTGCAAAAAGCTTACCTGGAAAGAGAGAAGAAAAAGTGTTTAGTATGAGGTTTTGAAAGATCTTTTACTTTATTCTATGATATCATGATTAATTATTTAGTATATCGGATTATCAAGCTAACTATTTCCAACTCTGACCTACATAAAGCTTTGATCCTTCATCACTAAATACTTTCGGTCGTGCAAGTTTACGCCAGACCCAAATAAAAAAAAGCAAGGAAAAATTTCTACCATATTTCAAGTTAGCCCTCTAGCAATATATCGCTAAAGAAACCATTCAATTTCATTTAGAAGTTTAGCCGTGATGCGCTTACAAACATATAGACTGACAGTCAAAAAATTCTAATTTCGGGTTTATTGGTCTGCTTTTATTGTTTGCTTTTGCCCACTGTATTTTTATGCTTTGCTTCATTCAATTGTACCCACAATTACTTACGACTGGCTACTAATCATGACCTGCCAGTTGCAGTGTCCTTCTAAACCAGCTGATGTTGCATAAAACTTTGGATGACAGCATGCCAACCTCTCGACTGCTGCAAAATAAAAGAGAATTTCATTACAGACTGTCAAAGTAACCAACAAGAATCAACCAACTGCGCCACCGAGCAAACCAGCAAACGCTTACGAAAAGCAACGCATAACAACATACAACAAAAAAATGCGATCAACAGGAAAAAGAAGAAGCAAAAAAAAACAGAAACAGAAACGTTAAAAGAAATAGAAATTGTTTGGCATCCCAACATCCAATTAGGCAAAAGTGGTGGCCAGGATATGTGCGTGGACGTGTGCCTATGCGTCGCTTGCTACTCGTATAAAAACGCTGCCATTGACGCTGACAAGCTGAGGTGAATGCGTTAAGCCGCTGACATGCCGGCAATGAGTCAACTGCCACATGCTATGGTGGTCGCGCTCGAGACTTGCGTCTCTGTTACTTGAACGTTTTTGCGTAATTTGTTGGCCTGGTTGTTGTTGTTGTTGTTGTGGGAGTTCTACTTGTGCCTACTGTTATTTCCTTTTTGATTTTTTGTTGTTTCTTTCTTTCTTTTTACTTCTTTGTATCTCTTTGGCCACAATGTCAAAAGTTTGCTAGACAAGCACGCTTGTGGGTGCTGGAAAAAGTTTCAAGTGTTCAACTGAGAGCGTGTCTGTGTTTGTGTGTGTGCTTGTTTGTATTGGTGTTGAGTGGAAAACTTTTTCAAAGCACAACACCAACTTCAGCATCTCAATATCACGCACGTCACAGAACATTGTAGGAGGGCTCTGTGTTGGAATTTTCAACTTGGCTATGGCGTTGTGTGGTCGTTTCGGGGTACCCATTCTGCAAATATGGAGCATATTCTAGAAGAAGTTCTTGGCGTCTTCCCAGCTATTTCTTCTCGAACTATTCAGTGCTCGAAAAAATTAATTCGCAAATCGTCTGCAATCGCTACAGGTCTCGTTGTATCGGCAGCTGTTATTAGTATTGGGTCATTAGCGATGGTCGATATTTGATAACATTTTCCTTTCTCAGATTTTAATCGATTTCAAAAAAGTAAGTGTATATTTTTTTGAAATGGTGTATGATCTATTGTCGCTATCGATATTTTTCTAAATAATCGATAGTGAAAATTTGTTATCGATATTTTTTTTTCTTGATTCAGTGAATTTTATTGTTTTAATACATAGTTCATATATAATATTATCAATATGTATTAGCTTTTTTCGATTATTTCCGATTTGCTTGCTTAGATGTCTACATCGACGGAAGTATGTTGAATTTTATACCCAAATTTCAATTTCTTGTACATATAAGTTTTACTGATTTTTTTTTTTTAATTTTAGTCGATTATTGATTTTTAATAATAAACTAATTTTTATCGACTATTAATTGATAGGTTTTAATCATTGAATTTTTCAACTTTTTCAATTATGTTTATTTAATCTTTAAAGATTTGTAAATCCTTTTGCAAATTGTGTAATTGATTTTTGTAGTGCTCTTATTGTTCTAAAAAACTGTTATCGATACTATTCGATTGTATATTTTACGGTTAATGAGTTTTTTAAGCTTCATCAATTTTTTTCATAACTGTTCTATCAGCCAATGTTTTTTTTTGCTTTTCCCGATTATTTTCGATTCATGATTTTATTAAATTTTTATCGATTTTAATCGATTATATTTTTAGCGATTTCTAGTTTTCTTAGCTTTTATTTGATATTATAGATTTTTCTCACAACTATTCAATGAACTATTAATTTTTTGCTTTTCCGATTATTACCGGTTTATCGATTTTTGCGTTCAATTTTTAAATTTGCCTGTTAGTGTGCTTATATTGAGGGACATCGACTTTCAAAGATATTCGCAAATTTGAACCCATTGCATAAATTATAATGAATTATTATCGATTTGCGTCTATTATTTGTATTTGTATCGATTCTTAAGTGATATTTTTCATTTATTTATTTTTTCAAGTTTTTTACTTTTATTTTTTTAATTTTAATTAATTTTTGCGTTTTTGCTGCATTTCTATAGATTTTATAAAAGTTCTGCTGTATTATTAATTTTTTATCGATATTAATTGATTACATATTTTGACGATTTTTTTTTTGTTTTTATTAACACTTACTGAGAAAAAATTACTTCCGAGCTGCCATATTTCAGAAAACTCAATGCTGAACACTGCTACAATGAATGTCTTCACATCAAACAACCCCATTCCACACTAAACGAATGCTAACCCTCGTATGTCTTACTAACTATTTCACAACTCCTTCTGCGCCGCCTGCTTTCATTACTCAGCTAAGATATGAATGCCATCCTGACAGTTCATTTCGAATTGTTACTGTTAAGCGCCCTACTGCGTTAGCTGACTGCACAACACAGGGTGCCATAGTTGGTTAATGCAGATTTATGCAAAGTTGAGGTTATTGTCAAGGTTTGACACACGGCACGACACAAAGATGCTCGATGTTGACTGCTGTGCTTGTGAGCATAATTACATTGTTTTTGTCTCTGAATATCATGACTGGTGTGTGGACGAGTGTGTGTGTTGGTAGCCCATATCATTTGCAGTCCTACAAACAGCCCCAGCACAGGTATGAACTCAAGCTGTGGCGGCCTTGTATGGCTCTTGCACATATGCATTCATGCCAAAGTCAAAGAAGTTTTTGACTGCAGACAAAACGCCAGAAAACTGAGCCTTTTTTATTTTTTATTTTATTTTTTTTTTTGTTGTACGAAGCACATTGACGCTGAAGCTCTAACGTTTAGTAGACGTTTAAGCGCCTGAGGTTATGTTTCGTTTTTAATAACGCAAAAGGTTAACGTAACATTTTATGATGTGCGTTTATATGAAAAGCTCGTGCTGAGAGGGTTTATGAGCCCAGTAAAAGTAACAAAAAAATTTCTATAGAAGCAGAGTTGGATAATTAACATTTTTTAGAAACTCAGATGATTAGGGGTGGGTGTTGAGATCGCTTCTGAGAAATCGCATTTTCTTCTATTTAATTCCTTTTGGTCTATCTAAACTAAATTTTATTACTATAGCAGGTGAAACGTAATCCACACATTTGATGTGCAAAAGCCATCATTTTATTATTTTGCCCTTTCACCCCTCCCAGCACAATTCTACTCAATAGGAAACTTGAATTTGTTAAGCAATTAAACGTCGACCCATTTATAAACCAAATGACAATATTTGTAGTTACATGAAAAGTTCAATATTTACAAGGATACCAAAAGCCACACAGACACACACAAAATATGCCCACAAAACATCCCACAACATCATCAACCGCAGACACATTTTGCACGTTTAATGGACGCATGTCCTTTTGCTGGTTCTTCTGCTTTAATAGCCACCACGAAGTTGGTATTCAAATGTTCAGAATGAAACTCGAGTATCTAATATATTTTAATTTCAATGTCATACTTTAATGCTGAATTTTGTTAATCCAATTTGGTTTAGTAACATATTATTTAGTATGGAAAACTGTGGTGGAGTGGAGCTTCGATATGTAAAACGATATGGCAACGCTTATTTCTTCCTCGTAGGTCTTTAAAGCTGTTTTGTTTCTCAATTCCACCGAAGCCGGATACATTGTTAGAAAGGTGTTGGCTAAGGTAACATTTCTTTCATATACATTTTTGGTCCATCGTGGAAACTTTAGTTTTTATTATAGTTTTAATGAAAAGAGCACCCTGTGTTGAAGAAAAACAATTTAAATATAAAATTAATAAGAAAGTACCAGTTTGCTTGCTTTTACACGGTTCGGAATTCGCTTTTTTGAGATCTTTACAAAGTAAGTAGTACGAAGAATTAAAAATCTTTTCTTTTGGCACCCTGTAGGAACAGTTGAATTTCGCTTTTTTTATAGTTTCTATATTTGATGGTTAATTTTCTTTACTGAGATCTTTTCAAAAATTTATGATCCTAGGGATTCCTTTTTTTGAGATCCCCACAAAGTAAATCTTTGACTCCGCTGTGAAAATTTTAAATTGTTTGTCTACCCTGTGCAAAATGTGTTTTTCCTATATAATTTCGATGCTTAATGTTCGATTTTCAAAGGTGCTACATTCTTAGAAAGTCACTAATGCAATATTTCTTCCATTAAAATTTTTATTCCATCACGCTAGCTTTAGTTTTTATTAAAGTTTACACAAAACACACCCTGTGTTCAGAAAAATATTAAATTAAAAATGTTATAAGGAACACACTGATTTTGTTCTTAAACAAAGGAATTCGCTCTATTCAAATCGCCACAAAGTAAATATTTGACTCCTGCGTGAAAAATCTAAATTTGGTTCCACCCTGTAAAAACAGCAAAATTGTTTTTTTCTTTTTAATTTCTGTTTTATGTTCGATTTTCAAAAATGCTAGATTTTTAAAAAGGTATTGACTAATGTAGCATTTTCTCTAAAGAAACTATTAGGTCATAAAGTCAAGTTTAAGTTTTATTATAGGTTTAATAAGAAAACACAGGGTGGTGTTAAAAAATTGTAAAATAGAAAATTTATATAACACAAAAATTTCGTTACAGGTTTCTAAGAAAATATTGATTTCGCTGGATTGAAAGCTACATAAAGAAAATATTTGACCCGGTTGGAAAAGCTTTATACTTTTCTTTAGAAACAAACTTTAACTGTCCAAGTTTAGGCTACCCTATTAATATATTTTTAGCATATTTTAGTTAGAGATAGAAAATAAAAAAATGTTACTCTTGTAATAATGTACAAGTGGTACATATATAAGGCATATCCACATAATTATAATTTTTTTAAACACACCCTGTGTTGATCTTAAAGAAATTTGAAGAAAAGCCAAAATTTACATTTTAGGTTAATGACGTCTATAGACGAAATGTGGCATTTGTTAATGCCCTTACTACAATATATTGTTCACTGAAATCAAGGAATAAATATAACAGTTTTAAAGAAAAATATTCCGCCGTTTTAACAGGGTGCTGAAAAAATTAGAATTTTGAAATCTGTAACAAGAAAACATTTCTTTTTTTTTGTTTGCTGATATGCTCTAATGTACATTTAGTTAAGCGTTGGTGTTTATTTTCGGCAAAAATATTTCTTGAAATAATTACACCCAACCCTTCACCCCCTCTCCCCCTGTGTACGTGATAAAATTCAATAAAAATGTTTGCCAAGCATGAGCTAATCAAACTTGATTGAGCCTTGAGGTGCATGCCGCAATGTAAATATTTGATAAAGCGCAGAAAGTGAAGTTTGATGATGTGTTTACTATGCATATATGTATGTATGTATAACTTATTTGCTGTATAGATAAGTATACATATACACAAAACCATCAATAACAAGTTAAGGCACGCTAAGTTGTCTTTAGAGAGTTAAAACAGTTTTCTTAGTTAAGAATTTGATAACTTGAGTGTGACTTAACTAAAGTTGTGGATGACCAAACAAAAATAATTTAACAACAAAAAAAGTTCAAAGAAAAAAGTTCCCAAAAATAAACTACAGCCAAACTTGAGAGAGCATTAAGATGTCAAAAACTCTATAGTCAAAAGCGCCTTTTGATACCTGCGGCGATAAACTTTTACTTAACTCAAAAGGCCAAAAGCATGAGTAAACCAGAGTAAAACTTGTGCTTTTGTGTGCCTGTGGTGTAAGCGCTCCCCTGGTATGGTCATGTGCGGTGCGCGTGTGTGTGTGCGTGGACTAAAAACTTATATCATTTTGTATCCTTTACACGTCGACAAACCTTTTAAGACTTGCATAGAGTAGTATTTGTTGGCGCATGGGATACATTCACAAACGAACTCAAACAAGTCGTCCTTACGGATACACGCACATGTACCTACACACGCACACGTATGCAGTCGAGTGAAAAGTGCTAAGCCATGCACAAATTTTCCCACATATCAACCGCAATCTGCGCAGATAACCCTAGACACACACACACACACACACACAGATGTGTGAGGGGGAGCTAATAAAATTTCGATTAAATTCGTTACGCAGCTGGTTTTTGCGAATATTTCCACATTACATGAGGTTAGGTTAGGTTGAGGTTAGGGCCTCCACCCCTTAGAGGAATTAAATTTTCCATCATTACAATTTCTTAAATCAAGGAAACTTCTACATTCTAAAACTCATTTTTAAAAATGTCTGTATAAGTAATCGGTATGTTCCTTTGTCAACCCGACGTTTTCCAAGACCGCCCAAAATTGCACTTTTGCGTTCTTTTACATACAAAAAGAATTTTTTTTATCCGTGTCCATCTAATAAGTACAGTAAGTTGCATTGAAGCCAGTTTTACTTGTTGCTTTAAACGGATTCTTTGCAACCAAGCAAACCATCTTTGATTTGTCGCATTTTTGTCAGTCACCCCAACCCAACTGAAATATCTTCCACTATTTGTTCAGTCCACTTCTATATGTTTAGTCGTGTTTTAGTTCATTTCGCATGCAGAAATCGCTTTAGTGTACGCAAAGCCCAGCGTCAATTCTAGTTAGCCAAAATAAAAAAAAACAATAACAACAAAACCCTCCTGTCACGTTGACAGCATTAAAAATTGCTTGCGGTTCTTGCTAGAACACAGAGATTTCATTTTATTTTGCTTTTTTCGTTTGCTCTCTTTCCGCTTCTCGCTACTATTGGTTTCAAACTGGCTCTTCATACAAATCCCACTTATACAATATATCACTTCATATTTATCAGAGTAACAACATTTTTGTTGTTGTAGTATTTTTTATTTTTTTGGTGTTGCAACTTTCGTGTCATTTTGGTGTTATTTGTTGTTTTGTTGGTCAGTGCAGTGCAGCATATGTAACGCATCAGCTATTGCCGCGCTCAGATAAAAACGCCGCTTAACAGTTAAAGGAGTTGCAGCACCAAAAAAACAGGGTCAAATAATTTTTTTTTTTTTTCTGAAGGTTTGTCCGTTATAGTTTTGTATTGAAATAAAAAGTTTACTTTTCGATTGGACAATTTTAAATGAAATATTCGTATGAAAAATGCACTCAATGGATTGCTATTCGAATTGAAGCGAAATGTGATTTTTTTGTTCAATTTGTTATAAACAATTGAAGTGCTTCAAGATTAAAGGAAAATTTTGTTTTTGTATAATTTTTTCAGCTTTTTATCTTTTTTTATTTAGAGTATGTTTTGAAGATGTCGTATAACCAATAATTTTTTGTACGATATGTTATCGAATATTGCACATCACTAAAGCAAGTCCAAAAGGATGTAATTTAGAAGCTTCTATTAGGGGAGAGATATTTTTTGAAAAAATCCTAACAAAATTTGACAGCCTTATAGAAATTATTAAACAAAGCTTATGTCATGTTCACATTATGGTGACCTTGGAAACCACATTAAGTGACCTTAGAACCCATTTGAGCTTTAAGTGAAACAACTCTTCTGATATTCAAATTAGCGTAATTTAGTCTTCGATAGCAATTAGAGCATAAATTGAGCACAAAATAAATAATAGTTTTAGTAAAGTAAGTACGAAAAATGTTTTCTGCCATAAATTAAGAATAAATTAGGAAGTAAGTAATATATGAACTCTTGGAACCCGCTAAAATTTTAAGAGGCTGACGAGCAGAAATTACGATCAGTCAACTAAACACTCGAAGTTCGCTTTTTTGGGATTATTATCTGTAAAAGTCATACATACTATATATCTTATAGCATGTTCACATCAGTGTAGTTTCCTTCCCTTCTTTTATGAATTGTGTAAGTTTTTTTAAGATCAGAACCCGAAAGAAGGTGAAGAAAAGAAGAATAAGCTGTTTTCGGTTGCGTTGCGCTTACGGCTACGGTTGAAATTCGGTTACGGTTACGGTTACGTGCATGGTTATCGGTAAGGTAAGAGTTATACGGAAAGTAGAAAAAGTAAGGTTAGAATTTGCAACGTAGAGAAAGTTAAAGTTGAATACAAAATCGAAAATAAATAAGTTTTGTGTGGTTACGGTTACGGTTACGATTATGGTAGTTTTTCTTTTCTTTTTTCTATGAATTGTGAAAGTATTTTTAACTTAATCTTAATTGAAGCATAAAAAAGTATAGAATTTCTTCAATTTATTAAAAATAAAATAATGTATATGCAATCAATCAAGAATAAATTAGGAATAGCTATAAATTGTTTCGTAAAAGAGGTATACATATTTTTATTTATTGATCACCAACAAATTTTTTTTTAAAATTTGATTTAACACCTGTTTTGCCAAATATGCTCTTATAAAGTGTTTCGCTATGTGATCACTGTTCTTTTGCGTGAATAAATTATGCTAGCATTTCACCCATAATATGAACATAGCATTAGTCTACATGAATTACGCTTACTACAGCTAACGTTAGCAACAACCATTTTACTAAAAAAAATTTATGTACAACCAGACTGAAATTATGCATGCAAAAGTAAAAATATTTACAGAAATGAATTTCACAAAGACAGCGATAACAAAAGAGAGAGAGAGAAAAGTGCAAAATAAGAATAAAGATAATAATTACAATGATAATATGAATTATTTTTGTAACAATAGATAAAAAATATGCATTAAATTAGACAATGCGAAAAGAAATTATACTAAGCTATTTGAATTGTTATTTTGCGCATTTTCACAGGTGTACGAAGAATGTAAAAATACAATTAAAGAAGTTGCAAGCTAAATGGTAATTTGCTTGTAGAATAATAACAGCATTTTATGAATGGTTGCTATGGGTAATCCGGGTTGTGTAGATAGGGTAGAAGTGAGCTCATTTGACAGCAATCGCTTTCGCTAAAATTCATGACTCTTTACGAGTGTTAATACTCGATAAGCTGTGATTTTATTAGGCACCTCCTCTTCTCCCTCCATTTCAAATTATTTCTAGTTATTCAGACTTTTAAAAATAAAAAATAAAATTGTTTTTTAATTCATTCACTTAAGTATTTACGTAGTTTAAAATTCTGTTAAAGTGCTTCTGTAACTTTTTCGTCCATAAAAGCAATAAAAGCCTTCCAAGTTGCTTTCATCAGCCATCTTCAACCATTTAAGAGAATTGCTGAAGTGTAAAAGTACAAGTACGAGTACAACTACTCCAGCTTTATGCCGGTCAACGTACATATGTACATAGGTGTATAGTGGAAAGGCAGACAAATTTTGTTGCATGCAATAGTTTTGCTTTGCGAATATAAAATATTTTTTATCTAAACATAACTGCTTTATATGCTAAGTAAGCACTAAAATGAGTTAAGTTCAAATTAACTATTTTTCGAATAAAATTTAAGCCAGGTTTTACATATCGTTCTTGAAATATTTTTGAAGCATACCTTTTCTCAATATTTTTTCCTTTTTTTGCTTTTAGTGAACACCCTGTTTCAATATTTTTTTCAACAATGCTCTAACTCAGCATTTGCTGTAATTTGATATCAACCGAAAATTCATTGAATTTTCATTCTTTCGCTTTTCTGGAACTCATTCTGTGGTAGAGTGCCTTTGAAAAACTTTCTGAAACAGGGTGGTCTTCCACTCTGCTCGCGTTGAGGTATGCTTTCATTTGAGCATTTTTTGAGTGTGAATTCGATGACTAGTCGTGACTATTAGGGCTGTTTTCTCAATTAACCTTTAATTTTAAATTTTTCGCTCACTTCATACACCCTTTAAATCAAAGGCAAGACAGGGTGTATGTAAATTTGTAGAAGTAAAAAAAAAATTTAGAAAAATCCTCTCTCCGTGACTCACATTCTTGTTCAGTTATAGGGTTTGAAATCAAAACTGTACCATATCGAGTTGTATTTATTTAGACTTTAAGACAAACATTTTTCTACGTCTTGAGTTATGTTGGCCCAACACTTTCTAGTTTAAGCACATCTCCACACCTATAAAATAAATTGCTTGTGCATGCATTTTCTTGCAGAATGAATGGGTACTTGTAGTATATATGTATGCACATATGTATTTGTATATGCCATATGTATAATATTTCTATGTACGTGAGTATACAAGCTTTTGTGCAATTCATTCATATGACGCCACTCCATATCATTTTAACGTATTATTTACGGCTTTATGCCTTAGTAAGTGCAGTTTACGAGATGTCATTACACTCTTCTTTACTTAGAAAGTCAACATCATGCTTGCCATAAGACGATGTACTTAGAATTTGATGACGAAAATGCAGAAAGAACACTAAAACTAGGAATTTTTATGTTAAAACTTAAGCAATTTTGCCAGTTTGATAGTGGGGAAGTTTTTTAGCACCAGAGCCAGAATGAAGCTGAAGAGATATAGAAAAAAATGTTTTCGCTTACGGTACGTACTTGGCTGCCGGTAAGATAAGGGGTTTTCGAAAAGTTGAAAGTGAAAGGTGAGAATTTGCTATGTTAAGAAACTTGAAGTTGATAATTAAAAAAGTTTTGTGTTTTTACGTATACGGTTATGGTACTTTTACTTTCCTTTTTTCTATGAACTGTGAACTTTTTTAAACACCAGGCGCCGAACGAAGGTGAAGAACAAGCTGTTTTCTGATACTTTACTGTTACGGCTACGGTTAAGATTCGGTTACGCTTACGGTTACAGTTACGGTAAGGGTATACGGAAAGTCGGAAGAGTAAGTTGAGAATTTGCAACGTTGAGAAAGTTGAAGTTGAATACAAAGTCGAAAATAAAAAAGTTTTGCGTGGTTACGGTTACGGTTATGGTACTTTTCCTTTCCTTTTTTTTTATAAACTGTGAAACTTTTTTAGCACCAGGCGCCTAACGAAGGTGAAGAAAAGAAGAATAAGCTGTTTTCGGTTAGCTTACGGCCATTTTTGTGTGGTTACGGTTATGTTTATGGCACATTCACGATTTTCGTTAGTTTATCAAAAATTGCCGCTACAGTTAACAAGGCCGTTAACTTGTTAAATAGCTTTTTTTGATTGCTCGAGCATACATATCTATTGTGAGAAAATAATCCAAATTTTTTTTAAGTAAAGCCATTTATTGTAATTTTATTTATTTTTTTAAGAAAAACCATTCATTGTAATGAAAATCACTAGGTCTACACTACTCCAACTGCCATCTGCATACAATAGCAAAATTCGTTTATGCAATTAAAAAAAAATTTGTCTGCCATTGACAGAAACGATGTGCTCGATTTTAACTGCATTTTTTAAGTGTGATCAAAATTTGACGTTGAAAAAAAAAGAAGAAATGTGGCTTTTTATTGCGGTGATAAATTTGCTTTGGTTCATAAAACTTTACAGCTTGTCTGTTGTTGAGCATTAAAGCTTTGACAAGTTTTTTGTGCATCAATTTTTTTCCCCCCCAACATTTTGTAATTTCTCATGAGCAACGCGAGCAATAAAGTTAAAGTTAACTAGTTTCGTTGATAAAAAGTAACCATGGAAATAAATGAATGCTAACTACTTAACTCATTGTTAAAGTTTACATGAAAAAGAATTTTTTAATAAAGTGGAAATTAGTTTCAATTATATAAATTTAGTTAACTGCATTTAATTAAAAAAGTTTTGCGCACAACACACACACACTTGTGAGGTGATAGCTGCTTGTTACTAAAGTGCTCTTTGTACTGTTTGATGGATGTAAAAAAATGCAAGTCGTGCTGATAGAGTCGCCCGTAATTGCCCAATATGTTAGTATGCTCATTTAGTTCGGAAACTGAATATGAAAATTCTAAATCTTGCTTGAACCATAAGATTCTAAAATATGTCCCATGCTTGTTACTTTACCTTTTATTTCTTTGTAACACTCCAATTGTACCTCTCTCTTTAGCTTACTCTTCTCGTATATTTCTTTCTACTCTCTCTCTCTACCTCTTTCACTTTCTAAGTTCCTGTCGCTTTCACACTTTTTTCTGCATATCTCCATATTTTTTTGGCTCCCCTGTACAGTGAAGAGTATATTTCTGAAGTAGTATATATTGTAATTTTAAAGATTTCGAAACCTTCTTAAGATTCTCTATCACACTACCAAGCTACTTAGAAGTCATTCGAAAAATTTCTTATTTCCATGAATTTTTAAAATTTCGCGATCCATGCGACACCTGCCCGAATATTTTATTTTTATAATGTACTTCCACCGAGCTCCTGCTTTATGCTGCTACCTTTCAGTTTCTACCTCATCAGCAGGTTACTTCGAAATAACTCTCACGAGTCGTCCAAGTCTGCAAGAATTTCTAAGTATATATTTAATTGCGCCTTTGTCGCATTTTCTCTACCTATTGTACCTACCTATCATTGGGTTCGGAAGCAGTTTCTAAGTCCTTGTTCCTAAATGTTTTTTTTGTTTTGCGTTAAGTCGTGCCATGTTATTTTTTGTTCTTTTATTCAACAATTTCTCCCAAATTTCTTGAAAATAAAAATTCCTCCAAACTCAAACGCCCCCCTTCTTAGTACAATTACAATTCAGCCAACTATTTCGCACACTCAAAATTTCCTACGCACTGCAAATAATACAACCCAATCCATATCCATATTTCTCCTTTATAAAATGTCGCATTTAACCGTTTTGCCAAATGGTGGCATCCAACACCAGCAGCAATAATGGGCAACGGGTGCCAACATAAGTGTTGGCCAAATCGTTATGGCAGCGAAAACATTATTGTTATGAAAATGTATAAATGAGCAGTCACCGATGCGGAGGAGTAGGGGCCAGTGCTATAATAGGTGAGTGCAAGTATGTATGTGTGTTCGTGTGTGCTTTAGACATCGTTGTTAAATGTGCGTGGTAGATTTGTTAGCCCGTCGTGTCTGCCAAGTAGAGATTTCAATAACCGTCAACGTTGCTCACTTGTATTCTTATTAAAGGCGCACACACCAAAGCATACGCACAGGCGTTAGAAAGTGCCCAGTAAGAGATGTGATAAGGCTAGAAGGAAGCGAGATTAATTCTTTTTTTGATTATTTTTGTATGGTTGGAACTTTTACCTTATACAAGCTCCACTTGTCTTAGGAAGAGTCTGCATGTACTCGTTTGTGCTGGAACTCAGTGCTGTGGGACTTCGACGCCTAAAAGTATGCTACAAAAATTTAAATTGACTCATCCCAACTATGCTTATACGGGATCAGGTAGATGTGATAGCACAGTGTAAACTCGGCCACTCTCTTTACATATCCGACGCACAATTTTTCCAGCGTGGTTTATAAGTGCATATGTAAATGATTGTGTGTGTTGTTGTAATGTGGTCGCTTTCTTTTTTCGCCGTTTTGGGCTATCCCTCGTTTGCGTATGTGTTATTTGTTGCAAATTTTCATTTAGCATCATTCATGCGTTAAGCGCCAATGTGTTGTCTGTGTCGGTGCCCAGGCATTGTTGTCGTCGTTGGCACACACCAAAGCGGACGTGGCAAGTTTGCTGCCACAAGGAGGGCACAGTGTGTATGATTGAGTAAATGTGATTCGGAAATAAAAATGTTGATCGTGTTTTTTATTACTAAGAGGCTTTCTCAGCAGTAACTCTGAGGCTCTCTAAGGTCAGACAACGTGTGTTAAGGGTTCAAATCTCAGCCAGTTTCCCGTCTACATAGGACTTCTCTACCTTTACATTCTTCTAGAATCTTCATTATGAAGTCTCTTTGTAAAACCGGGAAGAAAAATTAATCTGGATCTTGGACAAAAATTGAACACGAACCCGAGTTTAAGAGAAACAGGATTTGCTCACAGTCTTTTTTAACTTTATGTGGTTCTCTTGTATGTAGAGAACTGTTTCTATAATTCCAGAATTATTAAATACCATAAAAAATCAAAGAAGTTACAGAAAAGTGTATTCGGCCGTCAAAATAACCGTTTTCAGAATTATCTGTTTATATGTCTTAAAATTTGTACCCTCATCACTTAAGAACGGAGTACTGCTACTGAAATTTTTTTTTACCGCTACATTGCTTGAGACTTAAATTAAATTCTAGGAGTTCTTTCAGCGCTTGAAAATATCTGCATGAAAAAAAAAAACATTTTTTTAAAAATGAAACACCCTGATGTTAGAATATATGTTTGTGCGTTTCTGACTAAATAACTAATGCATGTACTTGACTGCTTTTTTCAACGATATATTTTCGGAGTTATATTTTAAAACATAGGACATATTTTGCGCTATATAACTACTTTTTATTTATTTGAGTGCGTGGCGAATCCTCGCACAACCGCGCTTAGCTAATCAAAAATACATTTTTCTCCCTTGCGTGAATATTTATTTAAAAATTTAAATAAAATTTGGCAAAATTTTTGCTCACATTTTCCCACTGTCACCGCATACTTCCCTTTCATTTGCTGACTTTCCTGATTTTATTTGCAAATTTCCGCATAAATATTCATATAAACATGTAAAAATGTGTTACAAACATACGAATGCATGTAAAAACAAATATAATTTTATATGCAAGGCAGCCAACAAATTTATTTTACTTTACTTAAACATTTGCGACATAAAACAAATATTTTTTTTTCCCAATTTCCAACTAAATATAAACGAAAATATTCTTCAGCTCACAGCTTGTGTGTGGAAGCGCAACTTCCCTCCCCGCAACATCAACTTGCTAAGTTTTATCAGTCACCGCAATCTTAACAAGCTCAAGCTCAATTCCTCACTCCAGTTGTATGGCAGCTAAAAATATTTAAATCCACTCGCACTAAACGTTGAGAGTCTTAAGCCATACGGAAATCGGGAATACGTATGAGTGGTAATGTACATATGTGTGTGTCTATGTATGTTTGTGTGTCTGTGTTCTAATGCACCCCATTGCTTGTTGCCTAATGGCGCCAAAGTTATTTATTAGACTAAAATCCTTTTAAGCTTACTTATGCTCTCTTCCTCTTCTCATACTGCGTTTCTTCTACGCCATGTCGTCATTTAGCAATCTATTTGCTATTTGTAATACAAAAACAACAACAAGCTCAGCAAATAAAGTGAAATAAATAGCAAAATCCATTGAATTTGAATAAAATTGTTATTGTTATGATTTTTATGGTTTTGCGCGCACTTACGAGCAGTTAATATTTATTGCTTGTGATGTGTGGAAAAAAAATTAAAAAAAAAAAAAAGAAGTTGCGGAAAAGGTTCAATCATTGAAGTTGGAAATGAGTTACGACTATTTGTGGAAAGTTTGACTGCTGTCTATTTATTGTCTGCTAATAATTTGTTTGACCATTTCATTTCATTTGTGGATTTAGGTGTCTTTTTTAAGTTATAGGATATGAGGAACTCAAACTGCTCATTGGAATCGAACCTTCGGGCTTGAATAAAATTATATAGGGCAAACCTTGAGTGAAAAAATTAAAAAAAAAAAATGAAGGAATTAATATTTTTCTATGAAAATTTTTGTTAAAAAAATTTAAAATAAACAAATACAAAAAAAAATATTGTTTTTTGGAAAACTCGTAAAAAAAATTTAAATCAAATTAAAAAAAAAATTTGCAAAAAAAAATTCAAAAAAAATAATAAACAGAAAAAACTATAAATAAAAAAAAATTATTTTTAAAATAAATAAAACAATGAATATTGTTCTATGAAAACTGTCGTAAAAAAAATTTTAAGAAAAAAAAAAAAAAAATAATACAACAATAAATATTGTTTTTTGGAAAACTCGTAAAAAAAATTTTAAATCAAATTAAAAAAAAAATTTTTTAAAAATAATAAACAGAAAAAACAATAAATAAAAAAATATAATTTCTATTGAAAATTTGTTATAAAAAAATATTATGGTTTTGTTCTGTTTCTTTTTTTATTTAAACTTTCTTTTTGTACATTTAAAAAAAAAAATTGTAAAAAAAAAAAAATTATAAAAAAAAAATATTTATTATTTTTGACCTTAATGTCATTTATTGTGATGGATAGTTTAAAAGCGTACAGACGTACAGAAGCAAAAACCTAATTCAATAGAATTTGGTTCCCAAAAATTAAAAGAATTTATTTAGTGAATATTTTTCTTAGAGAAAATAAATTCCATTCACAAAAAAAACATAAACTTCAAAATATTATTTTTTCTCACTTTTGGTTCACAGAAAACGAATTTTAAGTTAAAAAAAAATGTCCAAATTCAAAATTTCGAATTTTCAAGAAAAAAAGTTCAGTTTTTTTGTTTAAATAAGTTAAGAAAAAAATTTAGAAAATCCTGTCATTTTTAGTTGTTTGATTCAATTTATTGCTGAACTCTTCTTCTTAAACTTTAAAATTTTATTGTTTCCCGATTTTTTGCGACAAGAAAAAAATTTCTATAGAAAGTATCTCTATAGAGCTTTAAAGCAAATTTATTAGTTAAAAAAAGGAAAAAAAAATTGTAAATTCAAAATTTCAAAGTTTTAAGATTTCTATCTTTTAAAAATTTGCTGCAAAAGACAAAAAAAATTGTTTTTAAAAATTACCCAAATTTCAAAATTGTTTTTTGCTTCAAATTTTTTTTTAGCTGAATTTTTTGGTTTCACACAATTCCCCTTTTTAACCTGGAATGGCCCATCTAACAAGAACTGTATCTTTTTTTCTCAATAAACTCTTATTTTCTTCAAAAATTTATTTCCTATTTTTATGCAAATTCCATTTAAAGTTTTCACATTTTTCCGTTTCAATTCTCATACGCCTTTGAATATTGTCCCAAAAGTAAAAAAAAAACGCTTGAAAATAAAAAAGAAAATTAGCTTTTCCGGGAAAAGTTTGCCGTGGCCAGTCACAAATACTCATCCCATCGCTTTCAATCGCCATAACGCCTGCAGCTGCGTCTGTTTGTGACAACTTTTTGTGAAACTTTAGCTAATTGGGCATATTTTGTTGTTTGTGTGCTATTGTTGTTGTTAATATTTTTTTCCATTTCGGCGAGCCCAAATGCGTAATCCCAATTCACTTAGCTGAACTACTAAATTAGTTGTGTTGAGATGAAGATAAATATGAAAGTAAGAGCATAGGTGGAACTGGAACGAACTCGCGGTGCATTTACCCAACAGAGAGAATGGATGTTGGGAAATGTGGGCATTGAGTTTTTAGAAAGTTTTTCTCAGCTGACTGAGCTTTTAAACTTTTTATTTAAATAATTTTTCGCGTACTTTTTAGTCCTTGTTTTTTCTTAGGGTTTAAACTCATTTGTTATCATTTCTCATTTATTTATGGAAACATGGGAGTAGATGTGCAAAAATAGATAGATATACATATCACATAAGCATAGGTATGTATATTTAGTACATTAGGGTGGGTAAAACTTAATCGATCTTTTATTTTTAAAATAAAAACAGGTAGTGACCGGAACAGTTACCAAAAATCTTGGTAGTGGCTGGAGCAGTGACTATTAAAGAAACTCTGGTAGTTTCTGGTACAGTGACTAAGTAAAACTTGGTAGTGACTGTCACAGTGACTAGAAACGAAACCTTTAATAATGAATGGAAAAGCAACTACACAGTAAACCTTGATAGAGACTGAAACAGTGACTGATTAGTGACTGTCACAGTGACAAGAAACGAAACCTTTAATAATGACTGAAAAGCAACTATAAAGTAAACCTTGGTAGTGACTGGAACAGTGACTAACTAAAACTTGATAGTGACCGTCACAGTGACTACAAACGAAAAATTTGACAATGACTATAAAAGCAACTATAAAGTAAACCTTGAGAGTGACAGAAACAGTGACTATAAACAAAATATTGATATGGACCGGAACAGTGACTATAAATAAAATCTGGAAAATTTAAGGGATTTATTTTGGAATAATTTTGGCGCTTTTGGGAAAACCTGATAATTTCGGTACATTTGGATCCTGATAGTTCTAAAAAGTCACTCAATCATGCCGAAGCGATCCCGAAAAAAAACTTTTTTTTTCTGTGTCATCATTTTTTAAATTACGATAACATTTTATAGCAATATTTAAAAAAAATTTTACTCGTCTCTCACTTTTTTTTTGGACAATGAAAACTCAACTTCTCTGAAACCGCACATCCCTGTACGATAGTTGCTATAAATTTAGAACCACTTTAAACTCTTTTACTCCGACCCGCCCTTATGTACATGTCTCATCGCTACCTCTAAGTACCGACAATGGAATGCAGTAGCGCCCAAGGCGTATGCAGACAAATCCTTAGTGTAATATTTTATATGTACGACGGATACTGAACGTATGTACATATGTATGTATGTACACCATTGCATAACCATAAGCGTCTAAAGCACATTCCCATACAAAGCAGAACATAGAAGTAAGTAAAACTGTGGTATGGTAAAACATTTTTCATCACATTAAAAGCTTAAGGAAATCTCAAAGGCCATGCGTTTATATTATATACATACATACCTACATATGTGCCTACTATATATACTAATTTTCATTGTATAATGAAAGGATTATGGCTGAAGAACATTAAAGTAGGCAGACAAAAGATTATATGCTATAGAAGAGAATTCACTCAAACCAACGAAACAATTTGAGTAAGCATTTTTGATGTTTCTCTGTTGTTGAGCGCCTAGAGGTATGCAATGCTATTTGCTAAAATACATACAAGCATATGTATGCAGTTATTTTCTATGCATGTATGTATGTGTTGGCTTAAATACATTTAAATTAATAACCTTAAATTATTTCCTGTCACGCGTATGAAAGCAAAATAATACAAAAAAAAAAATAGATCGAGGGCAAGTGTAACAAGCAGCGGTACAAAATGGTGTGCGCGCCTAAAATTATGCCACACTGCAAGCGTTTTGCATATTTCAGAAGCAAAAAGCAGAAGTATAAAATCAAATTAAAATATTTATAATAAAAGTAAACCGGATCAGCAGTGTTCAGCAGTCAGTCAAGCGTGACTGCTCATGTTAGCTCAATTAAAAGTTTGTAATGAAATTTGTATGTATGTGTTTGCATACTTTTAGGCGCATATTTTTGAATGTGTGTATAAATTTTCATGTGCATTGCTAAATGTGTCTTTCGATGTGTGCTATAGACTATGTAAAGAAAATTCTAAAGAAAATATAAACATTGCACTCGATTAAGCTCAGCTAACACGCTTCACATTCCTACGTCTCGGTTTTCCTTTTTTCCACTCGCAACTAGTTACTTTTCTTACTATCCTTTTTACGTTATTTTCATTGCAATTGCTTTCTGTTTACATTTTGTAGCGAAGCAGTCGCTTTTCATCAACGACACGAATAGCGCTGTGATGTCTAACCGACGGAGCATATTTGACAGTTGATTTTGTTTACTTTCTTTTTTTCATTTTTTGTCATTTTTTCTTGTTTTTTGTGGAATTGACATATGTTTCTAGAACAAACATAGAGTTTGCAACGCTGTAGTATGGAACGTATCTGCTGGTTTTGCCGCTTCATACCTCCTCTTACGGTCGTATTTGATCTGAAGCGAAATTAAAATCAACAAAAAAATTGCCAACAAATTTGTATCAGTGCTGAGATGCGCATGAGTTAATATAAAACTTGAAACCCAAAATTTGTGTAATAGCAAAGCTGACAATATTCTGAATCGATATCTCTTATACCAATCTTAAACTGAAATATTTATCCCACAGAGGGATATAGAGGTATTTTTGAAGTGAAATTTTAGTAAAAAATGTCTTTGAAAAGGTACTAAAAAAATAGTAAGAAATATGTACAGCTGATTTGAAGGCATGTGGTATAACTTTCTTACAAATTAACTTTCCTACAGGGTCTTCAGTTACCTATAACCATGAAATGAATTCTCCTCCCCTACACCTACAAAAATTATATATCAGAGAATATATACTATGTACTGCTGTGTTTAATTATGAATGAGTATGTGTGCCACATGCAATTAACCCATTTCAATTTTGTTGTTGAAAGGCCTAATTAGGCAATAAAAGGAGTGAAATGAAACATATAAAGGTTGAATGAGGACGCCACTGTGTGTGGCCTAAAAATTTAGGTTGCAATTTATTTTAATTTTTATTTGAATATGCACAGTTATGTTAATAAATTATGGGTGGATAAACAAGGGGGTAAGCAAGTGTGAGTGAGTTTTTATGTACATTAGATTGGGGGAAATTTTTTTTTTAAACCTTTTTTTTGCCTTTTTTCTGTCACCTTTTTTGAAATACAAATTTTTTGTAAATTTTATTGATATTTTATTTTAAAATTCATAACTTTTTTTATCAGACAAATACATACATATGTATATGTACATATATGTAAATTATTTTAGTATGGGATGTAGTTGGAATTTATAAGAAAAAAATAAGGATTTTTTTTAATTAAAGAGGGTGTTGGAAAATACAATTTAAAAAAATATGTTCTAGACGGGGTCCCAATAATTGTTTTTTTTTTTTTAATATTCCTTCCAAAATTTTTTTTGGGGTATAAATCTCATTTTTTTCAGTGTTTATTTTTTTTGCAAAATTTTGTTTAGTAAACTTTCATATTTTATTTGAAAATGCCTAACTTTTTTTCAACAGACAAATATGTATTTTTATTTGTTTATTTTTGAATATTTTTCCAAATTTTTTTCCCTAAAGTTTTCTTTTGAGTCCAAATGACATTTTTTTTAAATATGTTCTAGACGGGGTCCCAATCACTGGCCTTTAAAAAATATGTTTTTTAAAATTTTTGTTTTTTAATTTTTTTCGGGTTCATATCCAATATTTATAAATTATAATTTTTCAAAATTTTAATTCTTTTCAAAATTTTAAATTTTTTATTGTTTTTCAAACTTTTATATTTTTTTTAAATTTCTTTTTAGTAATTTTTTTCATTTATTTTAGAATGCCAGAATTTTTCTAACCACCCTAATGCACATCTACTCTAGTTAGATACACTGCAGTATGTTAAGATATACATTTAAATTGAATGGCCACCTGCCACTTTCTCATATTTCAATTTAATAGTTACAATGTCTTTTATGTAAATGTGCGATTCATTAAAATATTCTAAAATCCTACAAGATTGTATGTGCAAATTCACAGAATTAATTATTCAAAATGTAAATATGCCAAAATGGCATGAACGTGTTGCAACAAGAAGATAAGTTTCATATTCGTACCAAATAAAGAAGTTGTAGAAAGAAATTAAAAGTATTTTGAAAGTAAATATGCCAAGGTAATAATATTTGGGTAATGTTTGCATGTGTGTGTTGTGATTTTAATTGAAAATAAATGGCTGCCAGTATGATTCTACAATTGAATAATTTGAATAAAAATTTTGGGCTAGTGAAAAGGGAGCTCACGCCAGTGGGTGTTACTTTAAATGTATTTTGACCTAATGTTTGGTACCAGCACTGTACACAGCGTGAATAAAATATTTTCATGCCCTTAAATGTATCCTAAACTTTAAATTGTACATCGAGCAATATATCAGTGCAAATTTTATTCAGTTATAGGTGGCAGTTTTTGTGTGATGCGCGAACAAACATACCGACGAGCAGATGAAAACTCTTAAATCCGCTGCTTTGGATTTTTTTACTACAGTAATGAATTTCTTTAATATCCATTATGTACAGCAAACTTTATTATATGTATGTATGAGTAGAAGATACAAACGTTTGCAATTAATTGGGATCCGCAATCGAGCTCTGTGATTGCAATCACAAATAATTCAAAAATTGATTTAACCTAAAATTGAAGTACTGCAATAGGTCCTGGTAGACAACAACTGCCAAGTTTGCTAGTGAAGCTTTAAAGTAAAATAATTGCTTCAAAGCATTATTTTTTTTTGAATTTCAAATCATTTTAATAAAAATTCAAATGATTAACTTTTTTTTTGTATTAATTGCAATAAAAATTTTACTTCAATCAGAACATGATTACAATTAATTTTTTCTGAATGCTAGGGAGCAGTACATTTAATAAAAATTAATGATGCTAACTGAAAAGTGATTGCAATCAGTGATAAGCAATAATGAATAAATTTTTTGTGCAATCAAAAATTATTTTAAATTATTTAATTTTTATTTTATTAATCAATGATTTGAAACGATGCTTGACTTTAGAACAAAAATTTTATACAGTCAATTGTTATGATCAAAACTTGAATGCAATCACTCTCTTAAATGTGATTGAAGGTGATCATAGATGTACAATATTTATAAAATCAATTAACGCAGTGAAGATTGATTGCAATCACTGACTAAGATACGTAATAGTTTTACAATCAATGATTGTGCCTAATTTAGCCAAAGTTTGATTGATATCAGTGACTAAATGTTTTTGCAATTATTAATTTCAAGCGAAAATTGATTGCAATCACTGACTTTAAAATAGTTTGCGATTGCTATTTTTATAAAATTAGGTAAAAATTAATAACTTTAGTCGAGTGTAATCAATGCCAAAAATTTAGTTATCTAAGAATTGTAACCGAATCATGATTGCAATCATTGACTATCAAATGTTTTAGATTACAATTTTTTCAATAAATAAGATGCACATTTTTACAGCTCTTCCATTTAGTTAATATTAGGTATTCTGCGAGCTTTAACTCACGTAGACTAAGCCAATGGGTACGACCTTAAGTTTATTAAGGAAACTGTATCCTTTTGAAATAATAAAAACTTTTTGTTTTAGAAAGAAAAAAGCAAAAGTTTAAACAATTTCCTAAGCCTACAGGATTGAGCTTTCACTTTGCACAATTTTTTCCATTTCCTTTTTCCTTACACATACATATGTGTCGTATGTATTCGTCCTAAGTACATGAACTTGCTTTGATCCCTTTTTGTTTATTTCCTTGTCTCAGCATTTTGTGAATTTTGTAACGGATTTGCATGGCTTTAAAATAACCTTAGCTCTTTGTAGCTTTGGCTTTGGTACAAGCAAGCACTGAAGGAGTCAAATTCAGGCTAAATACGCAAGTACTTAGAACAATAAAAGAGGGGTGTGAGAACAAACGGAAGGTATTAGTAATGGTTGCAAAGAGGAAAAGGGGTGGGGGGGTTAAGTACACCAAATAGCAAAACCGCAGGCTGGGTTAAGCGGATTTAAGATGAAATAAATTTTGGTGAAGAAAAATCTTACTTGAGCGGTTTGAGCAGCAAAAAGTTAAAGAAAGAAATAAATGACCCAAATGGGAGGAGGGCACAGACGATGAAAAGGCTGAAATGGAAAACAGGAAACAGCAGCCAAACGAATTGATTTCAAGCAAACGCAGAGTTGGCTCAAGTGAAGACTGCAAGCCGCGAGCTTGCGATTTAACCATTATAACGAATTGTTTTTGCAGTTTGTAGTGTATACTTTTGTTGCTGTTGTTGTTTTTGTTGTTTTGGTTATTATTGCGTTCCGTATTTCAGTTGCTGTTGTGCCTTTTGCTTCGTTGCGTTTCCGTTTCCGCTGCGTGCAATTTGATTTAGCGTAACGCACCACGCAATACTCGCACTAACTAGCGAAGGATATATAAAAACAAACAGCAACAAGAAAAAAGAAAGAAAAAAAAAAACACAACAACAACAAAGCGCACAAAAACATAGAAACGAAATAAAATAAAACCTCATGCCCAAAATTCTGGTAAGCTATCTGATTTGCCAGCCAACATTGGTTGTTGTTAGTGTGGATGAAATTTGACGCAATATATCGCCAGCTTAAATGAAATGCGCCTCGAGCTCAGCCAGCGGGATTGTTTGCTTTTCTTAACGCCATTACACTTTAGTTTTCACACACACAAGCACGCAATAACGGCAATTGAATGAGCGAGCCAAAAAAAAATGTTAACGACAACAATAGTGCGAGTATAATAAACCAAAACCTATAGGCAGACTGATGTACGCCTCAAGACTCGCCGGTGTGACAAGTGACGAGAGTTTGAGCAGCAAGCAACAACAAACGCAGCTAGAGCAATACGACACAGCAACACTTAGAGGGTGTTCCGTTTGGAAGATGTCAAGCACAGAAAGCTCGGCATATTTAATAGCACTCATTTAATGGAATTTTAATATTCGAACTGAGGGTCCCTCAGATATGATGAGCGCTGGAAGACGACATTCGGAAAACTATAAAAATGTCTTCTTAAATACTTCTTCTTCGGAATCGGTCTCCGCTTTGAAAGTTGCTTTCCTTACTGACTAAACGTACGGAGAACACTGGTTTCAAGAGGACGCACACTTTCATTTTACCTCAATTCAAGCTTCTTCACCTCCAAAGGCGACACCTTTTTCAACAATCAACAAACACAATGAGCCATTGGGTGACAGTGGTGGTTTTTCTGCAGACGGACGCCCAAGTGTGCCTGGCTGGCTGCCGCAATGTCAGCAGAACTTCATATGGGCGTGATGGTTTTGGAGCCTCACACTCAAATCAGATTACGTATACGACATGCTGCGCTTAATGCAGGCACACATTGATTTACTAGAATGGCACTATAAGCCTGCCTGCCTACCAACTCACACCCCGCATAGTCAGCCTGAGCTAAAACAAGGGGAGCCACATTATTTTTATGCTAGTTGGATTTCGATTGTTTGGTAATAAAATATTTTTTTTTTATATTTTTTTTTTTATTTTTGTATTTCTTTTTCTGTTATTTCTTGTTGTTGTTTTTTTTTGTTTTTTTTCTTTGGTTTTTTTTCTCATTCCTTTTTTTCTCTCTCTTTCTATTCCATTTTTTTTGCATATCCTCTAACGACTTGTTATTTGAATACTTTGTCGCTTTCCAATTGAATACACCCTAAAGGCAGACAACCACCCGTTTTTCTAACATACAAATACTCCACACACACATACACATACACAATCGCTTTTTCACTCCATACACCAGTGGTGGGCACTGACACACTGCTACTATACCCGCAAGGCTGGTTCTTTGTATTATTTTTTTTTCGTTTAGCGCTTCTGAGCCAAGACTCCACCACATCTTAGCATATTTGCATTCATCAAAAGTAGCTAAGCACGGAAATTGTTGTAACTTGATCTTGATGTGGAAATGTCAATTTTCTTTTGGCATTTTTTTTTTCTTCTCATTTCTACTAAGTTGATGTTTCTATTCCAAACTGCTGGCTTTGATAGATTCGTCCTTTTATCGTGCAGGCTTTTTTTTGTATTGGTTTGTGTTGTGGCAGATTTGTTGGTATATCATTACCACCAATCAAAGGTAAACCAAATATAAAAAGCTTTAGGGTGTTGGCAATGCGTGCGAAAATTGTCTTGATTTGCTATTTAACTGACAACTGGATGAGAAATCAATAAATTCGTTAAAGCCTCAGAAAATCAAATAATTGTATTATCTACACACACTTTGCATATCTAATGCCGTTGTAATTATAAAAAAATTTATCGCCACCACTGTATTTTGAGAAAATAAAATATTTTTTTTGCAATAGTTCATTGCATATTAAACTTTAAGTTGGACATCTAGTAATACATGGCTGAAACTTATATTCAATTCTATGCCATCGTTCTTTAGTGATGCGCGTACAAACATCTAGACATAAAATTTTAAAAATTATATTTTAAACTTTAATTTGGATATCTAGCAATGCATCGCTGAAAGCTAAATTCCATTCTATGAAACCGTTCTTCAGTGATGCGCGTACAAACATCTAGACAAACAAAAAAAAATGTGAACTATATTTTAAACTTTAAGTTTGATATCTAGCAATACATTGCTGAAACTTATATTTAATTCCATGCCTCCGTGCTTGAGTGATGCGAGTACAAACATCTAGATAAACAGACAAAAAAATTAAAAACCGTTTTTTTGGCTTCTAAAGCTCTAAGGAAGACGCTTCTAAGACCAAGCAAACATTTGAAAGGTGGGAAATAGTGTACTTTCGGTCACACGCTCGCCACAGAAAGGAAGAAGAAGGCAAAGGGAGTAGGAAAGTAAATAGAAAAATAAGTAAAAAAAAGGTAGAGGAGGAAGAATAAGAAGAAAAAGAAGAAGCAAATGTAGAAAAAGAATTACAATAGTGGAATAGTTAGAAAAAAAAAGAAAAGTGAGAGACTCCTCTACTCTTTCTCTGTTGAAAGGAAGCGGAAAAATAATATTTAGAGGAAACAAAGTGGAATATAAATGAGTAATAATGCGGATAATAGTAGGAAAAGTATTCGAAATAATATTCTATTATTATTATTCATATACATTATCAAATGCATTTATCGACAACTTAATTCCCCACAGCATTATTTCTCCTGGGTTAGCTTCTAACAATTAATTCTAATCTCATTTCATGCTAAATTGACTCGCACAAAGCCAGTCATGGCGCACAATTTAAAATTTTTGTTTTGCCAAATCTGCAGGTGCAAGTCATTGCAAAATGTAAATTTCGTACAAAGTTATCATTTTATTATCATCAAACAATTTTAAATACAAATAGATTCAATAAAATTTCAGATTACATAATTTCGCCCTGCTCGTTGGCGTATTTAAATTGATCCCCAGCGTTGGCCAATAGCAATTGTTTGTGTTATCGCGTTTTACGCTAATTTAAACAAATTTGTTAAATATTACATAAAATTAGCATAAATAGACAAAAACAAATGTATTTATTTACAAATATGGCGCTATTAGCATGAGTACAAGTAAAAAAGGCTGAAGCGCCTGAAATTATGCAACCGAAATTAGTTTGGGCCATACATATTAATTAGGAATAACATACGATTCGTTGACTTGCTTATGTACTTGTTTACTTATGCATATGTTTTTACACATATATGTATGTTCATTCAAAGCCGATGTTATTAGAATTAGTGGATATGCAGCGTTTTATAACTGCCAGGGACCGTGACTGTTGTAATATTTTTTATTTTTAAATATTTGAATTTAACTTTTTTTTCGTAATTTTTACGTTTCATTAAATGCCTGTGCAGTTTAGATAATAAAAAAAAAACAAGAAATGCATGTGTGAAAACTTTATTATAATAATAGAAACCAAAAACAGCTGTTTTTAGAATTTCTTGTCTGTATGTCTATATGTTTGTCAGCGCATCACTCATAGCCAGCTGTATAAAATCGAATGCAATTTTCACCAAAGTCTCCTCAGATGTCCAACTTACAGCTTTGAATCCACTTTTCCATACGAAATTATTTATTTTCGTTGTATACGGTGGTGGCAATAAAAGTTGGCCCGACACATTGTGGTGGCTTATTAACACTTTGAGCTTATATCATCATCAGCGCCTTGGAATCAAAGCATTTTCCTAGACAACTGTCACCGTGACCTCTTGCTGAGATTGTCTTCTGTTGAGAGGGCATGTTGGTCTACAGAGATTTTAAAGTTCCGCTATCGACTTGTAGTCTGTTCTTCAATAGATGTGAAACAAGCCAGCTGACCTTACAAGCGTTACCTCTTCTAGGAGAGCTTTATTATTTTGGCCCAGTGTAGATTCCAATCGTTCTATGGAGCTCATTTGGCTAGCTAAAGTTGGAGGTGGAATCAAGAGGCACTTCTTGGTTGGTTAGGCTTACTCGGTTCGCTGGGAGACTTTTGGTAAGTAAAAGTTTTTCGGTGAGTCTTCTTTTCACCTTTTAGCTATCTCCCCATACCACTCGAGCTTCCTACCTTTCCTGAGAGATCTAAATACCTAAAATATTCTTTCTCCCAGTTCTTTGGAATTATTCCACACATAAACAATGACTCTGAAATTGTTGCATATTTTAGGCTTTATTATATTAAAAGTTGTTGTTGTATCTAATTATTTTCAACTCCCATTGTGTATTCCCTATAATTCAGCTTAGCTGGCAGCTTTTGCTAATTGAAAGACCGTTGTGGTAATTATATGCCAATACAATAAAATAAGCTGCTTGATTACTTTAGGAAGCTTCGAATTAATTGTGTATGTGTGGAGTTATATACATACAGTTGGGATATGTACAAGTATATATACATAAATACATATATATTTATAAATTGGCTGGGCTACAATATGGATATGAAAGGCATTTGGATTGTGGGCTGAGAAAAATTAATCTAGTGAAATTTTGTTGGCTGATCAAAAAGAGCTTGTATGCGTTAGTGTGCGTGTGTCCAAGTATGCATGTGTGTGTACCCCTTTTAGTGTGTGCGTGTGTGTACGTTTTTTTGTGTATGTGTGTGCGTAGTGGTTTTGCATATTCATAAGCCATATAGCTGCTGCTGATAAGCTTGAAAGTTTTTCGGATGCATTTTTTTGCTTGAAATATTTTTTATTTCTTTTTTTTTTGTTGTTGCTTATTTAATTATAAATTTAATTAAGTAAGCAAATATTTTTACACAACATGAAATAAATCCCAAAAACAACATAGCAACATACAACTTACAACAATAACATAAAGTCAACATTTTTAGTCAAAGATTTTTAGCAGAGATTTACATCACTTTGAGGGATGATTGTTAGGAGCTTGTTGAGTTGATGAGAGATGTGTCTGGTCATTCAGCTGTGTGCTGACTTCCGCAAAAAAAAAAAAAAAAAATTTTGAAAACCAGAATTAGCATGCAAAGCAAACATAGCGTAAGCCAATGTAAGGAATGTAATCGTCAGCCCAGCAGGAACTCCGCTGAAGTCCTAGGAAACACGCAGCTCAAAGATTCTTGACAAACCAGATTTTAGTACTAAAGGAGTTGTTGTATTATATTTTAGAACTATTTCGCATCGTACTTATTGTTGAATCTATCTCTTCTTCTTCTCATACTTTGAAACACGGGACCAAAGTGATAATACCATTTCACTTTTTCAAGCTTCGTTACTCTTCGTGTCAGAGCATCCTAAGCAGCGAACCCTACTCATCACATGCCCCAACTGGTTGCCATGCCACTAGTTTATTCGTTTCAAAGCTTTCAACCACTTTCGATTTTCCACACAGTACAACAATAACAACACTACATCAACACCACTGCACACATAACCAGAGATAAGAGAATTTGGAATGTGAGCTTTGGGAATTTAATTGAAATGCTCACAGCATTGCGAATGTGACGAGCGAGATACGAGCGGGCATGGTATGTGTGGACCATCAGTGTTGTTGGCAGATTGACCGAATCCTAATGAAATTAAGTCATAAAAAAAGGTAGTAAAAAGGAATGTACAACACAAACAAAACAACAGCAAGCGCACGGACTAAACAAAATTCTCGATATACCCAAAGCAAATAGAAATATTTTTAGCATAAATAAACAAACAAAAGTGCGCGCTGTGGAAATGAAAAAATCATCGAAATGTTCGCAGATTTTCATGGAGTTTTGTGACATTTCCAATGAAGCCGCTGAATGTCGTTAAAAGTATTGTTTTACATTTGCGCTAATAATGGCGCATAAAAATGTTTAATGAATTTTGGCATTGTTTTCACTTTTCTTGGTTTGTTTGCGCTACCTGGGCTTCACACAATGTAGTGGCATTTAGTGGGCTTAAATTCCATTGAGAAAATTTTTGTGTAACTTTTGATTGACGTTAAATTAATTAAATTGACAAGTGATGCGTGGTTGGTGGGGTGCGCCCGAAAAAAAAACCATCATACCAATGTGAAAGAGTTTTGGATTAGAGTGTGTTGGAAAAAATTAATTTTTTTTTTTTGGATTTAATTGGGATAGAATTTGTACTTTATATGGAAAAAAAAAAAAAAAAAAATTAGCCAGCTTTTTAAGTAAATAAAAAATTTATAAAAGTTGAAAAAAATATTCTGTTTGCGCCGAAATCATAAATCGACTTAATGCTCTTCAATTCTGATTTACTTAAATTACAAAAAATTAAAATGAATTAACCTTTTCCAAGTTAAATTTTTTTGTTTTAAATTTTTTATTTATAAAGTAATTTTTTTTTTATTCGAAACAAACTGATTCGACCAATTATTTTTTTAAAAATTTAGTTGCGGAGTAAATTTTTTTTTGCTGTCATTAAGTACAATTTTTTGTGGAACTAAAAATTACACAAAATTAAAGTTAAATAACTTTTTGCAAGTAAATTTTTTTTTTGTTTTTAATTTATTTTATTTATTTGTTATTTATTTATAAAGTAAATTTTTTTTGCGAAACTTACTAACTCGATAAATTATTTATATAAAAAAAAAGTAGCATTTTTTTGGAACCAATTAATTTGGCCAAGAATTATTTAATCAGTAATCGATGTGAATTTTGGGTTAAAACCCATTATGCAAAAGCATCGACCTGGTCAATTTTAGTTTTTTGTATAAAATTATTTTGTGCCAACTTTTATTGTAACCACTGTGTATATGAGAAAAAAATATGTCCATGCCGTAAGGTGGACGACTTAGCAATACAACGGGGAAAATGGCATTAAATTTTATACAACGGTTGTTGAGTGATGCGCGAACAAACATACTTACAGCCGGACAAAAATTTGGCTTCTAATATTTTTTTTTTCATATCACCGTAACCATTTTGCTTTTATATCGGTAGTTTAAAGTCCTGTTACAATTTCAGTATTATTTAGTACAAAAAGGCGTCCGCTAAGAGCTGTTGATTTCCGTTTCCGATATTCCGACGTTGCTTTGCCTTATATGGATGCAGTACTACATCTTTCTTTCCTCTCCTCTAGTTTTACGGCTTGTCTCGTCTTGATAGTCTGTTCTATAAAATATTGAATTTCCATGAAAACAATTCCGAAGGGAGGAAGCTGGCTGACTTCCATATGGCTTGAAATGTGATAGTCTCTTGCCTCAAGTTCGAGGCTTAAAATATTCTCCGAGTAAAATAGGGTTATTCAAGTTTGACGTTGAGGAGTGGATCGGAAATCAAACAGTTAATTGTATCTCCCTTTAGAGAATTTGCAAAGTCCTTGTGATCTTTCGTTATATAGGAGCTTGTGTGCTCACAACTTTCCTTCAAATAAATATTTAATATTTTCCCACACAACTTTCCCCTAAAAGCAAATTAATGCCATGCGCTTCATTTTCCCTTTTAAATCGGATTTTACGGTTTTACGCTTAAATTCAAAGCAAATATGCTATGTTTTTGTTTTTGTTGTTGTTTTTTTTCTCTCTTCAATTTTGCAACGTTTTCGCTGTCAGCACCTGTGAATATTTGGCTCTTGGCTGTTGACATTCGGCTACCGGCTGATGGTTGATTGTGGACGATTGTTGGTCGCATTTGTTTTTTGTTGTTTTTTGTTGTTGTTGTTGTTGTTGCTCTACACTGTTAACTGTTTGAATGCTCACCGCTTGATTGCAACTGTCAGTGATGTTGGTTTGTGTCATGTTGACATTTCATATTGTGGTCGATTTTATGCTGATTTTGTGCGGATTTTGGTTAAAGAGCACACCTGGATTCTGTTGGCGTTGTTGATGCGGCCGCTGACTTTAGTGGATAAAGCACTACTTATTGGCTTGAGTTGCTACATATGTACATATTTTCGGTATTTAACGGCAAAGTAGTGCTCATAAAGTTTATTGTGCATGTAGTCATGAACAAATGTCAAAGGCAACCATTCACGCGACTGTTTATCGGTTTCTCACCCAAACATTTTCGCTAAGTAATTTTATTATACGAGTACACCCCCTCATCCCTCCCATTCTCTCCTTCGGATACTCCAATTCCTTGTTTCTTTTATTTTTCTTCATTTCTCATTACTTTCCTTCTTTTTTTTCGTCTTACTCTACCTCTTTTATTTCCTCCTGTTCCTTGTCTTACCCTAACATTCTCATTGCTATGGTTTATCTCCTTTGTTCATTCTATTTTTCTCTGTACTCCTCTTCCTGTTCTTCTCCCTCTTCTTCCCGAAAACCACCCTATCCCTTCGTAGACGGTATTTCTAATCCAGACATATTAATTAATTATTACTAATCGTAATGATTACCGGTTTGATTGATTATTTTCCTGATATTCTATTTAATGACTGATTACCATTACTTTACATTTTTAATGATTATAATGATTATTTCCCAATTAACTAAAAAATAATCAAATAAAAAAAGTAACTATCAATTTTTTTGTTTAATATATCTAATTTTTTGGAATTATTTGTAATTTTTTTAAATTGATAACTTTTTGATAATTTTTTTAGTAATCGTAAAAAATCATTTTCTTTAATGGTAAAAAAAGTTTTTTATTTTTTTCTTTTTTGCTTATTATTTTTTATTTATTTTTTGATAATCTTTTTTTTTAAATAATCGTATAAAATCATAAATTTTTTTTTGATAAATTTTTTTTGGTTTATAATTTTTTTTCTGATAATCTTTGGATTGTTTATTATTATTATTTTTTTTAAATAATCGTACAAAATCATAATTTATATTTTTTTCAATTTTTTTGATGATCATAAAAAGTCCTGATTTGTTCTATTTTTTTTTAATGGTAATCAATTTTTAATTGACTTTCCTAAAACAATTAAAATAATCATTCAAAATTCGTCTAATGAATAAATTACTAATTGAAAATCAAATTTAACAATTCTGTTCTAAACCAAAAATTATGTATCCAAATATTTAGCTCCAATATTCCGAAAATGCTTCTTTTTCCTTTTAAGGGCGTGGCACCGCCTACTTTTCCAAAACTCTATACAGGTGCCGTTATTTTTTTTTTTACTACATTAGTACAGAAGTCACTGGGTTTTAGACATATTCTCTGGAAGTCTTCTCACCTTTAAAAATAGTATTTACTCAAAAACAACAACAAACAACAGTACCGATTTTACAAAAAACAAAAAACAAGTACCACAAACTGCCGATTTTGTTACGAATACATCCTTCTCATCCTCCGACACGCCTTTATAAAGTTCAAAACAATCTTCGAAATGCTAACTGGGAAAATGTTTGTAATATTTACGGCGAAAAATTTAAATTTAATTAGCTACATCACTTTCTGCTGGACAAAAAACTTTCGCTATTAGCAAGCGCGACATTGGATGGGGAGCTTTGGGCGCCAGCTGAGACATAACTTTGTATGACATAAGCTGGTGTTGGCTATTAAAGTCGACTTAATACCTTAATACCAAATAAGTAAAAGTGCACAAAGTTGCTTATTAAATTTGGAAGGGGAAAAATATGAAATCACATTTCCGCACACTTCAAGTTGGACCAAAAGCTCCATTGGCCGCACACGAACGCTACCAAATTGAAACAATTTAATACACTTTTTTATGTGAATTTAAGCCTATAACAGCTGTGTTTGTTGTTGTTGTTGGTGTTTGTAGAGTACAATTAGTTAAATACTGAATGCCAACCAATGGCGCAATAATTTATTACAAAGCTTTCGGTAACCCTAAACTAAGTGGCGATGAACAAATGGTCCACGTCCAAATCAGGCCAATAACAGCAAACCAAAAACAAAAAAAAAAAAACAACAAAACACAAAAACAAGACAATAACAAGAGATTGTCGTTAAGAGCGCAGATTAGTGAACTCCACACATGGTTGTGGCTGTGGCTGTGGTTGTTGAAATGTGTTGAAATGGCTGCGGCTGGGGATCTCCAAACCAGTCAGTCCAGCACAGCTACTCACAAACTCAGTTATGACGACGGACAAACGCAAACAAGACAATGACAACGACAACGATAACGACGGCAATAAGAAGACGAGCACTCTAAACGTTATACAATGCAGGGAAAATCGTAAAACAATCAATGCCGGGAATGTGTGTAAAGAGGTGGAGAGATAAAAAGGTAGGAAATAGGAAGAGATGCCAAATAGCTTTACAGAAATGACCGCAACAAACTAGCAATAAAAACAACAACACGTAGCTACTTGTATGAGTAAATATGTAACATTTGGAGAGCAACGAGTAAACTAGCAACAATGCCAACAACCGCTACAGCAACAAATTGAAACTGTTCAAGTAGTTGGAAATGGTCATAAGTGAAGTGGAAGAATGGCCGAAAGCCTATAACTGGGGCCAACTGTGTGAATGGCTGAGTGAACGTATGCGGGGGGAGGGAATGCACGATTGAAGGTATGACTGTAGTACGGTTGAGTTAACGGACGAGTGAATAATGAGGGAGAGTGGGACAAAGTAGGAAAGGTAAGACATGGCAAAGTTGAAGCCACAAATGTGAACCAAAGCACGCACACATGAAAGGTGGGGACACTCAAATACCGTAATATTAGTGGAAGCAGAATAAGTAGTTCTAAACTAGTTCCATGAGAATTAGTCAAACTTGGTTTTAAAATAGCCAATCTTTCAAATGCACTACAATCCCGGAAACTGCGTAGCCGCTTTAATACAATTTTTTATATATGTACATACATTCCAATCCTCTCTACCTAGGTGCTGCCACTTAGTATGTTGTTACAAGGTTGCCACTCTTTTTAATTAATTTATTTTTTTTGTATAAAAAGATATATGTCAATATGGATATCAAAAGGGAGATATTTTGCGGCACACTACAAAAAAAATGTGTAAGGTCAGTGTTGCCACCTAGTCCTATTTTTTTATTTTTCGCATAATCCGCATTATTCTCAAACGACTTCGTCCATTAGGAGAATTTTTCAAACATAAAATAAGTAATACATATGTATTTCAACTTCCTCGACCTTATAGTTGCAACTGCGAATACTTTTATAGCGTTGCCACCTATCTAACATAGCGTTAGTTGAAACCATATGCAAAGAAACTTACGACAGTTTTTGCAAAGATTTTGAATACTCCAATTTTTCGCAATGCTACGGATTTTTATTTGGTACGCGTTCGAGATTTTTAGACTAGTTCGATCTCATTCGAAAAAAATTAGTTGGAGACTAGTTTCATTTCCCTTTTTTGCAGTTGAACTATAAGGTACATCTACAACTCAACACACACACACAATCACTCACTCAAAAGCACACATCCCAAACTTTAGTACACAAACAAACAAACTCTAATGACCATTACCATAATGATTATGAGGATGATAATGATGATTGCAACAATAACGATTATTTGTTGAGTGAATTGAAACTTGTTCATATATGGCCAAAAATGCCCATTTCTGAGTGTCCAACGAATAGCAGGTCTGCTGGCGGACAACGAGCTCTGACGTGAGTAGCATTTGAGCTCCAGCAACTTTAACAAAAAATAAAACCAGTTTTCCAAGTATTATCGCATATGAACGGTGTACGTGCACGCCTTAATTGGAAAATAGTGAGCTGGACGATTGTGCGGCTGATGTTGATGAACGATGACAATGCGGGCTACAATGATGGCGTCCACATTTTTTTTCTATTACAACATAGATGATGAAGTTGATGGACAACGGTAGGGAAGTATCTAAGTAGAAAAATTCAAGGAAAAAACGAAAGAGTTTGAGTACGAAGTGGAAAATAAAGCAACAAAAATAATGGAACATCTGGAGAGTTCGGCGTGCGATATTCACTACTGAAAGTAGTGCTTTGAGTTCGTGGTGAGCTATGGAAAATGGTAGTGGGATATAGGTTTGGATTGCGTTTGGTTTCAGGTACGTACCAGGTGTGGTCTCATACTCTTACCTATCTCCCTTTAGATGCTGATTCCGGTCTCGAAATACACACGTTTGCCCGCCTCAAGTTCCGGTCTCTACATTTTGATGGCAAATTCAAGTCTCGCTTGAGCAGCGTTAAATTATTTTACAACAACAAAAAAGCAATCCCTTACATAGCTCTTAGGGAGCAGAGGAAGCGCAGTCACTCTAACACTCCACCCCTGATGTTCCATATTAACTTCAGAGCACTTCTTTGCAAGACCGTCGGAGTGAAAAGTAGTCGATCTATAGCTTGATCTCGGATAAAAAGTGAAAAAGAATGAACCAAAAATGCCGGGATAAATTATTTTTTTTGTATTATCCGACACTTATTGGGGGTTTAAAAAAAATAAAAAATTTCTGAGCCATCGGAAGTGTATCGGTAACCAACATAACCTCACTTTTCCGTTTAAATCTGCTCCGATTTTCCACACCAATCTTTTTAAAAAAACCCACCAGACGCTTGTTAAACCGTTATATTGTAACGGTACAATTACCCGTTATCCATTAAAAAATTGCTTTGCACTAAAAAACCGTTCGCTGTTTTACGTGCACAAACTTCTTGTTGTTGTAATTGTATAATATTTGTTGTAATCGCTTTTTGTTTGTAACTGTTCGTGTGTTCAATTGTACGTGTATTTGTTTTTGTTATTCATGTGGTTGTTATTGTTTTTATTGCAATTGAGTGTAAGTGGAAACAATTGTAACAAGAATCAAGCGAGTAAAAAGGGGGCGCAACAACAACAAGTACTTTCACAAATAACACAACAACAACAACGACAAAATTAACAAAGCTCAACACACACACAGCAAAAGCTGAAGTGCAATTGAGGAAAGTAGAAAAACAAAATAAAACAAACAAACACTAACAAAAACAATGTGTAGCATATCCTCTCTACACACGGATAATGGTTAATGGATGAGCTGCGACAGCCGGGCTTGCATGTGAGTCGTCTAGTCGTGTAAGGGTGTTTTTTGGGCCAATGAATAAAATTGGAAGTGAAAAAGCAAAATGAAAAGCAAAAGCCATTGCAGGAAAGCAATCGCAACCAACTTTATATAATTGAACGTTGGCGAAAAAGTAGAAAAAAAAAAACAAATGCACCTTTAGACATGGGCGTGGCAGGTTTCGTTTAAGGGTGGGATAGATGTTTAGTTTTAGGGACAAAAAAAAAATTATTGAATCGAGGTCCACTTCTTATACCCTCGAGCTTTATTATTATCTAAGTTGCGTTCAGATCGAGCGGAAGTATTCAGGGGCCTTTGTAGCATCATTTAACCCCTTGATGGCTGAGCTACAAATACGACGCATTTCACCTCGCAGTATATTGGTCCGAACTATAAGCTTCGACAGAGTCGCTTTCCTCAAATATTTCTCAACCTATTATCAGAAGCTACTTAGACCACAACGATCTATAAGTATCTAATCATAAATGTTCTAATGTATTCCTGGGATCATGGCCAGTGTCGTAGAAAGTTAAGATGACCATTGGAGTATTCAAGAGAAATTTTTTTCGGAAGACGTGTTGTCTTTCCTGCGATGTGTAGATCAAAAACTTCGCTGGCTTTATCAGGTTAGGAGCAAAAAAGTTATCACCCAGAAGAGGATGGGCTAGGCCTGAGCATTGCCTGTGACGAGTTTAGACAAAATAATTTAGAGTTGCAGTATCAAGATCGAAATAGTGTTGAAATAAGACGATCCTCCGCTGTATGTTATGTTTTTCTTGGGCTCTAACCTTCTTGGGCACCTTCGAATCCAACGACTGCCTTATCGGTTGTCTTAATTCATATTTCTGCTCACAAAGATGCCTACTAATGAGGCTAGAAGGCGGTTTGTATGCTGCCAACAACAAGAACGTCTCCTTGTGTTTTCTCCAGATAAAAACATCTTAGTGGGGGTCAATGACCTCACTCTTCCATACTCATCACGTCCATGCCTGCAGCACACAACCGCCATATGAACAGCAATAGTAAATACAACAAAGTTAACATCGTGAAAAACAAAAAAAAAAAACCGAAGTGAGGATACGCGAATTCTACGCTGCCGAACCAAAAACAATACAAATAAAAATAATAAATGGAATCAACGCCGCCACTTGAACATACAATAACAGATGAACGCACGAAACTCTGCATGGTACGAATAATGTTGAGTGGAAAAGTGGTCAAGAACAAATGTAAATAAACCCTAACTAACGAAAGGCGAGTGGTTGCAGAAGCAAATACCAGCGTAGCCCGGCACAGGTGTGGTGGTATGTGGCTAGGTGTGTGTACGGGTTGCACGGGTGGTTGGTTAGTGCCGCGCTTAAAATCAAACGAGACAATAGGAATGTTGCTATGTGTGTGTGTGCGAAACTTTTAGAAGGCGAAACTTAAAAAGTAAAAGTTCGCCTTATCTAACTTGGAAATGGAGATATTGGGGTTTCCTGAGGTTGTAAAAAATTGATGCCGTACCGGATGAGGCAGAATGTACCCTAAAAAAGGCCTTTGGAGATTATTTTACACTCAGACCGAAGTATTTTCGCCTCGTGCTTGCAAATTCTAAGCATCTGAAGGTAGAGATTGACCAGGATATTGAGTCTTTTCAGATTAATTCAAATTGGGAAGCGTGGTAAAGATAGAGACAAGCCTTAGTGAAGGTTAGAAGGTCGCTGATACCATGATACATCTATTCAAAAACTGTTTACCGGCAGTGGGACTCGAACTCGAATGTTGGGTTTGTTGTTGTTGTTGTTTCTCTCAATATCTTCTTCTCATACAATCTTCTCTCACAACAACCCCTACGACCTCTGACCTTTATTACTTGCTGTTTCCTGACTGTATCTTAACATATCCCAAAACTTGTACTCAACGATTTTAGAAGCTCCTTAGGCCACTGCCGCATATGAGCTCATCATCTCTTTCCTTTCTAGAAGGTTGATACATTTTAAAAGCCGAAATTGTCAGTAATGAAGCCGAAGCTTGTGTGTGTTCTACAGTGCCCATAGCCCTAAGTTCATGGTACGCGTTTCGAGACTCAACAATTCCAACAACTGCTGGAGTTATACGAAGGGCGCTGCTGATTCCAACTAGTCAAATTGGTTTGGAAAATATTATCTACTTGATAAGCACTATGATGGTTGTCAAATTGCAACAAAAATTTGTTCTCATAAAGAAGCCACACCCTAATGTATAAATACGTAAATACCAGCCATACATTGAAATGGGATTCCCCCAGAGTAGGGCGAGCCAGAGCAACTTAAAAAGTGAAACTAAATTTGTGGCCAACAATTTCGATGAACATGACATTTCGACGTGCTCACACGACACAGTCGCACACACACACACACACACACATACGCACGATAACGGTACGAGTACTATGGTTGTATGACAATGGTTAACGGTACTTTTATAATATGCTCAACTGGGGTTGCAGTAAATCATCAAAAAATCAAGCCAAATTGCAAATGAAAGGAGCTCGTCGTTTGTCGAAAAACAACAAAAACCTTTAATATGAGGACATGCGAGTTTGGTGAGTACGCTTGAACAGGAACTCAAAAGCACGTAAAAAGCCAATGCAACACACACACACGCGGGTAAGAGGGTAAAGTGCAAGTGGCAAGTGAAAATAAAAACAAAAAAATTTCAAATTAAAAAAGCGCCACCGGCTAAGCTCTTTCGCAGTGGATCAACGACAAACAGACAGAGCAGAGAGCACACAACAATCAGAATATGGCAGACAGGACAGTTGCTGCTCATTGCGGTACTTTAGGGTTGCTAAACGACAAAATGAAAAAAAAAAAAGCAAGAAACGGAATGTCTGACGTGTGGTAAATAAAGCAAAAACAAAGGAATTTTACGCACATTTTTTGGAAAGTTTCAAATTACGACGGCGTAATGTAATAGCACTGTGGAGCCCCACGAAGAAAAAAAAAAAAAGCGCCAGACTTGAAGGAGCGACAGCTGAAATCGGGCATGCGATGTATACCCGGTTGTAATGGAAAGACCGAGGAAAAGTTTACCTTATAAACACTGGCTCAAGGAGGTTTCATTGAACACGAAACTAGCTTCACTTACTCACTGCTGTGATTTCATTTCGGACCGCATTTGGCTAATCCTGGAAAGTAAGAGGGTGATGAAAACTTGTCTTCTTCTTTTGGCTTCTTTTGGTTCTACCCGCCAGCTTAAGCAAAAGTTTGACGTCCCATAGAAACTGATATACTGCACGAGAAGACCAACGGTTCAGAGAAAATTTATACAGAGTAAACTACTAAGTGGACGAAGGTCGGCGTATTCCTGTGACTACACGAAAGATCTACAGAAGAAAACAAGAACATTCTTAGTTGGTAGGATATACCGCAGATGAGATGAAAACGTCAAAAAATCTTGGATGGATTTCAATCGACAGCCCTATTACATCTATGAATAAAAGTCCAGCAAATGAAATGATGGGCATACGCTTAATAGACGGAGACGCAAGGACTAGAGATGAATTTATAGACGAGTAGGCCGTATACGATCCCTTAATCGTCCCGTCAATTTCATACTCCGCAACAAATCACATAAACATTAACACTTAGCAAAACTGGCTATAACAACAACAACCATAAATCGCAATTTTCCTCACGGCGTATGACAGTTACAAAGTGGCGCGTTGCACCCTTGACGTCACACAACCAACCACAAAGTCGATTTATTTGTTGACGCGCCGCTCGTCGCCTTTCGTTTGTTGTCTTTTTAAAGTAGTAAAACTGAGATACGAGTTTTAAAGTTGTTGTTTTTCTTTTTTTGGGGCCCAAAATTCAATTTATTGAGGAGAAGCCAAAAATTTACTGTTACAACTTTACCGTTGTACGCTGTCGTTCGCTTGGCTGACTCTTTGAGCAGCTCGCTGAGTGAGTGAGTACAGCTTTTTGTTGTTATAATCCAGTTCTTAAGTGGTTTTTGTTGTTGCTGTTCATCATCATCATCTTCTTCTTCGTCTTATTGTAATATTGTTGTATTATACTCGTACTTTTCCCCAAGAAGGAAATTAAATTATTTCAAGATGGCATTTGGTTGTGCGTTTCGCAGCAGCGGAATTACGGAAATTAAGCAAAAGCGGAGAGAACGCTGAAATCAAATTAAAGTCAATGCTTTGCGAGCGTAGAAATGATATTTTGAACTTTAATGGCGTGCTGATGAAATGACCAAGAAAATGATTTTCAAAAAGTTTAGGTGTATGTATGTGTGTGTGTGCGTTTGTAGTGACAAGGAAGAATGGCAATAATTGAAGGTAAACGAATTTCAGCAGCTGTTCTGGGTAATATTTCAATGAGGTGAGCTAATAAACGAGTTGTCGTATTTCTTCTGTGAAATTAAAAAAGTTGTGAGCTATGTATGTATTTTCGTTAGGGATGAGCTGAAGCTTTGAGTAGCAGAAGGGCTTAGCTTGTGGTGCTGGAGTCAATTGCAAGTGTAATGGTAGTAAAGCGGAGTAGACGTTTGAGAGTAAACATTCCATGGGTAACTCGGCTCAACTTATACGAGTAACTGCGAGGGAGTGACTCGGATTTCGACCATGGGTATATAGGGTAGTATAACCCCATTTAAGTCAAACCCCCGCCTGAACGTGCCACTAAACAAAGGTTGTTCATATCCGACAAATGATTGTGCACATCGGTAACACTCGTCCACACGTCGTATTATTTTCTACTTCGGTGTTGCCGTTGAATTTTTCTTACAATGTTGCCACCTAGGTATATGCAACGTTAAAATCAAAGATATTTTACCACACATTTCAACAAAAATATTAAATAGGCAGACTTATATAGGGTTGCCACCTTATCGGATTTTTTTTTTTTGCATATCCGATATTATACATATCAAAAGCGGTTTGGCCCATTTGGAAAAAATTTCGCTTATGAGTAGCAGGCTAAGTTTAAGATCTCCTAGTTAAGTGTTGCCACTTAAGATATTTTTAAAGGTTGCCACCTTTTTGAATTTTTTTTAAACGAAATTAAATATTCCAAAAGGCTTATCAAGCGAAACATATTTTACATCATAGATATTTAAACAAAAATATTAAATTAATAAGTAAGATTACCATAAAGGGTTGCCACATAATTATAATATAGTAATTTTTTTTTGCGATTTTTTTTATCCGATATTATCTCCAAAGCGGCTGGACCCATCTGGAAACATTTTTGCATATAGGTAATATGCTAGGTTTCAAAATATCTTACTTAAGTGTTGCAACTTAGGTAATTTTTAGAGGTTGCCACTTATTTAAAAAAATTAAATGAGTTATGTATACCAAAACGGTTATCAAGCGAAAGATATTTTACGCCACATTTCAACAAAAAAAATGTCATAGGGTTGCCACCTTTTCCGATTATATATACATATATTTTTTTGCATATCCGATTTTTGCATTGACTCTTTAGGATACCGTTTTAAATATATGTACATATGTATGTTATATGTATCTTTATTTCAAGCTCTTTTGCTTAAGTGTTGCTAATTAGAGTACATTAGAGGGTTGCCAGCTGTTTAATTTTTTTAAGGGAAATTATATATAACCGTATGGCTTTCAAACGCTATATTCCAACAAAATTCTCAAACAGCACTTGACCCATTTGGATACATTTTTAAATATATATGTATATCTGTACATATGTACATATGTACTATATATGCCAAATTTCAAGCGCTCTTAATTCGGTGTTGCCACTTATCATTGTTTTGGAGAGTTGGCCCTATCTGAATATCTTTAAAAAAATAAGATAGGCCAATATGGGTATCAAACGAAAGGTATTCCATGTCGTATTTCAACAGAAATATCTTTAAGTAGGATTACCACTTGGGATTGCCTCTCAATCATTTAATAGAATTATTTAAACTATCTCTAAATAGCTAAAACCTCTTCAAATATTTACCTAACAAATAGCATTAATAAATAGATATGTAATAAAAGTGATATGGATGGGTTGGGTGCAATGTGGACACTCCACTCCCTCCCAACGTACTTACCCATTTTGGAACAAATTTATGTTAATTTTGGTGCGTGTTGTCTGACAATTTATTCAGTGAAGCTATGTTGGTATATGTATTTATATATGTATGTAGAATATTCGTAGCCGATGACTCTGGACAACAGCAGTAGCAGCTGTGTAGCAAGTACAACAATATTAACGTAATATGTAAATATTTATGTCAATAAAACACTAACACACACACAAACACATAAATGGCGGTAACACCACTACAATGATTTTTCATAAACACAAAAGTGCACATACGCGTTTATTTGTATATGTAAATTACAACTGCAATAACAACAACACTACACTATGCTATTTTATTGTGCATGCGTGTGTTCGTATACGAAGGTGTTAAAGCCACGAATACTTCAATAACAAAATTGAGCAGAGTGGCAGGCAACAAAAGAGGTAAAACGAGCAAACACAAACACACACACACACGCACTTCTATTGAACGTACGTTGATATTGATGTTTGAGTGAGTCGCAATATTTGTGTGTGTGCTGACTTTGTTGTTTAGCTTTACAACTCAAATGCAAATCAAGCACGCAAAAGCATGCTGAGCCAAGTTAATTTGTACAATTTTAAGTTAACTGGTTACGCAGCGTAACGGTCAGAATATTTTTCGATTTTTATATTTATTGAACAGCATATGGACGCAAGTTGACTTCAAATCCAACCACTTTGAACGTTGTGTTTGAGTGTGAATGCGTGTTGTTGGTGTTGTATGCGGCGCGCGCTGGGTTAAGCAAGTGTTGGGCTGCGAGTTCGCGCGGTGGTGTGCGTGTTGTGCACAAACGGGTTTTTTATTTGGCCCAAAACTTAAAAATTTGTTGTTACCAACAAGGTGGGTGCCGTTTGTTTTGTGCTTGTTTTTGCTTTTTTTTTGTGCTAGTTTTTTTCTTTTTTTCAGTTTTACTTTATATTTATTTCAGCTTATTACTGCCGCATATGCCTGCTGTTTTGTATTTTCATAAAAATATATGTATGTATGTATATAAATATTGCTTTTATTTACGTTTGTAATTTGGCTTTTGTTGAATATTTTATTAAATATTCGCTTTTGTGCTTATTTTCTCGACGCTTTTTACTTCTTATATTTTATCCCTTATTTGTTTGTTGTGTAGCTTATACTTCACTTTGCATTTATTTACATACATTTAAGTATGTTTGTTTGTATGTAGATATTTCATGCATATGCAGGTAAAAAGTATGAAGGTATGTATGTATTTTTATATAAATTTACTATGCCAAGCGTATAAGAAAAATTTGTATTACAACAACAGCAGCTGTTTGCAGCGCTATGAAAACACTTGTTTGTTGCCGTTCCCTTTTTAGTATTTATTTTGCTTTATTTTTATTTTTTTTATTTTATTTTTTATCTTTGGTGTTTCTTTGTTGTTTCGTACACGTTAGCTTGGCAACGCGCTTATAAATATTTGCACTGTAAAGCATGGGAATTTAACACTGTGAAAAGGCATAAATTTATTCATATTTTAACATTATTAAAAATAATTGTTGTAAGTTCTTCATTTGAAAACTTTAAATTTTATTTATTTTGAATTTAATTTTTAAACTAAAACACCCTTCAGAAAAAAATACGCTAGTCAAAAGTCACTTGCCTGCATGTAAAAAAGTGAGAAAAAATCGAATGAGACACTTTCTTGCAGACATGAAATATTTCTGTGCGTTAAAATGCCTCTTAAACTTTAAGTTGGACCTCTAGCGATACCGCGAGCAAAGTTTTATTAAATTTCATGCAGCAGTTTTTGAGTGATGTGCGTACAAACATACAGACAAACATACACACATTCTTAAAAGTGTTGCTTTAGCTTCTACTACGAAAATAATTCAAAATAATTATCAAAGTCAGCCCTCCCGAGTGTGGAAAAAAAACCAGAATGCTCAGTGCTATTTCAGTTTTCTCGAACTCAGTGGGGCTACCAGCTTCTTCTAGTAGGCGTTTTGAAAAACTAAGCATGCCAAGTCCTATTCCAGCTATTTTTCTAACTTTGCTGGTGGTCTCTCTCTCTTCCTCTGCTTCAAAAATTTAGTATCGAGAGCAAGGTCTTCTGCGCTGATAATACATATCTAGAGCTCACTGCTTCACTGCTGGATCCACCTTTTCTGCCCTTAAATAGTCGCTGCTTTATATAGGCAAAACGTTCAGCGCCCGCCGGCATTGGCCAACAACTTTTCGCGTGTATTTCTGCCAAGAAAATACTACTCAAAAGAACTTTCTTAATCTTTTTAGTGCCAAATCCCGCCAAATTAATATAAATCAACTATTCGCGTACTATCTTTTTCTTTGAAATCTATTTTGTACAGACTTGTTTTATTTTTTTTTCATTTTTATTTATTTCTTCTTCTATCTACTTTTCTTATTTATTCCTTAGAAATTTCAAATCTCATTGGTTTTTTCTACATTAAAAGCTTTTGAGCTTTTCCTCCCACCACTTCATTTGATTACACCTCCACTTAATCGAAAAAAAAGACTCACTTTAGCATTTAATTAATTCAATCATTCTAATCCCCTTCGGATTTCGCAAGGGAAAAATAATAATTCCAAATGTCACAGAAGCACTTTGCCGCTTGATTTAACGACTTTGACGTTCTTTAGCATAACCAGCTCAACCACCATTCTGTTCAATATTCAATTTGGCGTATCGTTTGTTGCTTTGTTGTTGTAATGCAACTTTACACGTTTTTCCACCACCACCTCCTCTTTACAATAACTCGACAAATAAGACAAATTCGTATTACTTTCAAAGGCGGCAAATTATTAAGCCACAACTATTTTTCCATCATTTCCCATTGCCACAAATTGTTAATTTCCTCTCACGATTTTCGAAAAGTCACTAAATTAGTTGATTAAATGCGCACAACCGTTACCGAATTACTGACTACCACCACTAGCAAGCGTTGCTCATAAACTGTCGCAATATAAAAGCCAACAGCAGCAAGTAAGCGGCCAACAGCAGCAAGCAAGTTGCGTTTCTTTGAAGAACCAGCAATGGGAGTTGGGTTACTTTTCTTAGTGATGTGCAAATGAATACCTAAAATGTTTAGAGGTTAGAGCTATTTTCATTTACGGTAACAAAAAATCAAAAATATTTTGTATGATTTTTGGTTATTTTTCAAAATTACTTGAGCTTTAAAAAACTTTAAATAGTTGGCTACTTTGTGAAAACCTTCTCAGTTGCAACACTTATTTGGGAAGTCTTTGCCGAAAAAAAAATCGCTGAAAACTTGAAACAGAATTTTGTTTAAGTACCAACCTCAAAATAAATCAAAGCGTGCAAAAATATATGTTTATGAATAAATATTGTACCGTAAAGAGATATTGTTTATTTTACGGTAACTATAATTTTTGCCACATCCCTAATTTAGATGCAAATGTAATAAAGCTCACAACCACTTGCTAGCAACCTCGAACAGTGTTCGTACTTTTTACACTAGCGCAGTAAATCTTAAAACGGAATTCCCTACCAACCAGCAGTGCTAAGAAATTGTATAATTTTGTTTAAAGGTACACTTTTCAATTGTGTTTTAATTGCTTCTCCGGTGTGAGGTCTTAGAGCCCTACGCAAGCTGAAAATCTAATAAATTTTCTTATGTAAATATTTTTCATAGTTTTTAATATTTTAATATTAAATTTTTTTTTTTCGAAAACAAATAAGTTTTAAACGTAAATTAGGCTTTTTTTACTAATGTACCGTTTGTTCTTTGCAATCCTGCCATTTCATGTCCGAACACTGATTAAATCACCAAACCGGTTTTACAGCCAATGTTAGCGTGCAACTCGAACATGTTCGAAGGCAGCTTTGTTTAAAATATTTCAAAGAACGTTTAAAGCAAATGTAATAAATTAAAAATAAACAGCTAATACGCTACGCCGCAAAGTCATAAGGCCAACTGGCACGCATTTCCAAGGTTCTGCAATGAGATTGCATGTCTGCTTTGTTTAGAAAGGTCTATAAAGCAATAGCGAACTTTACCACGGTCCTCCCACTTAACGCTTAACTTATAGTCGGCCTTCTCTAGACCCAGTAAAGACTGTTCGACCAAGAAGGCTTTCCCTTTGAACAACTTTCCCTCTAGTCTAGAGTCTACCTTGAGGGGGAGCTGAGAACTGCAACAATGAGTAAATAGATAATACTTTTTTCTCAGTTTTTTAAATTTTTATTTTTTTTATTTTATTAAATACATATCATTATATAAATTATTTATATATATTCTGTCTGATTTACTCAATGGTACATTGAGAAAATTACAAAAAAAAAATTTTAAATAAAATATAGGTATGTAATTCTTTAGGAAAAAGTATCAGAGCGTTGCTTTCTACTAAATGCGCACACATTTGTTAGGAAGCTTCATGATTTATATGGAATTGAATGTTGTTTCCGCTGCTAGCTTTGTATAAAGAAATGTCTTTTATTTTTGCACGTACGTTTGTAAATGTATGTATGTATCTAAATGATTATTAACATAGCTTTGTTTGATGTAAATTCATAAAAAAATATACACTGAAAAAATAAAGACAAATCTTCAGCAGCCATTATTGTACATGTGTATTATATGCAACATAAATCAAATATGTAATGTAAACATAAAAATAAAGCAATATATTCTTCAATAAGGAAATTTCCCAAAAACGTAAACTATAAGATAAAAAAAGAACTTCATTAAAGCGAACATGCGCTGCGATTTACACGTATTTTAGAGTTCCCCCGTTTATGTAATGATTTTTCTTATTTCTCCTTATACCACTACACCTAGTGTTATGCACTGTTTTTGATGTAAATGGAAATTTACGCAAAGTTTTAAAGCAGCCAGAAGTATTTTACAGCATGCCAAATCCTTTTGAATAGTTAATCGCTTTTAATAAACGTTCTTCCAATTTCTCTCGATTGCTATATTCTGGCAATAATAACACATTGAAGCAAGTATGTGAGGTGGGCAAACGATCGCTGTCGGGACCGTGACGTGTAATTAGTAACTTGAGACGACTTAAACCACCAACAGGCACACGATCTGAGCCTGTGGTGAATTCGAGCAATTTTCGCTTAGATTCTTCAGGCATAGAGTGTACAACGCTCCAAAAGTCTTTGATTACTTGCGTGTCTTTTGTATAACCACCCTCGTATTCAGTAGATTTTTCCAACTCAACAAAGTCGAATTTCTAAATGAAGACAATTTAAAAAATTACATTTTGTACAAGTTAAAACTTATTTTATTTAACTCACTCTACTACCGCATACGAGCAACTCAATTTCCTCCGGGCGAAAGAGCAATTTTAATGGTGATTCATCGGTTACCATTTCGAAACCTTTCTTGAATGCACGAAATTGTCGTTCTATACTTTTGTTGAGCAAATAGTCACTATACATATCAACGAATTCTTGTTTATTGTGTTGACCCACAAGAATATCCCCACCACCAGTTTTCAACTCATGGTCGACTACTTCGCCAAATACATCTTTATAGCTAATTTTAAATGTTTGCATAAAAACTTCTTCCATATCGGTCTCTTGATAGTCAAGCATCGATTTTAAACTACGATATAATGTTGGATTCCAATATTTTAAATCGTAAAATGTACCAACGCCACCCATTAGCTTACGATATACGACCATGGGAAAATTCACGGCCAATATGATGTTATTGTAAATAGCTAAGCCTAAAATAATGCCGATTAATGTGAATTGAGCCTCATTCTCGAATGGCGCTGAATTGAACCTGGAAAAGTCAGAGGAAGTCGTTGATTTAGACGATTAAAGCAGCTATATTTTTTGTGTAACTCACCACACAGTATTTGTATCCTCCTGGTGCACAAACATGCCATAGTCGGGATTAAAAATTTCTTCCACAATTAGCTGGAAAAACTCTTTGGAAACTCCACCCTCATCAATACCTTGCTCGCCGACGAATTCCACCACTAACTGTTTCTTCAAGTCTTTTGGATTACTCATTGCAACTAGTTCAAGCTACAAAAAAGTATTTGATTAGTTTAAAATAAGATTTTTTGAAAGCTTTAAACACTACGAGCAACAATTTTTAGAATTTTTGAATGCGCTGGAATGATTTTAGAAATATATGTCTATAGTTATAAGGTATATAACCGTAAGGGAAACAGCTACTTCAGTGGCTTTTCTGTTAAGATTGAATCATTTCCCCAAAAACTGTTGCTATGGTTTAATGAATTTTAATTTAAAATATCTACCCCAATAAGCGCATCATCAATTATATTTTCACGCCGCACATTCAATTTCAAATCAGGTCTTGAGCCAATGTCATTACCATCAGAAAATGAATTGAATAATGAATAAAGTGATGAATTTCGCTCACTGTACATACGTATGCGACTATCATAGTACAGTGCAATAACTTTGGTAGCAGGTGTTAATATGAAAGAATACAGCATAAAGGAAAAATGTAGATCTAGAAGTAGAAAACAATATTCTAGTGAAATAATTAATGGAAAGTTGAAAAAGCTTACCATCACTTCTAGGATTAAGTGATAAATTTCTAAATGATAAGTAATCCCGATCCATTTGTATGGCATCGCTCAACGGTTCATTGTAGAATTCTTCAAATGGCACCAACGGTACTCGACAATCCAAGCTCGATAAACCCAACTCTTTCTCTAGTTTATCTTCCGCAAATTTAGGATAGTGTGGTTTAGGTACTTGAGTATAGAAAAAGATATCATCTTCATCATTGTTGGGATCCGTATTTGAAGAAGTATCGCCGCCATCGTTGTTGCTACCGGCTGTATGACTATGTGACTTAATAGAGCTAGCATCAAGTTCACCGGCTAAGATGTTGGCATAGAAAGCAATCTACAATAAAAAATAAATATCTTTAAGAATATTGCATAATTCTAACCTTATCAAGCTTTAAAAGATATTTACCTTAAGAACGCGTGTTACCACAATAACATCAGTATTTTCTTGAACTGTATCCTCGTCGAGTATTACTTGCAAAGTAATCAATTGTTGGCAACACTGTACCAGCGATTGCATTTGGTCTTTGCAATGTGCAGCCCAGATGCGAGATAGTCGCGCTTGTGCGGCTACAGGCAATGTGCGCGTAGCATGGCAAAGTTTAGGCAGAGAACGTTCCAAATATTCCAAATCTGCGAAACTATTGGACGCTATAAGGAAGAGCACAAATGAAATAAATTAAAAATGGTAAATAGTTTTTCTTGTTCTCAAAACATACTATTTGTAGCCATGTCAAAGCAAATCACCAAACAGTGCAACACCTTTTCCCAATCTGTCTCACGACCAAAACGAATGCCTTCTGCCAGCAGTATTATATTGATATTTAACGCTTCACCTATAGTTGTATTATTCAGGGCAAAAAGTTTCTTTTTTACACGCCGCAGACTTTCCAAGTCCACCAATGTTTCACTACTATTTGATTTTATGCTTGACTCATTATCGCTGCTAGTTGTACCACCGGCACCAGCTGAAAAGCCATCCGAACCACCATCTTCATCCATTGGCTCATCATCACAATCGATACACACTCGTGATGCTGTTGGTTGCTCTCTACATGAACCATGCTCTTCTACAGACACGCAAGTACTATCCTCATCTTTGTCTGTCTCTCCTTCAAGTGTACGCAAATCTTCTTTTTTCAAATCACTCGGTGATTTACCCAATAATTCTTGCAGTTTTGTAGCTGTAGCACTGGAAGTTAGTTTGGTAGAGAGAGCAGGAAGTGTTGGCCTTCGGAAACTTTTACTCAAACGATCAACATTTGGATAAACTTCGTTTATGGCGTGTAGTAGACGATCGTAGGTATTAAATTTTTTACATTCGTCTAATAGCTCATCGAGTATTGCTTCATTTAGGTATAAAACGGGCGCAAATGTGGGCGTAGGTGGGCCAGAAGCATTGCGCGCAGCTGATGCGCCTACATCCATTTCACCCTCTGCGGAGGCGGATGTTTTGTGTTCTTGTGTTGTGAGCAAATCGTTATCATTATCAACTACCATGTCAATCGCATCTGCTGCATTACATAGAATCTCTAGTTGACAAAGTTCTGAGGCAGCAGTGTTGTTGGCGATACTACTAACAAGATTTCTGTTAGAGTTGCCGCCGCTATGTGAGGGCAATAATGTAGTAGAGGATGAAATAGGCGTAGCGGCATCAGCACTACCCCCACCAACGCTTAAGTTACTATGTTGACTTGTATGATTGTGCAGACTGCCACTGCCAGATGTGATCGTGCTGTTACCACTACTGCTGCTACTAGTGCTAGATGTACTACTTGTGCTGCTTGTACTGCTATCATTAGGCGTAAGCATTTCAGAGTCATGTATGCTAGGAGTAGTTGCAGCGGAGCTTGCTGAATGTGAACTAAAAAACATAAAGAATGCAGATGAGTAATTTAATGACTTTCCAAAAAAAGGACAAAAACAAAAGAAAGCGGAAAGTTGCACTAACTCCATTATTATGCGCTCTTTACCTTGACGGTGAGTCATTATTGTGGGTGCGTGGCACCTTCGGTGGTTGACTGTGAAAGTCACATAGTTTAGCATCTTGTGAAAATAGTTGTATGGCCCGTGCTGCTATTTCATTTGGATTCATAGGCGCCACCTGTCCACTAGATGCACAATTTTCGTTTGAGCATTTTGGATTACCACAACCTCGTTGCAATTGATAGAAATATCGTTCTATTAATTCCTTAACGGCGGATCGTTTCATATCTGGATTACCGCTGCGCGTTTGCTGCAGCGTTTGCGGGGGACGTTGATGTGCGTGTTGTTCGTGTACTTGTTGATTGTTGCTCGTTGAGTTGCTGGAGGCGGCTTGACTAGCAGACGGCCTATCTTCATTTACGCTACATACAATAATTAATACATTATTAACAATTAAAAAACATTTGCTGTTCGATTTTTTGCGCTCACCTTGATGTACCGTCGCCAAGCGTTTCTTTTGTCTTTTCCTCCGCGTTCATCAAGTTGCGTTCTTCGTGCTATTCTTCAGTTTTAACACGAAAATAATCTGTCTTACTTCTTTGTTGGTACTTTTTAATATTCTTCTACACTTTATCTTGTAAAACTAAAAGTTTTCTTTTCATACAGCCTACACGTATTTGATTCAAGGAATTTAAAACTTATCAGTCTGTAGGCGTTTCGCTGTTAAAGGGGTTTCCTTGCTCGAATACACTGCCCTTTCTACCTGCCAAGCTGCTGCTGCTCCTACCACACAAGGAACTGTCAGTGGAAATAAAAATCGATTGTTTCTGCAATCTTCGCAGTTTTCGTAAACTTTGTTGCCAATTTAAACACTTGCGCAACCTTCTAAATTGTTCGCTAAATAGGTTTTCGTTTAATAAAAAAGGTCAGTATTACAAGAACTATTTCGACTGCAATTAATACCTATTTTTCCGCTAATATTATTAAAAAAGTTGTGGAGAAAAAACCTGAAGAAATCACTTTTTTTATTGCTACCACAACTGCCAAAAAATTCTAAAAATCATTCCACCAACAGGGTTGCACTGCGATCACATGAAAAAAAGCAAGGGGAATTTTTGAACTGTTAGCGGTATTCATTCACTCGATGGTAATTTTGAAATTTTTGCACTTTCCTGTGTGTGACTTTCTGGCTTTGCCCGGGAATTCGGTTTCTGTTATTTTGGTTGTACTTCATGTCGCGAGAGGTATCGGAAGACGCCCTTGTACCTCGGTATCAATAATCGTGTTTTGGCAGTTGACGGTAAATGTGAAGTCTTACCATTAATTTAATCAGAAAAACACTCCCGATGTCGTATTGAAACTTCTACCCCGGGGCGATTTGGTATGGCCCGGACAACCTTCTAGAACATGACATGTGTTCTCCTTAAGGAAAATATAGATAATGAGAGGTAAAAGACTTCATATCCATAGATTAACCATCGAATTGCACGTCATTACTTATATATGTCTTAGGGGTCTCCTGCGACGGGTATGCCTACCTGGGCCATATATCAAACCCTTAACCCGCAACGGAGGTAAGGCGTTAAATTAACCCAACTCCTACCTAGTTACTGATGCAATTTTTAAAGCGGTAAATTTCGAAATAAATTTCCCAAAAATGTATCACCCTGCAGCAAGAGGAAATTACGAATGTTAACAAAAAAAAATTACATTTAAAAATAAACAACAAAGTGCACTATCAACGAACGTCAGCTGTACAGTAAAAATCTGACATCTTGTTTTTCTCTGACAGTCACATTTTAAAAAGTAAATAATGGAAAATTTGTGTTTTTCCTGCACCGAAAAAGTTCAACGCATATTATAAAGCTAATAAAATGTAATAAGATAGCGCTGCTTACGTGCACAACGTAAAATAAAGAAAAGAAAAACCAAAACAGTGAAGGTGGAAAAGCAAACAACTGAAAAAAATGACGTCGGAAAAGGTTGCTGAAGACATTGGAAATTGTGTGCGACAAAACATTCCATGGGCTGCTGTCCCAATACACCTGAAACAGGTGATGCATAACAATCAGCGCGACTATGAGAAATATGTTTTTAACTATAGTCTTAAAAATCAGCTGCGTTTTCGTGGCAATCTCGCCTCCAAAGTATTCCGTCATGAGCAACGCTACTATGAGCTACTAGTGCAGAAAAGTATCAATGGGTTGCTTTTATTTCCATATCATTTAGCTGATATAATAACAAAAGGCTTGCGCGTAACGCCCTTCAATTATTATCTTGATTTATTAAGTCAATTGCTGCGCAATGATAAATCTTATGATACGCTACCAAATTTCACAGCCGCCGATTGTTTGCGTATACTAGGAATTGGACGTAATGAATACCTTTCGCTAATAAGCGATCTTAAAACGCATACAACGCGTGCATTGTTATTTAGTGCCAAACCAAATCCATTTGATTTCTTGCCACGCTTTCCGGTACGCATACGCATTGAACCATGGTGGCGTATCGAGGTGGGTTATGTACTCGAAGCCGATATACGTTTTGTTACAGCACCGGAACGTAGCCTCGTAGATGATCTTATTGATTTTGGCTCACAAACAGCTGGCAAATGTGATTACAACGTCGTGCATAGTTTATATCGGAAGGGTTTGATTTACTTGGATATTCCCATATCGGGTGAGGATCGTATACGCATACCACCGTTGCGTAATTTCGTTATGAATCGTACTAGTGGTGATTATTTTGAAAATTTGCTATATAAAATCTTTGTCAGCGCTGATGAACATATGACTATCGCAGAGTTGGCGCATATGTTACAAGTGGATCTAGATTCAGTAAAGCAAGCTGTGTCGCTGTTTTGCCGTTTGGGTTTTGCAAGGCGCAAAGATCCCATTTGCGAAAGTCCGTGCGCTGAGTTGAAATATCACGCCACATGGGAACAATATCAGTTGGAGCAAACAATTACACGTGATCCACCACAAATTACGCCACTCAACTACAACAATTTTATAACATCCGAGGCAACAGCAGAACGCGCTGAAGCCGCACAATATAGTCCGATTTCATCGCAGCAACAAGAGAAGCAACATGATAAGGATAGTAGCTCTATTGGTTATCTATCCAGTGATGGTAATACAAGCGACTTTAGTTTTGCAAATATGCCAACGCCATCACCACCGGCGTTACCAACCCAGGGCGCTATTGAACGCAATCACTCGGAGGAACAAGACATCAGTTCTGAATTGGATGATTTAAGTGAGAGCACAACAAAATTAAGCGTCAAAGAAGTGCCAACAACACCAAAAGGCGATGGACAATCACCCAGCTTTGCCGAAAAGTCTGGAAAACGCGTTGGTTTTCTCTTCGATTCGACACTAACAGCTTTCCTTATGATGGGAAATTTATCACCTGGTTTAAAAAATCATGCTGTCACCATGTTTGAGGTAGGAAAACTTTCTGAGGAGAGTATGGACTCATTTCTTACAGAGTTGGAAAAAGTATCGTTACTCGATGCTGAAGGTGAAGGCGATGTGTCGCGCTATTTCGCGCATGCCGTTATCTTACGTTCAACCATTTGTTCCTTACGCCATTTGTTACCCGGTGGTTTGGACTTACTGCGTTTGGAATGCTTGGAGAGTTTGGATCAGAAGACGCGTGATCGCGTACTCGAAAAGAAATACAAATTTATTATATCTGCAACTCCGTTGACTGCCACTTTATCCCATATCTTTAGTATACCGTTTTTCGGGCAATTCTATCGTAGTTCCGATAGTTCGCACATGTGGACGAAGCTGTTCTTCAATCATGTCACAGGTATTGTATACAAATTTGGATTCCTACAGAAAACTCATGCTCACCACTTTTTTTTACTTACTTTCAGGCTATGGTCCTCCAAGTCTTTTTCTTTCGCGCGGCACAGTACTTAAAGCTCTACCACGCATCTTTCTCGGTTATGGCAAATTGCTTGTCAATATACTACATTCCGATTCATATATCTTGAATTCTGAAAATTTCCGTAATCTAAATGACCAATTAAAGAATGGCTGCATTTTAGTGCAAGGTTATGGTATACGGCAACCTGGTCAATTGCGTTATGAAGCATTCCCATTCGACCGTGATGATCCAGGTCAATTAGCATGGTCTAATCATAAAGCTGTGCTACAGTTGGGGAATTATTTAGATTTAGAAAATAATTGTGGTTTTATAACATTCCTAAATACAGGTGTACCCGATATTGGTTGCGAATCTTTTGAGTTGCAAGTACATTTAAAACATCCCAAAAGTAAAGCAAAAGCAACGGTGAGTGCAAATGCTAGTGCAACAAGCAACAATGTAAATGTGCCAAATACAAATAACGCTGCTATTGCAACGACAAGCACAGTTTCAATAAGCACAACACAAGAACCACAAGATCTGCTATCACCTGCAGATGGTTCCGAGCTGACAAGTTTTGCACGTCTCAACGCTTCAACATCAACTTCACAAAGCGTTAATCAATTATGTAGTCCTGATGAAAATTATTTTGCGATTAGTCCACAAAATGGTTCACCATCAAATGTATACACCTCAGCCGATTGTAGTGAAGTATTAGCTACCGAATTGGCTAAATGTAATGCTGATACAGCAATAAAATATACCAAAAATGAATTGGTATCACAGGGTTCAGTGGAAATACCAATTACAGCAGCAGCTATAAATGGTGGTGATGCAAATGCAATTTTAGACTGTCCAGATATTTCGAGCGATGAAACTACAACCGAGGAATGGACTTTATTGGATGTGAATTTTGGTGTGCCATTGTTCGATGTTGATTGTAATACGCGCATATGTGAACAAATTGTACGTAAACTACATCATGATGAAAATTTGCAATGTTTGCCCGCCAAAGCGTCTCAGATGAATGAGCTCTTTTTGAATTTTGTCAAACAATGCATGTACTTTGAGGAAGATAAAGCTAATGTGGGCCAATTTAAAATTGGTAAAGTTTTGCCATATCTACGCATCAATTTGGCATTTGAAAATGGGCGTGTTTGCTATTGGAGTGGCCGGTAGATGCATAAAATTAGTAAAATGTATGTTTCGGATCTAGCCGAGCAGTTGTGTGCAACACCAGTGTGAAAAAAGTATAATTGAAGTGAATAATTTTAAGACATACTTATTTAAGAGAGAAAAACACCGTTATTATTTGAAGTTTGATTTCAAATAAAATGCGTAGTTTTTGAACGTGCATTAACAGTTTATGTTGGATGGAAAGTATTACTGTTAAAATTTTTTAATTGAAAATAGTAATGACCAATACGAACATTCTTAAACTTTTCAACCGGTTTGGAAGAAAAAAGCACATTCTTTGTTTTTTTCTGTAACGTTCTCATATACTTACAAATTTATTATTAGTTAACATATATTTGACACAATTATTACTTTTTTTAGCTGTTTTTCAGTAATATTGTTAAAAAACTGTAATTCATTCCATTGTTTTAATTGTTTTTTTTTTCTAAATAAGCTCATGCTTAGTAGTCGCGTCAATGCATTTTAATTCAAAATCAAAAAAATAGGTAAACTCATGAAACAAGTATGTTATGAATGTTGGAAGAAATGGAAGTACTACTAACATCGTTGAAATTGAAGTGGTGAAATTTGATTTCCGTTATTTGCCAGGCAGATGTAGTGGTGAATTTCTTAAAAGAGATTTTACGACTCACATTTTTTGTTGCACCTACGTTTTGTTGTTGAACTTTTCATTTCTTTTTTTTCATGCAATCGATTTTTTAGCTAAGAGAGAAACATAAAAAATTAAATTATATGCAATCAATGATCTTTTTTGTTTCCGATTATATAAGATTAAACACATGTATGTTTATGTATAACATAACTTTTTATCATAAAATGTATTGCTTAATCATACATAAATATTGCATACAAACATACTAGAAATTATGATGAATAAAAGTAAATAAAAATATATTTATCATTTTAAAATAACAACTAATTTTATATAGCAGATTTAACTAGCTCTTCAGGTTTAAGGCTGCTTTCATAAAATTTAATTAACGTATTTTGTATAATTAGCTGTCAAATTAAGGGCTGATTAGCATCAACCGGCTTTTATTTTTTGTCAAAAATAAAAATAGAGGCGACTACAAATCCACATCGTCCCCGACCTCTACAATTTGGCTAGTTTTTTTTTTCAGTGTACTTCAATCAGGCAACACTCTCAAACAGCTGATAGTGTTGCAGTGTTGTAGACTTTTTCGAAATTCCCCCTTTATTAAACCAAACAAAAAAAGTTTGTTGTTTTCTTATCGCTTGGAGCACACACAGTTTGCGTTGAGCAAATAAATAAATAATTTAGCTCTTTTCATTGTGGTTTTATGCTCATTTGGTTAAACGCTTTCGCTAAAAAATCTTGCCGCTTCTGCTAACAAATCAACGATGTGTGTTTTCTCATCTTAAAGGCGGCTTCTGATGATACTTGGCTGGCAGACGGCAAAGACGTGTCCGAGAGTGTTGGTCGCGTAGTAGTGCATTCTTCAAGAAGTTCAATTGTTTGGATAGAGATAAAGAAACCAAATTTTTGAAAATTTGTGTGCTACAAATTGTAGGAGAAGCGAATATATATCGCAGACATATTTTTTTAAGTGAACCAAGTGGACAAAAGTTTGAAAAAGTAAAGAAAAATCATGCAAAAATTCAAAACGCAGACGTTTGGTTATGCCTTGAAGCTGCTATTGCTCAGCCTTTGGTCGTGCTGCATGTGGTGCACAACGGATGCGGCGATATCATCTGTAAGCAATGATGCGCTAGCTGAGGAAGGCGGTGAGTTGGAACTGAAATTATTGTATCATACATTTAGTAAATACATATGGATGTATGTGACTGCATTGAAATTAAAATATATATCTTCTGGTTTGAATTTCATAGCGCTTATTAATATGACTGTAAGTCCAATGAGATCACTGTGCCATTTCTATTACAATTCCAGTTTACTCTTCTCTTACCCATACCGTTTGGCCTTTTATTGTGACTGTGTAATCTGCATGCACTCTCTCTTCCAGAACAATCAAGCGTCTGATTGTTTATGGAGCATATTCAGAGCATATGTATAAAAAGCTAAAAATAAACATACATATGTACATATATGTTGTGCATCTTATATACTATTCTACATAATATACACACATCCTGTTCGTTCCGCGTAATGCTCTGCAACAATCATTTACATTTACTGACTTCTATATAAATACAGTCGAACTTCCATAACTCGAATCGCCTAAATCCCACAAAAAAGTTCGAGTTACGGAGACTTCGAATTATAGAATTTTTTAATTTTTAGTAAAGAAAAATCAATTTCATACATGTTTGTATTTTTAAACTACATTTGAATGGCAATTTTTATTTTAAAACATTGTTTTACAAAAAACTATTAAAGAAAGTTACAATGCAGGGAAATATTCTGAAATTAATGACTGAAAGTTAACTTTTTTTTGGTTGTTTTCGGCAAAAAAGGACTCCAATTTGCTTAAGGCCTTGTAGTGTTCATCAGTAGTAGTGTCATTGGTTGTCAAATATAAACTCAATGTTCGAAAAGAGTTTTCTACATCAATTCTGGAAGGCTGATTAATAGTTTCTTCATCCGAAGACTCTTCATCACTCTCGATTCCTGCTACGTCTACGTTTGCATCCTCCAATTCAGGGCAGTATTGCTCCACAATATCATTTTCTGTAGGGAAGCCACTTGTGCAAAGCTCGCTATCTACTTCAAAATAATCTTGAAGACTGGCATTGGTTGTTATATCGTTTGCTTTTAGCCACGATTCGTACATTCGATGTACAAAAAGGAATTCCCCGAACTACAAAGCAAACTTCCAAAGAAAGCATTTCATGTACAAAAAGGGATTTCCCCAATTGTGAAGCGAAATTCAAGTCAAATATGCGTTACTTCGAGTTATAGAAATGCTCTATATGGAATGTGTATGGATTTTATTTCGAGTTATGGAAGTTCGAGTTATGGAACAAAATTTGTGTGTAAATTCCTTCTTAACGCTACTTGCCAACCATTTTCGTTCGAGTTATAGAAAATTCGAGATATAGAAGTTCGAGTTATGGGAGTTCGACTGTATATAAAAGTATGCATTAATGATGTATTTACATATGTACATATGTATAGTATATATCGTTCGTATAGTGGGTTAAGTGCTTTACTTGATTTTGAAAATGTTTTGCGTTTCCTGATTGCACATAATCCGCGGTGATTCCAGTGGAGATCAGCGAAGAGCTCTGGGAATGCTTTCCAATTAGGCTTTACCAAGAATTTGCAGGTCTTCGCTAAGTCAGAGGGTGTCTACATACTACAGTTCTTTTTCCGACAAGCACCGCTACTAGACTATCTGGTACTAACCCTCAAACTGCAAAAACGATTGTTTGCCTCTTGCATCTTTGGGTCGATTACCCCTACAAACGCATCTGTTCTCCAAAAGATCCCTGGAGATAACTGTGCCGTATAGCATTATCGCATGTTTGCATTGGTTTTTTTTGTTTCCAAGCTTTCGTTCTTCTGTTTTGCTACTTCAGTACATTTCTTGCTTCGAATTAGTTTTCTGATGATATAAAATGCTCGTTAGGTTTCTGTTTTAAAACTAACCCTCAAAAATAATCCAACTTAAAAAGAGCTCTAATTTGATTTTGAGATAGTTGAAGATCGGTTCTAGGCCACATCCATTTTCTATTTTGTTCACGTCACATTTAAATAAACCGTACAATTATAAGAATATGTATGTTTTTGTTATGTATCCCCAGTAGTGGGTTAATATACTTCAGTCAATTTTAAAGTCAAATAGCCACGCCCACTTTTTAGTAAAGACAAAGAAAACAAAAAAAAAATGGAAAAAATAACTTAAAATTAGGTGGAGAAACGAAAGCAAAAAATAAAAATCAATTTGAGGACAGCCTAATATGCATAAATGTGAGATATGCTTTTGTTTATATTCACATCGGGAACATTTTTCTTTCGTTGTGGGTTGTAGATTGCGGCTAATGAAATTGGTGTTGTTGTTTTTCTCAGTAAAAGTCTCTGTACAATGTCTTGACTTTTTAAACAAATTGACTACATGGGGTATTCCAAAGTAACTAGCGGAATATATTCATACATATATATTTTTGCATGATTGGAAATGTACTAGAAATAGATTAACTGCCTATTAAAAGCTGCAAACTGTCATCTGGTGGCAACATTTTTATTTCTCATTTTAAAAACTTCAATCTAAGGCCGTAAAATTATTCAACATAACCCAAAAAAATATTTTTTTTGTGTCATGCTAAAGGCCTGTTATACAATATACTAAGTGATTTTTTTTTAGTTTTGGAACAGAATTTTTTTTTTTGCAAAATTTTATTGCGGTAACTTTTGATTTTTTCCATTTATTCTAGGAGGCGAAGAAAGTGGCGTAGAAAAACAAAAAAAAAAGCGATTAACCAAGTTTATTGTGGCGGGAAAAAAATGTTTTAATGTTTTCTTTTCTTATGACACTCTAATGTAGAATATGTATACTTTCTTTTATTTGTGACAAGATCTAAATATCAATTGCTGCTGGAAGCCACATATTTGCAAACTGAAACTAAAATGAATAGTGGCGCAGCAATTTAATTATTGCTCATAAAGTAGAAAAATGTAAAAATGTGTCTGTGTTGAAGGAGGGAAATATGCTTGACTGCTTGCCATACTAAAAGTGTGAAATATGGAATGCATTCCTAACGGTATATACATACATATACTACTTGTACAAGGCGATAAATGTTTAAGAAGTGTTACTGAGAGTGGCAGCCTTTCAGCGGTAAGAATCCGGCACACTTTGGCCACTAACACTTTGACCTTAGAAACTTTGTTAAATTTTTAGTAGCAAGTTTTTTTTTATTACAACAATGACACTAGTCAGTGTTTTTAAAACATAAAAAATATTATTTATGTTGAGTTTAATTTAAAAAAACACATTGAATTTTTATAATTAATGAATTGATTTCTTAAGCGAACTTGGTCATTTAAAGTCTAGTTAAACCAGTCGTGAAGATCAGGCTAAAAAGACTATAATCACGGTTACATAAACTACATAACCGATAAGAACACATTTTGGTGACATACCTAACCTCAAAGTACAAAATTGCAGGTTGGTCTTAGTATAACGCCGTTAAAGTAACATTAGCCTTTCCAGAAACAAAAAAAAACTGTGCTTCCAAAATGAAAAATTTTTACAAAAAAATCCGGTACTGATTTGATTTTGATTTGTTGTTTTTTTAACTAACTTTTACTTAAAAAAAGAAGAAAACGTATTAAAATTCAGTCATTTTTACATATTTTAAGGTTAGACACACAATTTCTTCCATTTTTTTAAGTTAAATTGTTGAAGAAAAGCAACTACCCAAATGTCGGGACTAATTTCGGGATTGTTAAAATGCAAAAAATTGGCATCTTTATTATGTAGTACACTCCGTTGCAGTAAAATTGTATAAAATATTTACTTAGCACATACAAATGACTCAAAAATTCTCTACATGGACGCAATAAAATAGATAGCCATTGCTAGAGCATTAGAGTGATCATCATTTTTATGACAAAAATTATAATTTTTTGATGGTCAAAATGTTAACAAAAATTTTTTAAATTAAAATTTGTTGTTGTCTTTTGGAAAACCTTTTGAGTTTTGGATAAGGGCTGAATAGAATTTTGGAAATTCGAGCCAGAATTTTAAATTTTATAGATAATAGTTCAAAAAAAAATTAAGAATCTTAGGTCAAATTCACTACAAAAAAATTAACAAATCAATGAACGACGGATTCCAATAAAAAAAAAAATTTGCAATAACGATCACCCTAATGTACATTCACATAAATGCCTATATTTACACAAATTGCACAACATATTTGTTAAATTTTTATTGTTTTTTCATATTTTCAGCAAAAAGCATAAAAGTTTTTACGGTGGCTACTGAACGTACCGATGGATATTTGCGTTATATTCGCTCAGCTCAGCGTATCTATGACATTGAGGTAAGTTGAGAGGTGATTGAATGAAAAGAAAATTAACAACTAATTCTAAAAAATGATAAATTGTGCCATAAAAGTTGATTAGCTTGTACACTATAAAAAAGTTGAATAATTTCAAAAAACTCTGAAACAGGCGGCATATGCTAAGAAAAGCTTTATTGAGCGCTATAAAAATTGGTAATTCGATATATCAGCCGCTCTGAAAAACTGCTGAAGGCCGCAAAAAATATTCTTGGATGATGGATTAAAAATGAATTTGCAATGGCAGCTAGTTGTTATGCTCTTGTTACACAGAAATTAAAAAATTGTAAAATATTGCAAATCAACAAAAAAAATTCGAATATTCAATTTTTAAAAATTTTCAAGCAACATCTTTCCAATCCTGAAAATCCGAGAATTGTAAGAATGAAACATCGGGATTTTCAGCACTTAAAAAAGCACAAGATGCCGTGAGAGCGCCCATTACCATCCGTAATATATGGCTATACGGTTTAAACAATAGCTTTATCCATAATAAAAATACAATACAAGATTTCAAAATCCAGATTTTTTTAATGTGGACTTGTCATAGAATCATTTGAGT
>OX608082.1:70503794-70576294 GCA_951509765.1 Sphenella marginata
GGAAAAAGTTCTATTTTTATTTTTACGTTCTTATTGCTATGCACACCACTGTATTTTTTTTAAAACATCTCTCTGACCCACATTTTTTCTTTACATCAATTTTAGGTCAACACGCTCGGCATGGGTGAGCCGTGGAAAGGTGGGGATATGAAAGGCTTAGGCGGCGGCTACAAAGTACGTTTACTGCGCGAGGCAGTGCAGCCATTCAAAGATGAGAAGGATACAATTATTTTATTCACGGACAGGTACTCACAAATTTATTATCACCAATTGCGCTTTTTTAACTCAAAAATTTCTTCTCTTTTTCTTCACAGTTACGATGTCGTCTACACCTCGGGACTGAAAGATATTTACAAAAAATTCAAAGAATTTGGCGCTAAAGTACTTTTCTCGGCGGAGAAATTCTGTTGGCCCGATATGAAATTAGCCAAATCATATCCACCAGTTTCCGAAGCCAACTCTTCGCCTTACCTCAACTCAGGCGCATTCATCGGTTATGCACCCGAAATCTATAGCATATTAACTGCGTCAGAAATCAAAGATGACGATGATGATCAACTTTATTATACGAAAATATTCCTTGACACAGAGAAACGTAAAATGTTGGACATACAATTGGATACACAATCGCGTTTATTTCAAAATTTAAATGGCGCACGTGAAGATGTCAAATTGAATGTTGATTTGGATACGAATGAGGGTAAATTGCAGAATATTAATTTCATGACCGAACCAAATATCATACACGGCAATGGTCCCAGTAAAGTGGAGTTGAATGCTTTTGCAAATTATTTAGCGAAAACTTTTAATGGCAACTGTTTGATATGTCAAGAAGATCGTTTGGAATTGGATGTGAGTGTGCTGTTGGCTGCTGATTATGGAGAAAATGTTATTAATTTCTTTTTTCTATTTACTGCTTACAGGAAAATAAGCTACCCATCATTTCAGTGGCACTTATGGTAACACAAACCGTGCCTTTCTTCGATATGTTTTTGCAGAAAGTCGAAAGTCTCAACTATCCGAAAGATAAAATGCATTTATATATTTACAGTAATGTGCGTAAAAATAGCATTTACATGTATTTAAAATATTTTATAAATTTTCTTTTGAATCTCTTTAGCAAAAATTCCATGATGATATGGCAAAATCTTTTCTGAGACGTTTGGAATCGGAATATCGTAGCGCAAAGATTGTACTATCCAATGATGAGTTGAATGAGCAACGAGGACGCGAGTTGGCGCTGTAGGTTTAAAACCATTTCCTTTTCTTTTTGCTATTTCTTTCATGTTCTCTAATTTTTTCTCTTTGCTTTCTTCGCTACACAGCCAACAAGCCAGACAAAAACAAAGCGATTACATCTTCTTTGTGGATAGTGGCGTACAAATTGATGATGCACAATTGTTGCGCGAATTATTGATAATGAACAAGTAAGTTGGTTTGGCCATCTTATCTCCTCGATACTGCTCCAAAGTCTTTTTTGCGTTATATTCGAAAACCTCTAAGACAGCTTGGCTCTTAGCGCAGATCGTTGCATTGACTGCTGGCGCTAGATTCTCACGCAGTAATCTTTCTTTGAAGTCTTTACCAAAGCAACAAAAAGTTTTCTTAAGAATAAATGAAAATATATTGATGAGAGAAGTCTCAGGAAACTTTCCACACACATTCTGAATACTCGATGAGGCGGAGAATTGCTTCACGCCGCTTCCCCAACGTTATATAGACGAGTGCCACTGTTTTGAAATAATTCAATCTCGTCCATTTCTCGAAATGAAATAGAGAAGGGATCGAATTTGCTCAATAGATATAATTATTTACATAGGTTTTACTTAAATGTATTATAAAATTTAAACAAATTATTCTTTCTCTTCTAACTAGACAATTTGCGGCGCCTGTGGTTAGCAAATACGATGAATTGTGGAGTAATTTCTGGGGTGCTTTATCCGATGATGGCTATTATGCGCGTTCACATGACTATGTTGATATCGTAAAAGGTGCATTTATGTAAGTATAGCTAAATAATATACTGCTTAATAATAACACAAATTTATTTGTAAAATTACATACATTTTAAAATAGTTAACTTTAACACATTTTGGGCAATTTTTGTAATACATATTTCCTACATTCATACATTTTTATTTTAACACTAATTTTATTTTGAAAGAAATACTGAACTTTTGTAGAAAAAATAACAAATACTTAAAAAAACTAATCAAAAGCAATAGAGAAATCTGTTTTGAAACTACGCCGATCAATTGAGTACATATTATCAGCTGTGCATTCATAGAGACCGGCATCCATTTGTGTTGCTGGATCGATCTCGATTTTCGATTTCACTCTATCGTCACCAATGCGCCACTCATGCACCTATAGCAATGAATTTATTGTAAGAGATTGAATTGTTTTTTTTTTTTTATTACATTACACTTACATGCATGTAGAGATGTTGAAAGATCTCCGTACCATCTTTATACCATGTAATATGTGGACGTGGATTACCTTTGGCCACGCACAGAAAAGCAATTTTATGTCCCAAAACATATTCATAGTCGAAATGTGAGGCTTGTAGAATTTTAGCACCCTGTAAAGAGAGTTTAGTTAATTAGGGTTTGGTATTTATTGGCTATATTGACCTCTTGAAGCACTCCCTTATCTCATAACTGAAGCTTAACAGTTTTAAATGTTTACTTTTTCAAAACCGAAACAATATTTTTAACCATTTGAAACTGTCTCATATTCAAAACCTAAAATCTAACTGAATCGAAATTTTTTCAAAAACTTTCTCTTTCAAAATTTTTTCAAAAACTTTCTCTTTCAAAATTTAGTTAGAAAACACCATATCTCAAGATTTGTTTCAAAAAAAGTTGAGACAGGCTACTCTTCTAAAAATTCTGAATTATTCTAAAGAAAAAACTTTGAGTTAAAACTTTCTTCACAAATATTCAGAGGTGTGGTGTTTTTGAAAAATATTTTGAAATAAGGTGATCTGCAACTCTTTCGACGATAATTAACGCCTAAAAGTATGCACTTCAAAACTCCAAATTGTATAAAAAGCTAACATCACTTTAACTTACATTGTTATTGTTGTAATATTGATCTGATTCTGGATCACGATATTTTCCTGTTATAGGTAAACCGATTTGTACCTAAAAATTGAACATTAAAAAAAATATTTAATTTCACAAAAAAAAACTTTGAAAGTCGCATTTTGTCACTTGCCCTCGATTTGGTGCGTCCACGACCACGTCCACGACGACCATCACAAACTTGACAACTTAACAGAAGCAACCCCAAACAAATCAAAAACAATTTAGCCTTCATTATTTTGCACCAAATTAAAAACTTTTATTTTTTAAATTTCAATTTTAAATTATTTAATTTTTTTTTAATTTTGCAATAACTTTATGATAATTTTAGTATTAGTTTGGTTTGGAAATTTCATTTATTATTATTTGTTTCAAAAAAAGAAGTAGATATGGCGCGGTACGTTTCGTTTTTGGCTCGAGTGTTCTATCATAACACTTTAACGCGCTATACGCTCGCCCGTTTCGATCGTTTGCCGACTTTCTTGCTTTCTGTACGCTCCAACTAAGTAAATGCGACTAAATGTTTGTAATATTTTGATCAAATCAAGCTATTCTGTGGTTAAACTTGCACAGTGACATTTGTTATATTAAAATTGTTGCTTGTTGTTGTTGCGCGCAAGAGAGGCACAGTTAGGCACAGCATGTTGCAGGTAAAAAAAAAAACTTTTTTGCATTTGATTATTGTTTTATTGTATTTTCTTCTGTCACCTAACTGTGCTCTCTGCTGCTCTTGGCACTTATCCACTTAGTTAGCGAGCGCTTTGTTTCAAACAGATTATGGAATATTCTGCACATTTCGCTTCCATTCATTTCTACAAATAACGTGAGTAAATTTGCAGCCAAAATTATGCGCGATTTAACTAAGTAAATAATCTAAATGACTGACACCCTTTTGTATCTGTGCCTAGCGTTGCGCCATTACGTTTAATTTAGATTTTTTTTATTTTTGTTTTTTGATATTTGTTTGAATTTTTTTATTTTTATTTTTAACTTAAATTATGCATTAAATTTATTAAATTAAGCAATGTCATGCTATTAAGTCGCTAAAAATAGGTTAAATGGTTATGACGTTTATTTAGCACAGTGAAATAGTTTAGAATACTTTTAGGCGCACGAAAAGCTTTAAAGGTCCAAGCTGATCGCAAAAAAATTTTGGGGTTGTAATGGAGTTTAAAGGCTTGAAACAGTGGTCTGAAAGGTTTATAAAATGTCTTCAAAATATATTCGAAATAGTATGTTTTGAAGTTATTACAAGTTTTTAAATTCGAAAAAGCTCAAAGTCGTATAATCTTTCATTAACACTTTTCAGTAAAAAATTAGCTAAAATTTTTTTTTTCTAAACCAAGAAATTTTTGATTTTATATTGCTCAAGAATTCGATGAAAAAAATTCCAGCCAACAGTGGGTAAGTGAGTTATGGCAGGAAAGCTTCTTCTCATTGCTAAATTTCAGGGGAGATGGTGGCAGGGACTTTAATGGAGTGAGAAAGGTTTTTTTTTCAAGTGTTGATGGATTTGCTGAAAATACAATATGGGTCTGATATGAATAATTTAATTCGTAAGTGAGTTTAAAAAATTTCTTTGGAGCTTTTTTTTTTATAAAGCTCGGACACACTGTAGCTCTGTGTACCGCTTAAAATTGCCTCAACTCACTTATGTATAATAAAATAAATAAAAAAAACATTTTTCTGTCGCCTCAACTCGTTGACAGCACAAAACCCAGATGTTAATCAACAAATTTTTTTAAATTAAATAATTTATCCAATTTGTCGGGTATCTATTCAAATCGGCTATACCTCTATATACAAATAAACAAACATAGATTCTATACTTACAAGTGAAATGACACTTTCCCATACTCAGTGACTAACTAAATAAATCGTTTTATTAATGTTTATTTATTTGAGATAATTCTAGAAAACTTTAGTACTAATTTATTGCAGACTTAGTTTTATTAAAAAAAAACTCAAACATAAAATTTTTTAAAAAAATACATTTTGTTTTTGTATTGCATTTAAAAAACTATTTATTTAATCCATTAATTGTTGTGAGTTTTTAAAATTCGTCAAAGTTAAAAAAAGAAGCAAATCTCAAAAATTGATCATAACATAATCGGTGCGAAAGCCGCGTTTATCGATTGAGTAAATGTTATCCGCTTGACATTCGTAGTAACCTAAAAATGAGAAAAATTTGTTAAATACTAGATATTATTTGTTTAATGCATTAATAAATTAAAATTGTGTAGTATTTCTTAGATTCTTAAAAAAATTGTTGGTATCCTACAACCAATAATTCATTCCAGCTCTCCGTCAATCTTTGGACTTGGAAGTTGTGAAAGCTATAGAGTTGCCAAAGATAACTGGAACATTGGAATGTGATAAATTTCGATTAAATTTTTTAATATTTTATTTTTCTAAGTATAACGAGCTAAAGACCAGTTGAAAATAATTATTATTCAATTATTACTCCCATCTTAAAATTGCTAGACCTCAAAAACCAACAAAAAAATATTTTTTAATGTATAGAAAATTCATCACTTCTTTTCCTAGAGAGCGGTATGTAGAAGTGGATTTAGTAAAGTCTAACCCCACTTAGAGTGCGTCGGAGAATGAAAATATTAGCATGTCTTTCCTTCATAATCTTTAAAGAAATTTATGTTTTAAGAACGCTTCAAATCTCTTTTCGATCTTGTTTGCCAAACGTTTTGATAAACTAGGTTTAGTCCCAATCTTTCACTGGTTTATCCATAAATCAAGTTTTTTCAAAATCTTTCTAAAATTTGCTATCAAGATTTTGTATATGTACAGCAGTGTTCAATAAAATAGTAGTGAAATTAAATGAGAAATCATTCGCCGAAATAAGAAGAATCTGTGTTTTTATTGTAAATAGATTTTAAAATCTACACAAAGTTGACGAAAGTTAATTAAACTTTCAAAATGCCTAACAATTTTTTGGCAGAATTTTTAGAAAAATGTTGAGCATGCAGTTTTGTAGCTTAATTAATTTGAGTACAAGATTGTGCATGTTAGAACTTGTTAAAAAATTTCGGTGAATTTTTAGAATTTTTTTCGCGGAGGGTGTTGAGTGATTTTTTTCTACAACGCATTTACAAAATTTAATTTTGTATGGATGAAAATTTTTTTAAATTAAAATTTGGGTCCTATTACCCTATCTATGGCTTTTTCTATGGTTTATATTTAGTACTCTATGTATTTGACAATTTTCAGACATTACCTGCATCCATTTGTGTGGTTGGATCGATTTCCATTTTTGATTTTATAATATCGGCATCGATGTGTACCTCGTGTACCTGAAATAAGGTAGAAAATTGTTTTTATGAATCGATAGTAACTAGCTTTAAAGCTTAAAACTGAATCTATAAAACAAAATTTCGTTGGATTGACGAATGCTAAATTGGAATTCTTAACCAACTTATACATAAATAATTATTAAATGGAAAAGAGTTTTCAATAGATGAAGTTCGACAAAAGGCTTTCAAAGTGCACTACCTCAGCGGATAGTTGAGTAATAGAATATAATAGCTTGAAATTTTGTATAAAAAATTAATTTCTAGCATTTCTATAATGAAGTGGTCATAATTTTACTTTAAGAAAAAGATTTTATAAAAAAAGTTCACTTCCTATGAAAGCTTAAAATGGTCCCAAATAAAAGGAATTCAAAGCGAATTTCTCACAAATCAATACGTTTTCGAATTTAACAGAAAAAATTCGCAAAAGGATGCTTGGAGTATATGTTTTCAAAACGGTAATGGAATCATGTGGATGCCGAATGGGCTTAAAGCTGCAAATAAACCTCTAAATTAGTGGCAAAGTCAACTCTTCAAATGCATCTAAATAACATCTATAAAAAAATTCTTTCTACTCTCCTGACACTATCTGCTCTTATCAATAGGAGGGGCTTGCCATCACTTTTATATATGTCACAATCTCCGTTTTGGGTATAAAGTGGCCACCTATAACCATTCTCTTAGATAAAAGTAAAACAAAAATATTAATTTAGAGGTCGGCCACCATTAAACTTTCTTGCAACCAAAACATTCAGCTATTCAATCGAAAACTGCCTTAATTAGTAAAGGATCTATCCGTAATCTATAACATTAGGGTAGACACACGGATTGCCTTAATTCCGGAGCTCTCTACATTTACTTAAACAAAGTCACAAGCTTTCAACGATCAAATCACTTTGACTCACTTGAAAAAATCGATGTTGATATAACTCAGCGCCATCCTTGAACCAAGTGATTGTTGGGCGTGGATTGCCTGAAAATAATTTTTTTTTTAATTAAAACACATCAATATTTAATTCTCAAACTTCTTTTATCATTTTCATTCACCTACCCTGTGCCATGCAGAAGAATGTGATTTTACGTCCCAACGTATAATCCAATTCAAAGTGCGATGATTTTATTATCTTTGCGCCCTAAAATAAATAATCAAGTATAAGACTTTTTAATTGCTTCGAAAGCTTTAAATTTTGTAGATACTTACATTTTCATGATCATAATAATTGACGGCGTCCTGTGAACGATGTTGTATGACGACCGGTTTTTTGCCTGTGTAATTCCTTCTCAGCACGCCACGCCCACCAACGCTGCCTGTGGGAGAAGCAAAAATTATATACATTTTAGTTCCTTCGATAGTTTTTTATGCTGTATTTAAAATAAAAATGCATATATTAGAGTAATAGAAGCTAACACAATGGTTTTTAGAATTTTTGTTTGTATGTCTCTCTGTTTGTACGCGCATCACTCAAAATCCGTTTTAGATAACTAAATGAAATATTCACCGACGTATTGCTAGATGTTCAAATTAATGTTTGCAATCCATTTTATGGACTTATATTTGTTTTTAATAGTGTATACAGTGGTGGCAAAACAATTTGGCTCAAATGCTTATCTGTGTGAATGTTTGTGCGCGTATCACTAAATAACTACTTCACGAATTTGAATATTTTCTTCATCGATTTGTTGCTGGGGGTTTGTATTGAAACATAGAATGCACTTTGTGATGGCTGAAGGTTAAGAGTAAATTTTTTTGGGTGCATAGGGAACGCTCGCACGACCGACTGATGATGTTTCATAAAATTTTTTTTTTTGGAAATCATCTCAAGGCCTTGGACATCAACTTGTTAATAAAATTGCTGGGTTAACATGACTATGAAAGAGTTCAAGGGCACTAATAAAATAATTGTATGGTGAAAATTGTTATTGTTTAATTTTTTTTAAAATAGTTTATTTAATTAAGTTAACTATAACCCAAAGTATGACTTTAGGTGAATTTGTTTAATTCAATTGTATTTCACTTACGTTGTGGCGCACTACTGCACAGCAACAACAAATTAATCAACAGTAAGAGGATGTAGCCAAATTTACTGTCAAAAGCAATGTGCATTTTATTTTGGTTTTATTTGTGATGATTCGACTGGAACAAAAAACGAAGGAATATGAAAAATTTTATTTTTTATTTTAATTTTATTTTTTTTTTTATTTTTTTTTTAAATTTTTTTTTTAATTTTTTTTTTAATTTTTTTAAAATTATTTTTTAGTGCTTCTGCTAAGTTTATGAATCGTGTAAACAGATATTAAGCTCTTCGATAATGCGATAATTAACTTTAGTGTTCTTGCCAATAATTTAAAACTTTTTTTTAAATTTTAGTGTTTAATTTATAGCTTCTATGTATATTAATGTAATAATTATTTTAACTCCCGTTGCCGTGCGTTGTTTTATTTTGTTATTTTTTAATTCGTTTTTCAGTAAACTTTTTTAATTCATTTATTTTTTTAAATTTCTTTTTTTAGATATTTATTTAAATTCGTTTTTTCAGTAGGTAAATTTAAACAAAAAAAATTTTTTATATATATTTTATATTTAATTTTTTTTTAGATTTTTTTAAACTCGGTTTCTCAGTAAGTAAATTTAGGCAAACAAAAAATTTTATATATATTTTATTTTGAATTTTTTTATATATTTTTCTTAACATCAATTTATTTATACTTTTTTTGATTTATTTTTTTTTTTTCAATAAATTTTCTCTTTAAATATTGTTTTCTTTTATTTTTTTTGTCTCGAAATTTATCAATCACGTTCTATCGCTTCACTTGGTTAGCGCGTTAGCTCAAAGTCATGTTTCTGTAACTACTGACCATACGATGATCGCGTTCAAACTGTGCAACATCGTCAATGGCGTCGTTGTCTCATTGTCACCTACACCTAATATGCAGCTCATTTCGTACACACATATGTACATACATAACATATGTATCAACTATCCTCGCATATGATTTATCTCTTTTTCTGCTCCCACGTTTTCCATTATCACATTAGCATTTACCGCTTTGAGCTTAATATTAACGAATTCTTGTTTTGCCATCAGCTTTACTTGCTCTCCGCTGCTAAATTAATCAATTGTTTGCTGCCTCGCTTGTGTTGTGATGACGCGCTCATGCCTAGGTGCTATTGGCTGCCCCATGAAACTATTCACTATGTGCATACATTGTAGTTTTGCAAAAAAAAATACGAATTCTCAATAATTTCTTCTTATTCTTCCTTATTTATAAATAAACTCTTCTTTATCCTCTAATCAAAACAATCTATTAATAATATTAATTTTATTTCTTTTTTTCTCAATTTCTTTATAGTGGCATGTGGAATGTTCCGTATGTGTCTAGCGTTTATTTGATCAAGAGCAGCGCATTTAAATTCATCTCATATCAATATCGTGACTATGACCCCGATATGGCAATGTGCGAATCGCTGCGTAAAGCTGTAAGTAGAGAAGAAAACTTATTTAGTTGAGGGAGAAATGCAACCAACAGTTTTGTATTCACGTGCCATTGTGTTAAAGTGTTGTTGTTGTAGCTACATGGGGCAGAAAAATCGTTGGAGGTTACTGCTTCAGTTTCTCCACTTAGTGAGATTCTGCCACGTGCATGCTAAACTCTCGGACTTTGAAAGTTATCTCTTTGAAACAGACCAGTTAAATAATGATTACTAATCGTAATCATTACAGATTTGACTGATTATTTTTAGGGCTGTGCTTTATTCGATTAATCGAGTAAGTTAATTAATCAAATTATTCATAAAACGATTAATCATAAAGGCGATTAATCAATTAATTTTCTTTTTGATTAATCAAAATCTTTATAAATCGAGTAAACACCCTTTTTGATTAATCAAAAATCATAATTAATCGATGAATTGAGTAATCTAAATTAGGATTAATCAATTAATCGCACAGCCCTAATTATTTTCCTGAGAATCCATTTACTGATTAATTACTAATTAAATTAAAAGTAATAAAAAAAATCATGATGTTTTCACGATTATTTATAATAATCAAAAAACTGTTTTTGATTAGTTTTAATTAGTATTTCTTGTTGGTGAAAAAATCATAATTTTTTTTAAACTTTTTTAATCGTAATTAATTAATAATTGCCGTTTTTTGAAAACAATTAAAATAATCATTTCCGATTAAAAAAAAATATAATTAATCGCTTACTAATTTCTAATCAAATTTAACAGGTTCGCTTCGAAATTTTTATTTAATTCATATCTTCTCTATATTTTTCTCACAGGGTATCTTCATGTATGTCACCAATCAACATATTTTTGGTCATTTGGTGAATGCCGATAATTTCGATACAACCCTAGCACGTCCAGATTTTTATACGCTTTTCAGCAATAAATATGATTGGGTGCGCAAATATATACATCCCGACTATTTCAAACAATTGGAAGCCAATACCACAATAGAACAACCATGTCCTGATGTTTATTGGTTTCATGTAGGCACCGATGCTTTTTGTGATGATTTGGTTGCAATTGTGGAAAACTTTGGCAAATGGTCTGATGGCAGCAATAAAGATGCACGTCTCGAGGGTGGCTATGAAGCAGTGCCCACACGTGACATACACATGAAGCAAGTGGGACTTGATCCGTTGTGGTTGAAATTCTTGGATTACATTGTAAGACCGTTGCAAGAGAAAGTATTTTTGGGTTACTATCATAATGTGAGTACATTTTAGTTTTTGTTTTTGCATATTTTAAATAATTATTAATATTTTTTTCTTCTTCGTTTTCCTACTAGCCGGCACGCTCACTCATGAACTTTGTTGTACGCTATCGTCCAGATGAACAACCATCGTTGCGTCCTCATCATGACTCCTCAACATACACCATAAATATCGCTTTGAATAATGTGAATGTGGATTATGAGGGTGGTGGCTGTCATTTCTTGCGCTACAAGTGCAAGGTGGAAAATACGCGTAAAGGTTGGATGTTTATGCATCCTGGACGTTTGACGCACTATCACGAAGGTTTGCCAGTGACCAATGGCACCCGCTACATAATGATTTCATTTGTTGATCCGTAGATGTGTAGTCTTTTTAATCGTACGTGGTATGCCACTACTGTGGTGTGTCCACTTGCACTTAGTTTTTAAGCATAAACTGCCATTGGCATGCCCAAAGATTATATTTAGTCGTTTCATAGCATATAGTTTTTTCGTTTGTAATTCTGGAACATGCAATCTCATAAAGCTTTTGTTTAATTATCTAATCGAATTGTAAGAGATTACTTATGTTATACTAAAAACTACCAAATAAGAACATAGTCGGGTTTATACAAATGTATGTACAAAATATTGCGCTTACAAGTATGTTCTATCATGTAATGCAAATGTAATTTTCGCTCTAAAACACTTTGTGGTCACTGCGGGTTTCTTACTTGCAGATCATAAAGTTGTTTTCTTTTATCGAATTTTCGCAAAATTTTTGGCAAACAAAAACCTAAACGTTAAAACCAAATGTTTGCTACAAAAGCTACTATCAAGTTAGTTAAGAGTTGCATATTTTTAGGCGCACCATTTTGCATATAATTAAAAAAGTACACTTACACGCATTGATTTTAATTATGAACAAATGTTTGTATATCTAAATTAATTACAATCTATTCACATCAATACAATATTTACATATATACTCATATCTAAAAACGATGTTACATACTCATATCAACAATCAAACTAGCCAAATGAATTGAACAAGTAATTTACAAAAACTCATAATTGACCACCACTTTTTTACCAACAACATATATATTTTTTATCTAAACAGTCAAAACGTGTATATATGTATAAGTATAAGCAATAAAATAATATTTTTACGCATGAAAGAATTTTAATCTTTTGAAGTATAAATTATTTGGAGCTTGTACCTGCTTTGTTCTGTAGTGATTCGATCTGGAAAAAGTGTAGTGAATTTGAAAACTGTTCAATGATTTACTGGATAGATAGATCTTTAGCCTGACAAGAATTCCTGCCGTCGCAAACCTGTGGCCCTACTGTTAGAGGGCTATCGTGTTTTTTCTGGGATTGCTTACTTCCTACGCGATACGGCAGTCTGGCTACGACCAAAGTTTTACGGGATAAAATAAATGTTTTCCTGGTACATACACGCAATAGTAACTAAATCATTGCGAGCGCCTTGTCAGCGTGATATATGTATAAAAAAATTATAAATTCGTATTAAAAACCCTCCATACCCCCAGATTGCAGGAACGATTACTGAGCGGTCTCAGCGAAAACTTGGAATTTTCGAATGGACTGAGCCCGCTAGATGAAGATGATATTACAATCCTGCTTGGAAACTAAATCTTTGCCTCCGTATAGACCGTAATTTTTGTTCCATTTTCCCACATTTTCTTTGAGGTGTTTGAGAATAAGCTCATATAACTGGTTCCCCAGTAGTATATTTCTAGCATAAACACTTCCTTAGATACTTACATAGAAAGAAAAAATAATTTTGATGTATCATGTTCACCTTTCTCTAATTGTAAATTTTTAGCGATATTTTAAGAGAGAAATTTAAAATTTCCAGCAGCAATAGCAGTTTGTTAAATGCAACTATGTATGTGCTCCGAAAAGTGTACAATCGTACCCCAAAAATCCCTAAAATGGCTTGCTGGGCTATTGTGCTTGTAATTAGGCTCATTTGTGGACAGCTGTTTCCGTTTCAAATACCTCTCATTTCATTACTGTTAGTTCGCCGTTACAATGTTCCGTTTTCATAATGCTTAATACGGCTCTGTTAATTAATAACATTTGCTGTTAACCTTTTACAGTTGATGTTAAACATTTACAGTCTGCTGTTAACCATTTACAGTTGCTGTTATGTACGCTACCAGCTTTAATCAATTGCTTTACACAACTTTCAATTCAGTCACAAAGAGATATCCATACGGACTGAAAGCAATTCACGACACGAATGTGTGCTTAAATTGTTTATCGCTGTATTTTGTATATTTACATATTTCCACGACTAAAGTTTGTTTTCTATAAACATACTAGACAATAATATATGTTTTATCGGTAAGAGTGATTAATTATTATCGCGCTTTTTGCAAAAACATAAATGTACGCCGGGTGCTGTGCTGCACTGTGTTTGATTGCTTTCTATTTTATTTTTGTTTTTACCACTTTGTTTTTGTGTGAATAAAATAAAAAGAGTAGAACGGCCACTTAATAAACAGCCTGTGAGTAAATGTTAGGCGTACTAAAAAATTTTACATTCAGTTATCCTTTTGCAGCGCTCGAGTAAGGAGCTCTCGCAAATAAGCGCAAGAAAAACGGAAAGTGTTTGTTGTTAATAATTTGTGGAGAATTTTTGTGAATATGTAAATAAAGTAAATGAAATACAAATGTGTAGTGTACAATTGGTTTGTGTGTTGTGAAAACAAAGTGAAATGTTTAGCTGAAATGCTGAAAAGCTTGTGTAAACGCCTTAAATTGTGCTTTCAAATATGTTTTCATAGCGGAATTATGCGAATTCGATAAAAGAAAAATTATGATTTATGTGCTTTGTGCTTGCTTTTAGTACATAAATTCTCATTTGCTTGCGTGTTTTTTCTTGTTTATTGAGCAAATTTGTTTTTTGTATTTGGTACTCTAAGGCTGTTGCCGTTACCTTGCTGCTACATACCGCTAAGTAAAGCAGTAATAGTGAGGCTAAAGTAAGTTTTACGTTACGCTCAATATTTGCCCTGCTTGTTGTTATTTTTTTCGGTTTGTTTCAATAAATGTATAGGGTGTGACTTTTGGAGTTAGTGTAAATATTTAGAAAAATAAAATCCAATTTTTTTAAATTTTTTTTTGGAGTTAGTGTAAATATTTAGAAAAATAAAATCCAATTTAAAAAAAAAATTTTTTTTTTTTAATTTTCTAACTAATAGGAAGATCAGCATCTTCTATAAAAAAAAACATGTCTTCTTCTCTAATATCCACCCCCAAGACAAACCTTTATAAAACCATATAATTATCTACATACATGTATACATAGGTATACAATTTTTTCCTATTATTGTAAAAAAGCACGGTTATAACTGCTAATATAAAGATATATAGCCCAAACTCCATTTATCGGAATAATCGATTGTATGGGACTATATGTTACGTTGAACCGATTTGTTTGAATTTCACGACACAATTTACATATATAAAATGTACCAAACCTGCAAAATTTTACGTTCCTAGCTTTTCAATTACAAAATTTATAACCCAAAATTCCTTTATCGAAACTATCAATTATAAGGGAGCTATATGTTATGTTGATCCGATATATAACATTTACCAAATATGCACAGGTTAACGTTCCCAGCTTTTGAGTTGCAACATTTATAGCTCAAAACCCATTTATCGAAACTATCGATTACATTCGAGCTAGATGTTACGTTGGTTTGATCTGGGTGATTTTCACCACACACATTGGATATATAACATATACCAAATATTCAAAATTTTAAGTTCTCAGCTTTTCAATTGCAGAATTTATAGCTCAAAACCCATTTATCGAAACAATCGATTGTATGTGAGATATACATATGTTACATTGATCAGATCTGCCTAATTTTCACTACACATGTTACATACATATATAATAAGTACGAAACTTGCAAAGTTTTATGTTCCTAGCTTTTCAATTGCAAGAGTTATAGGCCAAATCACATTTATCGGAACTATCGATTGTATGGGAGTTAGGCGTTCTATTGATTCGATCTTGTTGGTTCCGACAAATGTTGCGTATAATACAAAAAAAAAAAACTTAAAAAAAATTACGAAAAAAAAGGGGAAAAAACAGCAAAAACATTTAAAAAATCAGCCTTCACAAAAAAATCATTCATAATCAAATCACTCTTTCTCAAACACCCTTTTATTGTTGTCGAAGCAACCACTCAACTCATTTGTGTGCAGTTATTAAACTCCAATTTACACTCACTCCAACTAACATCAAAACTTTGTTCGTGAAAATGTATTTAATTTTGCTTTTAGCATACGCCTCAGAATAAGTTAGCACATAAACAAATATTTTGAGTGCCAAACATTTTATTAACGCTTTCAATTAACACTAAACTGCCCTAAAAGGCTAACACGCCGTTGCGAATGCTCGGTTGTCCAAGGCAACGTGACCAAAACACGTCTAGGCTACATGCGCGCGTCACTGTCACACACCTTTTTTAAGGGGTGGTTCTTTGTTGTTGTTGTTTTTTTTTTTTACATTGTTTATTGTTTATAAACAATAATTATAATTGGACACCGGTCGTCGGTCAGTCACCACATATTATAGCACATGTGCTCAATTGTTGTAGGTTTCTACACTTGATTGTACTTATCACAAAAGGCATTAGTCAGCTTTTACGACATGAACGGATGGAAATACTTATAGACTTTCTGATATAAAACTTATCAGCTTGACAAAAGAAATCGATAGGGCTAAGCCCCTTCGATCGGATGATAACTTGAGCAGAAATTAATGCAGGCTAACCAGTTTTTACAGATGTATTTATTTAGAACCAATTCGTATTGAAAATGTGCCAAATCGAACTAAAGCCACACCCACTTTTTATTTATAAAAGTTCCGATAAATTGAAAAAAATTGTTCGATAAAATTAACTAGTTGGAAAATTTGGAAGGTTCTTTGATCTTATGGTTTTAGATTCACATTTTGAAGAATGGGCGTGGCACATCGGTTTTAAGAAAGTTTAATTTTTTTCGTTTCTGCAAGTCACAACTCAAAATAATTTTAGAAATGCTGTCCAAACCAATTGAATAGACGGATTTTTTAATTGGTAATGATTATTTGAATTAATTTATGATTTGAATACGATTAAAAAATAGTAAAAAAAATCATGATTTTTACGATTATTAAAAAAATAAAAGAAAAGTGAGCATAAATATAATTTTTCACGGTTATTAAAAAAAAAATTCGAGAGTAATCGAAAAAAAAAAAACTTTTTTAAACAATTTTGATTAGTTTTTATTTTTTTAGATTATTTTTAATAATCGTGAAAAATCATGATTTTTTTGACTATTTTTTAGTTGGCTGGAAAATAATCATTAAAATTTTAATGCAATGCTTTTTTTGATTACTTTTTATTTTGTTTTAGATTATTTTGACTAGTTTTAAATTAATTGGAAAATAATCATTAAAAATTTAATGTAATGGTAATCAATCACTAAATGGATTCTCAGAAAAATAATCAATTAAGCCGTTAATCATTACGGTTAGTTCTCATTATTTAACAGTAATACAAACCAGACTACCGTGGGAACGAGTTAGTTGAGCACGGAAAAACGTTTAAAGAACTTTAAAAAAAATAATATCCCGTCCAAAAAAAATAAATCCTAACTAAAGCCCTACGTCGAGACCCTAATCACATTTTAAAAGGGTTGAAATTGGTTGACAATTAAATAGAATGAGGTTATATGACGAATATGATATTAAAGGCAAATATGATATATTGATTTATAATTTTCGTAAAGTAGGCGTAGTCACACCCTTTCTAACTAGTGAAAGTCTAGCTCTGCAAGCAATAAATCAACAATAAAAAAAAATTAAAAAAAATTCTGAGCTGTACTTAATGAGCAATTTTCTCGCAGCATGATGCTATTTTTTAAAATAAAAACCCCGCCCACTTTAATGCAGCGGTAGTTCTAACAAAAGTTGCATTACTGCTCTTCCGGAACCTCAATTAAATGCTAATTAGGAGATATCCCTAATAGCTCAAAACTAATCATATAATACTCTCTCCCTCACACAAGCTTGAAGTTCTCTACTTGAAAACAGAGACAGTACAAACTTCGAAACACAAAAGAAAATAAATAAATTTAGCATCAATTAAATATGTAAATAAATTTGAACTAATTGTTTACAACAATTCTTAATTTCTAGTGCAGAAAAAAAACAATATTGACGAATATTAATTACTAGTAATTAACAATGTAACAGAAAGAGATAGCAAGTGTTAGCAAACGGGAATTACAAAGGCAATTACAACAAATCTTAATAGCTTTTGAGCTCATTGCACAGTTTGATTAAAATTACAAAGTAAATATTTTTAAACTATGCTAATAGTGGAAAGTGTAACAACAACAACAGCAACAACAAAAGCAAAATAAATTGATCTCAACGCAGTAGCAAACAAAATCTCAGTAGCAAATGCTATGATGACTTGTACTTAGTTGATTGGAACTGAGACGGTAAGTAAAAAACAAAAAATGGAAATAAAAATAACTTTTATTAATTCTTAAAATAGTCTCAAGCTGTTAGCTAAATTTACATACATGCTATATGTGCAAAACAATAACAACAATGAAATGACTAGCAGCTACTCTCAGCTCGACGACAATTGCCTTTCTTTTTGTATATAGAAATGCGCTGATTTTGAATGCTTCAAATGGTATTATAAAAAGTCTGCTTCAAGTGAAATTATTGTCTGAATATTGCATTGAAATTAATATGAAATTGGCAGGGCTAGAGTTAATTTAAAACTAGGACAGCTGGGTATAATTACTCTCTGCCCTACTGTAGGCAAATAATGAGCAATTAGTGCAAATATAAATTTCAAGGTTCTTAAACTATTTCCAATATATTTCAAGAGCCTATAACAGTAGCTAAACTATCTAAAACTCATAAATACTTAATGCATTCAAAAGCGCTCCATACTTCAAAAGTTGATAACGCAAGATAAAATGTATAACATATAATTACTTAAGCCATACATATGTATGTAGTGACCTTTAGCTACAGGGTGAAATAAAAGATAACTAACGATTTAAAAAAAAATACAATTTTACAAAAAGCAGAAAAAAAATTTAAAAGTTAATTTAAAAAAATAAAATAAATATTTCTAAAATAAAGAATGATATGAACAATAACAAACAAATATTTCCAAAAAAAAAAAGAGTGATATGATAGGGAAGTAAATCAAAAAGAAGTCGGCAACGAAGTGGAAGGTAGAAGAAGTACAGAGATATATATGAGATGAGCACAATTTTTACATATGAACGATGCAGTGAAACGTCATTTTAATTTCAAATCATTGGACACACCCTGTATGTTATTTTTCGGCATATCTATGCTAATTGTTGTTATATGCTTGCTTAGCTTGAAATTAGTAGATAATTGTAATTAGTGGTGTGAGATTCAATACTGGTAATGGCTATCTCTTTCTTTGACAATTGAAGAGAGCATTTTGACATTTCATTTGGAGAGAAAGTTGCAAGCTCCTCTGGAAATTTCACTCAGTAAGATTTGCAAATTACTCTTCGACGATTTTCACATTTGAGATTTGTGCCGAGTTTTACCCAATTCTTTATTAATTTATATTACTTACAATTTTAATAGTATCCAGAGAGTACACAGAGTGAAAGTTATGCCTTTATCTATTGTAGACAGTTTTTGGACGATGATTCATGTTCTTAAAGCATACAAACAAAAACAAATTTTATGAAGAAATTTTCCATTCTTTTCTCGGAACTACGGAAGTTCTTATCACCAGTCAGCTGTAGTTAGCATTTTTCTTAGTATAACATAATCAATCTCATTTGTCGATATCAATAAGTGCATACACTTGCCTCACGCCTTACATATGTAAGAGTATATACTATGTATATATATACGTACATATATACAAATATGCAATAGTCACCTTGTAAGATTACAAATAATGTACTGCCAATGCCCACACTGTACAAAAACCCTGACTTTTATTTCACTTTAACTGCAGTTTAGGAAATTGTTTAGTGGTACTTTCTGCTCATGATACTACTTCATATTACACCTTATCACTAGCCAATTCGTAATAATTAATTATTGCGTGATATAAAAACAAAAATTTATGTTATTTTTGTATTTTTTAGTAAAAGCTAAGAACACACAAACGTAGACATAAGTACATAGAAATTCCCACTTTCATCACCATTCAGAAAATATTTTGACGAGAAAGATATCTACTTGCCCCGCATAAATCGTAAAAAGCGGAAATCAAATCCAGATAAATGTCTCTATGCTACCCAGTAGTTAAAAAAGCTGAGAATAATCATGCAACTAAATTAAATTAAATAAAACGAGATAAAGCCGAGTGAAATAAGATAAAATAAAATAAAACAAAATAAAATAAAATAAAATAAAATAAAATAAAATAAAATAAAATAAAATAAAATAAAATAAAATAAAATAAAATAAAATAAAATAAAACAAAATAAAATAAAATAAAATAAAATAAAATAAAATAAAATAAAATAAAATAAAATAAAATAGAATAAAATAAAATAAAATAAAATAAAATAAAATAAAATAAAATAAAACAAAATAAAATAAAATAAAATAAAATAAAATAAAATAAAATAAAATAAAATAAAATAAAATAAAATAAAATAAAATAAAATAAAATAAAATGAAATAAAATAAAATAAAATAAAATAAAATAAAATAAAATAAAATAAAATAAAATAAAATAAAATAAAATAAAATAAAATAAAATAAATAAAATAAAATAAAATAAGATGCAAGAAAACATATCAACTGTGCCAACCTTAACTACTACCCACGCCGGAATATGTAGGACTACTCTCATTGAAAACTATTCACAAAATTTGTGTCACGTATGTTTGTTTTCTTTTGTTGTAGGTCACTGATTTGTTGTTTATATAAATAAATACATTGTGTTTATATATGAGCTATATGAGCATAATCCATGTTGCCAGACAAAAGCTGAGACCAACTTAGTGCCTTCATCTTACAAGTAGTGATGGAAGAGCATACACATTTCTTTCTGTATGACTTTAAATAGTAATACATTATTAAACCAAAAAGTTTTTTTAGTAAAATTTAAATTTTCAGTAGTTTACACCCTTCACTGGACAGCCTAAATTATTCTACATGCTCGTATATGGTTGGACATTTCAAGAGTACATAAAATGCGATAACATAAATACTTTATATATCTACTTACTTACTTCCTTACTCAACTATATAGTTTAATATATACTAACAAATTTACATAAAAAACACGCACACATATCGACTTACACACATTGAAACATACACGCACATGAAATCCCATTAACACCCCTTCAATTTTGTACTTTCGCTTAAGGGAAGTAACTTGGTACCCCGCTGTTATTTATGCCCATACTCCAGATTAGCTGACATGTGTGATTTTTTTTGTGTCAGCTAAATACTAAATAATAATATTTTCGTTTTACAAATAATAATGAGTTTGCATGTATTTAGCTTGTCAGCGTCTACATGAAGCACAAACTTTGATATTCGCCAACTAGTATACATACATATGTACATACTGGTATGCGGGGCACTTCGTGTCCAAAACTTTCATTTTAGCAACAAAGTTTGTAACAAAAAAATCTTTGGAAAAAACAGCACCGAAATTATAAATTTTATTTTTTTGCCGGTATTTTTTATGTCGGGATTTTGTCATGTCTGGTTTGTGTTTTGTGGGGAATTTGAGGTGTCACCTAAATAAATACACCCCAATAATATTTATCAGTGACGGATCCACGGGTCCAAAGACCTACATACTTCGGAATAAAAAAAGTCATATTTTCCAGGAACTGTGAATCGAGATTTAATAAAAAAAATTGGAACCCCCTCTACCAAAATCCTGGATCCGCCACTGTTATTTACTAATAATAGCTATGACCATTTTTTTTTAAAAAAGTAAAAAAGAAATAATATAAAACTATTTTTCGCATATACATATATTGCCTATTAAACAAGTCTATGTTCGTTTTAAAAATCTTTTACATTAAAGTGGGCGTGGTTTATAGCCGATTTCGTACATTTTTCTTCAGCTGTTGTCATAAGGGTAACTTGTGTATCAAGAATCCCATGAATTAGGTTTGATTTATGATAAATAATAATTGTAAAATTTCTTTAATAAAATGGACGCTGCCACGCCTATTTCCAAATATATTTAAATACATTTATTGAAAGCCACAACCTCAATCTACACACTGAATTTGGTCTTCAGAGTTGTATTGTGTGCTGAAAAATCAAATTTTTGCTTTTAAAAAATATTTGATACATATAAAGTGGGCGTGTCAAACCGGTTCCCCGATTTTCACATTTACAAGAACGACATGAAATGAGTGCCAAAGAGCTTGCATACCCAAATTTTGAATTCAAATGTTACTCATTTTATTCTGCACAGACGTGCGGTTGAACCGAGTTGGATTAAAAAGGTTTGTTATTCCTCCCGGATATATTACAGTCCACAAGAAACCAAATCTTCAATGTTAGCCCAATTATAATTAATACTTTGCCAGCTTTGCACAGCTGAAACGCGTATAGAAATTATGAAATTTAAAAAAAATTTTAAAATCCGAACTTTCATAAGAACTTCAATTTCTGATTTAATTTTTTATTTTTACCGCACTTCGCATGGGAGTTGAGAAAATAGTCCCCTGCGATGTGACGTCGTAAAAGTAGCGTGTTACATACATACATACATACATACATGATTCATTGAAGTTGAAAATTATTCATCCGTTTGCATGTGCTTGCTGTACATTAGACCGTTTCAGAGAATCTCTGCGACGCTTAACTTGCCATTCAAAGCTTAGTTGCTCACGGTATCAGCGAGTCTGAGGCTTTCGATCGATAACCTAGTTTGAAAAATACTATCTGGGCCTCGTTTGATGTTTCCAAAATTCGTTAGTTAACGATAACAGGTCTACTCGTTTATTGGTCCATTTTATTTTCTGCCTTGCGCTTTTTTGAAAGCAGAAATAAAAGTAAAATTTCTTTTCTGAAACGGTCTAATAAATATTTTTAAGTGTTATATCCCTCTAACTGAGGGCAAAAGTAGGCATAACGTTTTAGCTATGTAATTAACAATATGCCTTGATAGAGTTTGCAGTGATTTTGCTTGCATTGATTTTTCTATACCCAACGCGCGTTTTCCAATTTACCCAAGTCGCGTATAAATGACATCCGATTTCTGGATGCCTTCGAAACTTGATGCCTACCTAAGCTTGTCGAACCTCCAGAACGTTGCTAATTCGCAGTTTCGATTTTGCTAAAATTTCACTAAAATTCTTTCCACATAGGTTCGATGCTCAAGGAGGTAGTGATAGAGTTGTCAAGTTATTCTTCAAGCTGCAGAGAGTTAACTTTTGGGGTTTGCACTTCTCATCTATGGGCCGTGTACCGCTTTTCTAGCACTTAGCTTCGTTTTGAGAACTGGAAATATCTCAGTTTGTAAGACCAAAGCATACTCCTAGGAGGAAAGTGAAGGTTATCATCATTGAATTCGGCAAATTCAGTCGTGGGCACAGACTCCGTATATGTAGGTAGCTCAGGATGCTGAACCGAATAAAGACATATGTATGTTGTTATTGTTGCAGAAGTTTGAGTTTAAAGTTATTGTTTCTTTTGGATCACTAAAGTCAAGTTATGTTGGGATGATTTTATGTGAAAGAAAAATGCCACTGAAGATGGCACATGAGCCGAAACCGCATTGTCTCCTAAGCAAACTTTTAAAAGGATTTACGGAAAATGTCAGCCATAAATGTAATCAAGCAGAAATCTGGTAGAAACCAACGTTGGGTATAATCACACACTTTATTCACCCGCACACTCCACACTACACACTCCACACCCCATCACTCGTTCGCTCACACTTTATTTTCTTTATTTTGCTTTGTTGTCACTGCGCTGCCTTATTGTCACATTACCCACTCGACGTTGTAGCTACCGTCTAACTTCGCTATAGGTGCGGTGAGTGCGGGTGGTGATGTGCTCCCAACATCCACTTGAAGCAATCAAAGTGTGCGCACATATTTCGCCCGCGTAATCCTCATCAAATTTAGCGTCGCAGCGTCGCATTGCTTTCCCGATTGCTCGTGTGCTGCTTGGGCATTTGTGCTATTTTTAGCAATGTCCCGCGAACTCCTTCGTCGTGGTCGTCATCAAATCCGTAAAGTAAACAAATTAGTTTGGTATGGGTTTAGTGTTTGTTTTTGTTTGTTTTGTTTACATACTTAGGTGCAGTGTGGCATACATGGTCGCTTTGATGATTCCAACTACATAGAGGAGATATTTCCAGTGAGTTGTGTGGTTAATTTGTATACCCAGATGTGCGATAGTTAAAGTTTTGATTTAAAATTTTTTTTTGTAAATAAAGCTTGTTTTGAGGTTACTAAATGGTGCCCTCGATTGGGACTATCTATCCGGTTGGTCCATCTTCGTCCACGGATACCTTGAGTCATTCATCTATCCACCTTAATAGGCCTCCATCAATTCATGCATACCACAGCCTTTCGGACTGGCAATTTCATTTTCACACCCTTCATCCTAAGTCATTTCATCCCACCTTCTGTTAATAACTCGGGTTGGGGCTCTTGAGAACAAACTACTATTCAACAGATCTGTGCTTCCACCCAACCTTCTTTCCAACTTCGATCCATCCGTACACCAGTTACCTGGTTCAAATGACTACAATTCCGCGAGCCAGCACTTCTTCTATCAGGCGGTAGGTGGTTATTTTATTTTGTCTAAAACTCACAACTGGGTATAAATGTCTCATTGCACCAACACTCTGCCTATTCGGTTGCCTATTTTTTTGGTTGCTACTTAAAGTTTTCAGTTTTATAGCTTCTTATTTCTCCTCTTTTTTTGATTAAGTAATTTTAAGCGTGCCCCAATCTCATGATTCTACTTTGTGTTTAATCCTCATAATTCTTCTTCTTTAGTTTTTATTTATGCGCCGACACATGCATGCCACCACGACCTACATGAGTTTTTCGTCTATATTTGCTGCCTACTCTTTCCACCACACCAACATTGATGCTGTGGGCATGGCTGTTGCTTTGCGGAGAGAAAGTGAAAGTGTCATATTTGAGAACAAAGTTTTCGTTTTATAAATTTTCTATGCCCGCCTGGCATATATGTAAATGAATGCTTCAACTATTTTTCTGCTTTTTGATAAGCACGATGCATGTTTGCGCATGTTTACAGGTGTACTTGAAAGTATGCATGCGAGTGGAAATTTAATTTTAATCTTCAAAAGACACCTCATCTATGCATGAAATTTCGAGTTATGTTTTCACTTTCGTTGACTCCACATGATCCAGAATATATATGGACGGAACGTGGAGTAGATGTACATAGGCGGTCTATTGATTATATTAGAAGAACCAGAACTTCTTGTAACAGGTCACAGAGGGGACCGCTTCACCGATACTCATGAAATGCTCAGTAAATCTAACTTTCACTCACCAGAGTGTCAACGTAAAAGCGAAGTGATCAAAGCTTCAACAGAAAAAGGGTTACAGGAAAGAGAGAAAAAGAGAGAAAAAGAGAGAACAAGGTGATATCAAGAGGAGAAGGAAGAGAGCGAGACAGAAGACAGAGATAGATGATAGCATGGGAAGAGGGAAATGAGATCTACTAAAAGAAAGATATGGAAATGTAGCGAATTAATCACGGCGTTGAGGAAGAGAAAGATATGAGGGGAGGAGGAAATGTGAAATATGTATGAGTTGTTGGTATGTGTTAAAAGAAGTGTGGTCGATTATATAAAAATGATAAAAATTCAGAGTTAAAAACTATTTAAATTTAGGTGAATAAAGTATATCGCTAAACGGAGAGAAATAAGTTACTATAGAACTACAGAGCGGAATCGAAAGACAAGGAAAGAGCGAGAGGCAAGAAAAAAGGTAAGGCCAACAGTGATAAATACTCAGAGAAAGATGATCAAAAGAGAATAGATTATGGAGAAAAAATAATAATAAAAATAAGCGAACATAAGAAGGAGTGAGAGAAAGATAGGAAAATAAGCAGGACGGAAAATAATGACAATTCTTTTCTACGCTTGTAGTTGAAGACGTTAGTGGAAGAAGGGGCTATGTCTCACTTTGAGTGAAACGAGAAAATCGACTTTAAAGTTCAGCAAAAAAATTTGAAGTTCTATCAAAACTGTTGAAAGGAACTTGCATAAAAATTATGTAAATCAGTGTAAGACGTTGTATATTTTCATATCAGGGGAGAAATAAAACACATAAATTTACACATAAAAATGTTACATAGCACCTTCTTCCACAATTCGTATTGAAAACTTGTGTACATAGCCCCTTCATCCATGATTTATTTTCTTAAATTTTCATGATGGCGGTTATCTGATAAGCCAGAAATCTTTATATGCATAAAGACTATCCACCAATGCAAGAAGTAGAGTTTGAGTGGTTTTGCGACATAGCCCCTTCTTCCACTAACGTCTTCAAATATAGCTTTATATTTAATATGCGGCTTCACACCAACCTAGACTTTTTAAGTACATATTATGACTATGAATGAAATTTGTATACACATATACTTATATATATATATATTTTTTTTACTTTTAAATTGTTTCTATTGATATTTATACATAAATATTATGAATTTATTTAAAACCAATACAATCATACTGAACTATTTTCGCGAAGCGTACTAACCAAAGAACATAACACTCAGAAAGGAAACATCTGTTCAAATTTTTGAATGGTGTAAAACAATATTTAAACAAAAATTTATTATGTCTAATTCGTTAATAGTTCCATTCAGTTTATTGAACTGTTATTTTTACACTACCGTTATTTACTCAAAACAGTTTTCCATGAATTATACAACACGCTTAAGTGAAATACATATTTATGTTGGCAATTTTTTTTTTGTTTCAAGTAACAGGTGTTGTTTTCTATTGGAATAGGAATTTAAAATAAAGAGTTTCGTACTACAAAAACAAAAAAAAAATTTTCAGACAAAGTTTGAAAAGGAAAAATTTAAATCTAAAGAGACAAATATATTTCGTCAATTCCGTTTGAAAAATGTATAAGCGTTGCCATATCACCGTCATAATTAAAAAAAAAATATATTTTTTTTTCAATTCTGCCCAGTCTAATACGCATGTTTATATTTTGATTTATTTCCTATTGTCAAAGTACCGCTTTTTTACCCACACTTTCCTTTCTCAACTCAGTACCAGTTCCGCCCTCTCTTTGCTTGATGTTTCCGTTTCATTTCCACGCTAAGCTCTCATGCTGCTAAAATTGAGTCCTTTTATGTAGTGTTGCTATATACTTCGCATATTTCATATTAGGGTGGGTCAGTATTGCAAGAAAATTATTGAAAGGCTGAGTTAAGCAATAACGGCGATGTCTAACAATTTTGTTTGAGGTTTCCTTCTTCAAAATTAAATCCATTTCGGGTGCGGCTGTGCCAAGTGTTTGGGTTTTTAAAATTATTTTAAGTTCGGTCTGCATAATTATTTTGATTTTCGGGCTCCATTTTTTTGTGTCTCTTTTTTGTGGGTTCCGTTTTCGCTTTCATTCTTGAAAATTATTTTTTATGTTATTTTAGTTTCGTTCTTCAAACTTATTTAATTTCCGTTCCAATTTCCATTCCGATTCGGATTTGCAAAGTGTTTAAATTGTTTGGGACGTTTTACTGTGCTTGAAACAATTTCGTTTCATTTTATCAAATCAAAATTACTGTTTTTTTTCACTTAGCATTCCTTTCCTAATAGCTAAGCAATTTGTTGTCACCCTATTTATACTTCAGCAACCATGAAAGTATAGATTTGCTCATATTTACGTTCCATAAAGCGCTCATATGTTCAACATGTGAGAATTGAGAGAAAATCTGTTGCATACTACCGTTAAGCTGAAACGCTGTTAAAGTGGAACACATGGACTTTTCAGGGCCAGTGCGCATTTTTAGAACAAAAATCATAAATATTGAGTAAAAAGCTGCGCATTCAATTGCAACGTTGAGAGTAAATAAAATTCCCAAAACAGCTGAGTATACAATTTGACAGTTTTTTGTTGAGCAATTAGGCTCGTCTGCCGGCTAATATGGCTTGTCAAAGCACGAGCATCATGTTTCGTTTTTATTACATTACCAAGTAGGGAGGTGGTGGGGGTGTGTACTAAAAATGGAAGGAGTACAACAGACACATGATTCTCGCGTAAGAAGAAGAAGAAGAAGGAAGTAAATAAAGGAAAATTGCAAATTACAAAGAGATTTAAAAAAAATAAAAGCCCAACAGCAGCTGATATGTGAGTACAAAAGCAACAGACGGGATTTACTTTCATATACAATTTCATCTAACATATTTACTTACTAAGCCTTTTGTGTAGGATCTTAGCTATTACGATTAAACGAGGAATATTTTGCAAGGACTTAGCACACATACGTATTTACTGCGCATTTGTAGGCAAGTACAACAAAGGAATTTGATTTTGTCATAAAGCAACCAGCAAAAATAAGAGACGCCAAGAAAATAAAGTCAAAAGGGCAAAAATATGTGAAGTGCGTACTCAACTTGTCTTGACTTGATACGGTTTAGAGCATGCCATACCCAAGACGCATACTTTGGGCGACATACCAGCTGCTTAAGGAATGCTGAGATATGTAAGTATGTATGCATGTACATATATATTGACGCAGTGCTGTAAGGCAAGTGTTTGTTTGTATTCGAACACATTTTCGCCCTAACCTTAAATGTAAAGAATGTGGGTGGGCAGCGTAACTGTTGCTGTAACTATTGACGACTATTGAAGAAAGGGTAAAACGGACAGTTGGAAGTGAAATAATACACGGCATTCACTTAATGACTGTAATAAAAGGAGGTGAAAAGTGGGATTAAAACAATATAATCACCTGCAACATGAAACGGTCTTATGAAAAGGCAGCAGTAAGAAAGCAATCTACAATTAATTGAGAATTTGATGAAGAGGAAAATAAAAGGATGCCGCAAAAATGGCATTTAAAATGAAAGAAAAAATAAACTAAAAAAAAAATAATTAAAGGAAATAAAAAGAAAAAACAGGAAACAAAAAAAAAACAAAAAATTAAAAAACAAGTAAGTAAGTCTAAGTTCGGGTGAACCGAACATTAAATACCCAGGGTTAGTTTTCAGAACGAGATACAAATACCATGACTTGGCAATGATATAGGCCCTAGAATCTTATTTGAAATTTTCGATATCGACAAAGGGGGCGTGGTTATCATCCGATTTCGCCCATCTCCAATAGCAACCTAGCTTGGCCAGAAAGTAACCTATGTGCAAAATTTTATACAAATATCTCAGTTTTTACTCGAGTTATGTTAACTTATGTGATTTTCAAAATTTTCGATATCGAAAATGGGGGCGTGGTTATCATCCGATTTCGCCCATTTTCAATAGCAACCTACCTTGGCCAGAAAGTAACCTATGTGCAAAATTTTATACAAATATCTAAATTTTTACTCAAGTTATCGTGTACACGGACGGATAGACGGACGGACATGCCTTAATCAATTCCTCTTTTCAACCGAAGAACTTTCATATATGGAACTCTATATCTAACTCGATTATTTTGCGCCGTTACATAGTACCGTTATGTGGACAAAATGAATATACCCTTTTACTAGTACTAGTACGCTGGGTATAAAAAAAACGAAGTCAACTGGAGGCGAGAAGTAAGGTAGGTGTAACTCTGTTCATCTCTTAATGTCGACTTATCGCTGGTACTTGAAACCCTAACCGAGCACAGTCAACTGGGAACCCATATGAGGCACTTCAAACGTCTTTTGCATCAGCTACATTGAAAATAAAGAGATTCTATCAACACCTGGCTAAGAAATTTCGCCTCACTAAGTTTTTCTTCGGCCCCGGCATATTGAAGCTGCAACGTAGGCTATATTATTCCGATTCTCTCTCCATGTTCGATGAGCTCCAAAACTCCAATTTCCTTCAAGTTATCGTATCCTTATCTGAAGATCGTATGTACTATGTACATATGTATATACATATTTGTATAAAGGAAACTTTCTCCTCTTAGCTCTGCAGGTCTTCAATATCTTCCAACTGTCAAAAGCCTCTGGAAGGCAATGCTGTTTGATATGAGCCTTTTTAAGTTCCATCAGTGGACGAGCCTCATTACCTGCACTTCAAATCATTTTTCTGCATGCTGAGATGACTGGGAAAGCAAATTAAAGAAACGCTATGCAGACTAGGCTCGTCCATTGACATCGCTCTTAAATGACTAGCACCACTCGATGTTATCGTTGCTACCCCAAGATACAAAAGTACTTGATTGGCTATACGATAGGATGGTTTCTCTGTTACCGGAAGTGGAACGGGAGCGAAAGAAAAAGAAAGTTGAGGAGGCGCCATTCATGCAAACTGAAAAATCCCAAACTCTGTACACCCTCTCCACAGCTCCAACTCCGACATATTTTTTTGCGATTAATTAGTTCTTAACTGTGGATCAAAGTTATAATATTCCATCAACCAAGCTATCGAAAAACCTGCTTACCAACAATTGCATATTAAAATGTCTTTATAACGCAGATAACGAAAGTCACGATAAGCTCGCGCCGCACACGCAATGCAGTCCACAGTAGCGTAAGTAAGTAGGAAATGAGGTTAGGCATAAGTGGTTAGTTGTGAGTTCTATGCATAAATTTATGAGCACAAAAAAGAGTTGAGCACCGCATGTCGTGCATACAAACATTCTTCTTCTTCTCGCCCCCACGTACCCACCCCTGTGCGGACTTGCAAGGAAATCATTCTAGTGCTCGTTCGTCAATTTTGATGTCTACCGGCTTAGTAGGTGTAAACACTCATGCTTCGACATGCTAACATCGGCTATACACATACATACATACTTGTACATATTTCGTGTTGCTTCCACCTTCCCGTGTTGCCTTTAGTTTATTATGCGGCGAGTATGCGTTGCACTTAATCCAAATCGGCTTTGGGTGCTCTATCAACAAATTTATGTACCAAGACTATCCTTAGACTTGTTTGCATGAGTGAATGTGGCTGAAAAAAATATATAGTTGAAGTATTTCAATGCACTTAACTTTATTAGAATGCGTTACTGGTAGAGTTGGTTTGTCCTATTGTGGTCTTTTTGTTGGTCCTCTTTGTTTGTGTTTTTTGATTGTTTTTGTTACATTTACCATATTCCTGCGGCAATTAAGTTAGTCGATTTCGCTTGTGCGGGGTTAAAGTTGAGTCACGCAGCTGTGAAGTTTTGCAGTTAGTTCAATGTGCATGAAGGGTAGGTGGTACGAGGTAGACAAGTTTTACAACATTGCTTGTGGCGTAGAGCTTAGTGATTGATTGAGCTTAGATATCAAAACATGGAATTTTTTCCATTAACGGATCAGTAAAATTAAATTTTTTATGGTATTTAAGGATTATACGTTATGCGCAGGCAGGTCAGAGATACCCAGTTATTAAATATTTAAAACTTGAACTGTCGAATTTTTAATTTAGGTGGCAACCCTATATTTTAACTCTTTCAAAAATATTTTTGTGAACACACGCCTTAGAATACCTTTTGTTTGATACCCATATTGGCGTATTTCACGTCATTTTGTTAAACAAAATTCAAATAGCAACTCCGAAAAACTTTCTAGTCGAAAAAATTGGGTGAGAGTGCTTTATTTTTGGGAAAAAAATATTTGTAAAATTTTAAAATATGTGTTATCGACGCTCGCGTACTCAAAAAAACAAGATAAGATGGCAACCCTAAGTGGTAACCCCCCCAGAAAGTAATTTTATTAAATTTTCGTTTGATAGCCATTTTTACAAATTTAATTTCCTGTATTTTAAAAAATTTTTCGTTTGATATCCATTTTGACAAATTTCATTGGTGTTCCCGACGTTGGGGTATTGAAAAAAATATGAAAAGAAGGCAACCCTGAATGATAACTCTACCTGAAAATAATTTGAATAAATTTTTCTTTTGATAGCCATTTTTACAAATTTAATTTCCTGTAAGAAAGTCAAATAGGTGAGAGCGAAACCCCTGTAAAAATATCTTAAAAGCGGTTAGACAAAAAAATATGTATGCGTAATAGTTTAAGATGGCAACCTTAAATTTTTTTTGGCAAACGACTGAAAATATCTATGATTTGATTGCTATATTGTAAAAAGCTGCCAAATAAGTAATAGTTTTAGATATTAACTCCAGGTGGTTACCCTGCCTAAATATTTTTTTCAAACAAGTCTTCAAATATTTATCATTTGATACAAAAGGTTGCCATATTTCATAGATCTTAAGAGCTATAAATACAAAGGTGCCAGCTTTCTAAAAAGATGCCCAGTGAGTAATAGTTTTATATAGCAACCCTGCCACAATTTTTTCCAAAATAATTAAAAAAAAATATTTAAAAGGTGGCAACCTTGCAAAGAGATGCGTAGTAGCAACACAGCGAAATTAAACAGTTAAAAAACAGACCAAGAAGGTCTTTAGAATTATATCAGAATTCCTTCATCAGAGAGCCTTCAGCACTCTTCCAAAGGGAAACATGAGTCATCTGGTTAAAAATATATAAATACCAACCCCCTACGATCGCCACAGCAAGAGAGGGAGAGACATCGCTTTGGGCTTTAGTGGCCAAACATCTCCTTTGAAGTGCAGGTCATTCCCAGTGACTGCACACAAAATTTAATGCACACTCATTCACACATACATGAACATACATACCTAACCTACAATTATTAGAAACGTGCTGGAGCCACAATAAAGCGCAACCGCAAGTGGAAAACAGCCATCAACAGCAGCTGACACTAACTACTTGCAATGGCCGACCATCAACGCGCTAAGTAACCAAGTTGTTTTTGTATGCGTCACATTTTCCGAAAAGGAGTAGCACTAAGCCATTGAGAATAGAGCACACATGCACTTTAATGGTATTACTGCAACGAAAGAAAGTAACATTTTTGAAATGAGAGGAGAAACAGTTGTACAGGGTGATTCAAAATGAGTTTCGATTTATGGATGTGTACTTTTTGTACTCCTCAAAGGTTTTTCAGGAAAATTTCACATTGGGCGTAAGAGAGGGAGAGAGAGAGAGAGAGAGAGAGAGAGAGAGAGAGAGAGAGAGAGAGAGAGAGAGAGAGAGAGAGAGATAGTGAGAGAGTGCGAGAGTGAGAGTGAGAGAGTGCGAGAGAGAGGGAGTGACAGGGAAAAAAAGGGAATACAGTCGAACTTCCATAACTCGAATCGCCTAAATCCCACAAAAAAGTTCGAGTTACGGAGACTTCGAATTATAGAATTTTAAAATTTTTTGTAAAAAAAAGTCAATTTCATACATGTTTGTATTTTTAAACTACATTTGAATGGCAATTTTTATTTTAAAACATTGTTTTACAAAAAACTATTTAAGAAAGTTACAATGCAGGGAAATATTCTGAAATTAATGACCGAAAGTTAACTTTTTTTTGGTTGTTTTCGGCAAAAAAGGACTCCAATGTGCTTAAGGCCTTGTATGTATATAAACTCAATGTTCGAAAAGAGTCTTCTACATCAATTCTGGAAGGCTGATTAATAGTTTCTTCCTCCGAAAACTCTTCATCACTCTCGATTCCTGCTACGTCTACGTTTGCATCCTCCAATTCAGGGCCGTATTGCTCCACAATATAATTTTCTGTAGGGAAGCCACTTGTGCAAAGCTCGATATCTACTTCAAAATAATCTTGAGGACTGGCATTGGTTGTTATATCGTTTGCTTTTAGCCACGATTCGTACATTCGATGTACAAAAAGGAATTCCCCGAACTACAAAGCAAACTTCCAAAGAAAGCATTTCATGTACAAAAAGGGATTTCCCCGAATTGTGAAGCGAAATTCAAGTCAAATATGAGTTACTTCGAGTTATAGAAATGCTTTATATGGAATGTGTATGAATTTTCTTTCGAGTTATGGAGAACTTCGAGTTATGGAAGTTCGAGTTATGGAACAAAATTTGTATGTAAATTCTTTCTTAACGCTACTTGCCAACCATTTTCGTTCGAGTTATAGAAAATTCGAGATATAGAAGTTCGAGTTATGGGAGTTCGACTGTAGTTAGGAATAAGAACGGGTATTGGGCTTAAAAAAAATATTTGTTAACATTTTGGATCACCCTTTTTATTGCTATCAACGAAATGGCGTGAATGAAAATGTATCACGTGCAAATTAAGAAAAAATAAAAACCAACAACAACAAAAACGAAAAAGGTGTGAACTAAGTGAATTACATAGAAGCAATAGTCAAGCCACACATTCGTGCGAGTATAATGACATGTTTAGGGGGGCAGTGGCTAAAATAGCAGCCTCACGGACGGGATTTAAGCGTCCAAAAGAAACTTAGAAACTTAGAAACTTAAGCACATAATGGAACACGTACACCTGACTCGCACACATTACCAAACAAATTAAAAAGTTTTCCCCCCTTTTTTTGTTGTTGTGGTTTTTCGTGATGGCTGCAAAAAAGACGCAGCCAAGAAAGTCATTCCCGTCATGTTGGTTAAGAATATTATGCCATTTCATTATTTGTAATTACTAGACGAGCTTTGGGTTGTACGGTTCACTGGCATTAACATTGCCCCAAGGAAACGGAAGGAGCAAAACCAAATTATTTTTTTGTAAAGTTAAGTACAGCAAGAAAGAAGATTGTGTATTTTAGCGGTTTGGTAGGAATTGAGAATGGTTGAGATTGCAGGTATTAAATTATTTTATTAAATGCTTTAATTTATTAAATACTTGCGGAAAATTGTAAAATTGTACTCAAGGGACCATGCAATGGGCGGTGTAAGAGGCGACTTAAGAAATTGTTTCCGACAAAGGACTGTGCATACCGCCTAACCAGTGGCGGAGCCAGCATTTTTAGAAGGGGGGTTGAAATTTGTTTAGTGACATTTTGAGCACATTCACAGTTCCTGAAAAATATGACTGAAGGGAGGGTGTTTGGACCCGAAAAGTACCACCATGGATACGCCCCTGCCTCTAACCCTCCTTTAAGTTTATTATTTCACATTGTATTTGTAATTTTCATTATTGGGTACTGCCATTTTAAATGGCAAACTCGAAATTTTCACGTTTGCCGTAAACACATAAAAATGTACCCAGCAGTCCCACCAACTAGTTTTTAAACTTCTTCAGAACTGGTATGAATACCAACCCAACTTAACCGATAATTGTCTTTTTTTCCACTGCTCGGTACATATGGGAAATGTTATAACTGAGGAAGACCACTATTATCTGATTGGTATCGACCTAGTTCAAAAAAGGCAAACGTATTTTAGTAAAAAATGGAATCCGAGCAGAGTACTGAAATCTCCAGAGAGTTAAATAAATCCTGTGTTACTATAATTTTTCCATGTAATATATTTTTATGGTCTATATCGAACTAGTTTTTGACTAGTATGTTTCTAGACGTCAACTGAAAATTCATAACTCATGTAAAAAATTATAGCTTCTGGTATGAAAAAAAGCCAGTCGGCTGACTAGTTGACTTGTATACTAGTTGCCGAAGAGTGTGCAACTAGTTCGTTTCACTTCAGGGTATTTTTAGATGGCCGTAGGTTTATGTAATTGGTGTGAATATGAAATTTAATGTTACAACAAACACATTATTAAGCACTTGTACTTACTGCCACTGATTATATGTGTGGTTGTGTGTGTCGGAAAATTTCCCTGCAAAGCTTGTAAGGCAATGAACTGTAAAACTCATGCGTAGAATAAATTAAAGAGTTTCAAACGTTTTGTTTCACATTTATTTGTTGATTAACGTGTCGATTCTGAGCGTAACCGGAAACTTTGTACCCAGAAGATTATCTAACCAAAAATCGTAACCGGTGCATGTACCCGCGATTCTAGCGCGCATGGTAACGATGTCAAAAACAAACAATGCGCAAAAGAGAATAAAAGGCAAACGCGCACGAAACATCACGTAAAAAAGTGCTTATATTGTTTATTAATTCTTTTGAACTAGTAAGTGTATAAAATTTGTGCTATTTTCGGTCCAAAAAAATATTTACAAAACACGTGCAGTTTGTCGCGGTTACTTGGCGTTACCACCTCTTTCGGTGGTTACGAAATTGAACTGCAACTTGAGCCGGCAGAATATCAAACGGGTGTAAAAGTTTCCAAGATATTTGTTTGCCGGGTAAATCGAATGTTGTTACCACTATAGAATCGACCCGTAAATTTTCTTTAAATGCGCCAAGAGAAAAACAGGAAGCTGCAAGATTTTGCAGGATTTAAAATTGATTTTGTTAGTTTTTTTGTAACGACCAAAATTTCGAAACTCAAATTAATTGAGCTGCCCACTCGAAATGTTATAACAAAGAGCTTCCCAGTTTTCTACAAACTTTTCGCAGCATTTAAAACCAAAGTTTTTATAATTTTTGTATGTCTGTCTGTATGTTTGTATGCGCATCAGCCGTAAAAGGCTGCAGCAAATTTAATGAAATTTTCCCAAACGTGTTGCTAGTTGTTTAACTTGAAGTTTAGAATCACTTTCACAACAACAAATATTTTGTTAGGCGTTTCACCTCGAATAGAAATAAGTTTTTTTCACACTGCAAGTCTTAGAGAATATTTAATCGTATAAGAGAATGCTTGACATTTCCAGAAACGTAGGGTTAAAGGGGAAGAGAAATAATTTATAATAAATATCGAATCGAAATTGCATTCATAAATTAATTAATCATTTTATATTGCTCAAGTTAATTATATATTTTCATGCAAGAATAAATACATAAAGAATAACATAAATATAAATCACATTGTAATTATCTCGCTGCCATTAAGCTTCCATCTAATTAAATGCATTTCAAATTTAAAACGTGGAACAAAAGCATTTTGGCTTATTTTGACATTATCGCAATTAAATAAATTTACGACAACAACAACGATGTCAAAGGCTGAACTTAATGGTACGCCGATTGCATGCAAGACACTTCTGGTGCATTTATGTAAAAGGGATGTTGCGAATATTCGCATTCGAGTTCAAGAATAGGGTGGAAATTGAAATGTTATGGTTATTGCTATGGTTATGGTTACGGTTCTGGTTATGGTTATAGTCATGGATATGGTTATGGTTATGGTTATGAATAAGGATATGGTTATGGATTTGGTTACGGTTATGGATTTGGTTATGGCGATGCTTATGGCTATGGCTATGTTTATGGTTATGGTTATGGTTATGTATATGGTTATCGTTATGAAAATGGTAGTTGATATGGCTATGGTTATGGTTATGGTTGTGGTTATGAATAAGGATATGGTTATTGCTATGTTTATGGTTATGGTTACGTATATGGTTAAGTCTTTAGTTTTCCGCCTTGAGGTCTCTAATTTGGGTGTGGGTGTGTTGAAGTGCCGCACTAAATCACATTTCATCATTTCGGACTCTTTTCCGAAATCCTATGTATATTTTACCCACGGAGTTGCTGTACCGTAACATCCCTAAATTAAATGGAACGAATGCAGCTTTTAATCAGCCTTAATGGCAAAGTAGCAAGAACAAAAACAAACAACAAAAGCATAAAATCATAATAGTTGAATTAACAACAACAGCAAAATGCATTGACCACACTAACAGCTGTTGTGGCCAAAACTACAACAATAACCAACAATAAAAATGAAAGCTACGTAACTTCCACTCTGCTCAGCTTCTAATGTTGCCTGCTGCTTTATCAGCAATTTCTGAACTGTTTTTTCGTTTGAATTCACAGGTTGTGCGTTTCCTAGCAAATTAAGCTGTCTTTGGGTTATTCATTGTAAATGTAAACTTATGTAAATGTGTGTAACCATGTAAACAGAATCTGTGTTAATAGACAACGAGCAAGCTGCTGTGGCCAAGTGACATGAGTTACAATGAAAACGCTCTCCAGAAATAACAGTAAATGTTGCTACAGCCTATGCATTTGTATGACATTTAATGTCATAGTTCGAATGTTAGTAGCAGGAAACTGAAGTAGCAATTACTGAGTAGTCAAAGCTTTAAATATTGTTTGTAGCGTTGAGTATGATCCGGCTATTATGTTGTTGTAGACAAGTGCTTGAATGACGTGAGTTAAATGGAAATGTTGATCCTTGCGCTTAATGCTTTAGCTGGCTGCATCTCCATTTGTTGTCAATATGGGTTGCGTTAAGCATTTTCAGACACACACACATACACAATAGGGCGAGCGTTGATTGTTTGGCAGCGGTTGTGACAATTGCTTGCCGTAACCTTTGTTCTGAGATTAATTAATTAATATTGCCGTTGTATTTTACTGGCTATGATTATGTTTATGGTTATGGTTATGGTTATGACAATGGTTATGATTATGGATTTTTTATAGTTATATTTGTATGTGGTTATAGTTATGGTTATGGTTACCGTTACGGTTATGGTAATGGTTATGGTGATGATTGCGGTTATGGTTACGGTTACGGTTACGGTATAAAGTTATCATCATTGCAATTATGTATGTTCTGCAAGGAAGTAGGTAGGACATCATATTGTACACGTCTTTGATCACTAGCGTAGCTCTGCTATGACGACTTATTTTTCACATGTCATCACTATCGCCACAGAGATATCTGGTAGCATCTATCGTGAAATAATTGCTCATACGCAGTGGTGTCGCTTGAGATGCAGTTTATTTATTTGAATAAAAAAATAAAATAAAATAAAATAAAATAAAATAAAATAAAATAAAATAAAATAAAATAAAATAAAATGAAATAAAATAAAATAAAATAAAATAAAATAAAAAAAATAAAATAAAATAAAATAAAATAAAATAAAAAAAAAATAAAAAAAAAATAAAATAAAATAAAAAGAACACTATCAATAGTAAAATATTGCGTTTTCCATAAATTTTATGATAATTCTTTATCTGGAAATCGTCACAAAAAGGATTTTTTAAATTAAGATTGCATATTAATTTTTAACTTATTTTTAATTTTTTCCTCATCTATCATATCACGCTTCAAATAAATCCAAAATAAATTATAAATTGTTTTATTTTCAGAATTTCTTTGGATAACGATACAAGAAATTTATGTGAAGACTTGAGGTAAGCTTCTTTATTCCTTTAAATGTGTAAAAATGTCAGAATATTTACAATGTAACAGTTTGTCATAGCTGTATTGTATTTTCTTTCTGAGTTATCCGCCGATATGATATGACGTTAGTGGCTATTTTTGTACCACAATGACACTAACAGGTCACAGAGTACAGTCACAGGTGTGTAAATAGAACTGCACTAGTTGCAACCTGATTTATTTATTGAACTTTTATATTTATTTTGTATTACTTAAAATGCACTGGCTATAAAAAGTTAGTTAAATAAAATATTTACGCCACAAAACAACAAAAAAGTAGCACAGCAAACTGTCCAGGCCATAGTCATCATGTCAGGAAACGTCAATATTTCCTCACGGCTAAAAAGTGACAGTGAGCGAGAGTGTATTTGCTGTGTTTGGGTTAATGTTTTTTTTGCTGGAAATGAAAAAAAAAAAGATAAAATAAAACACAAACTAAAGTGCCAATGAGTGCCGTTATGTGTACGAAATGAATATCCCAGCAAACCATATGAGCTCAGAATGAGCGCATAAAGCACTCTTTCCTCTGAGCGCTCACACTCATAATGAGCTCATAAAACAATCATAAACAGTCATAAAACGCTCATATTTGAGTGTCATTTTCTATGAAACTGGTCACTCATAAAAGAGCTCTCAGTTTCATGCATAAAGCAGTCTTTTATGAATGAATTTCTGCACGCATTTAGAGCTCTAAAACCAGTGCATAAAAGAGTCTTTTTTGACCTTTTTTCCACGCATTAAGAGCTCTAAAACCAGTGCATAAAAGAGTCTTTTTGACCTTTTTTCCACGCAGTAAGAGCTCTAAAACCAGTGCAAAAAATAGTAATTTTTGATGTTAAATATTTCTATGTATGGACCAAAAATAAAATAAATAAAAAATTAAAAATAATTCAAAATATAAAGTATTATTTTATTCATTGACAATAAATATTATTACTAAAAAAATAAAATTAAAGAAAAACACGTCTTCACCTTTTCAAAATTACAAGCAAACTAACTTATTTTTCTTTATTTTGCATTTCACATGTTTATATATACTGTTACCGAAAACGCTCATATTTATGGGCATGTGCAAAAAAAACTCATAAAACGCTCATATTTTTGCGCACCTGCAGAAAAGGCTCATAAAACGCTCATATTTTTGCGCACGTGCAGAAAACACTCATAAAAACGCTCATATTAGAGCTCAGAACTAAGAGCGCTCCGAAGCTGGTTTGCTGGGATGCAACGTATGTTTGTATGTATTTACTTTGCTTCACTCACTTCCCAGCAAACCAGCTTCGGAGCGCTCTTAATTCTGAGCTCTAATATGAGCGTTTTTATGAGTGTTTTCTGCACGAGCGCATAAATATGAGCGTTTTATGAGTCTTTTCTGCACGTGCGCATAAATGTGAGCGTTTTATGAGTCTTTTCTGCACGTGCGCAAAAATATGAGCGTTTTATGAGTCTTTTCTGCACGTGCACATAAATATGAGCGTTTTCGGTAACAGTAAATATAAACATGTGAAATGCAAAATAAAGAAAAATAAGTTAGTTTGCTTGTAATTTTGAAAAGGTGAAGACGTGTTTAGATTTAGATTTAATTTTATAAATAAATATAATAATAAGCAATATCATGAAATTAGAGCTCTTACTGCGTGGAAAAAAGGTCAAAATAGACTCTAACAAACTAATAGCAAACTAACTTATTTTTCTTTATTTTGCATTTCACATGTTTATATATACTGTTACCGAAAACGCTCATATTTATGGGTATGTGCAAAAAAAACTCATAAAACGCTCATATTTTTGCGCACCTGCAGAAAAGGCTCATAAAACGCTCATATTTTTGCGCACGTGCAGAAAAGACTCATAAAACGCTCATATTTATGCGCACGTCCAGAAAACACTCATAAAAACGCTCATACTAGAGCTCAGAACTAAGAGCGCTCCGAAGCTGGTTTGCTGGGCTGGGTTAAACTGATATGCGAACTTGTATTCGTTCGTGTTAAATCAAACCGAGTACACGCTTGTGTGAGTATGCATGCATTTGTGTGCGTGCTCAGAGTAGGGCCGACTTGTTTTATAGCATTGCCTGCGCCTATCAGCCAAAGTTTGCTTGCTATCTGTATCCTGCAACGCGCAATTCATTCGTCGTCATGCAATCGACATAAAATTTTAAATAACCCATTTTCACAAAACTTGACCATTTCGAAATTTTAATTAAAATTCAGTTCATGGTAGTCAATGCAACTACAAAGCAAACAAGTAAAAGTAAATGAAATGAGGACGTAAAGTAGTACTCGTAATGTTGGAGCTAATGTAAGTGCATGCGTACACTGGAAAAAAAATCTCTAGAAAGCATTGATTTTTTCGTTTTATTTTTTTTCTGATTAGGAAAACCAATTTTTGATTTGTTTCAACACGATTTTTAGTTGAGTAGCCAGTTTTTTGTTGAGCCGATTTTCCCGTTCGATGCCATTGCTCATTTTGCTGCCTTATAATATTTTTTTTTTTTTGGTTAAACCAACTGATTTTTCGGTTCATTATAAACCTACTTTTCCATTTGCATACACTTCAATTTACGCAAAGAATACGTCTCAGTAAGGTATAACCGGATTTTTTCGCCTAACACCGATTTATTTTTTATTTTCATATTATACGATTTTTTAGTTGAGTCAACAAAAATTCTTTTGTTGGTGCGCTTGGGCTAAATTTTTCAGTGAGACTTCATTTTCGGTTGTTTTAGATAATGGACTTTTCAGCTCGTTATAAAACTATTTTCTCGTTGGGGGCCATGAATTGTTTGCTCGCCACGTTTAATTAACAGTGTTTTGGCCGATTTTTCGGTTTGGTATTGTTTTTCGTTTTTTACCCAACAAATTAATTAAATCAGATTTCTTTCTCCTCGCCTTTGCTCGATTCATCCTTTGAGATAACAAATATTTTCAATTTACTTTTACACGATTTTTTCGTCTTTTGATATCAAAAACTATTTTCAGCAGACTTTTTGGTTTGCAGCAAACTTTTTTTCGTGGAGATACATATAACCCAACTTTTCGGTCCATTATAATTATATTTTTTGTTCATTGGTTCCATGTTCTTCGATTGATTTTTTGGATAGCTATAATATGTTTGTGTTTATTGGTTTTTTTCAGTGTACCAAAAGTACTCCACATCCACTTCCAAATGTAATAAAAGCGTAGGCCATGCAAATGTTAAATACTCTTGTAAATGTAATTGCTGCTTGCTTGACCATTTCCTCTTTTCTGCAAATGAATAAACGATTACTAGGCCATTTTGTAGGAATATTTATTTTGATGAGTTGATTGCTTTATGGGCAAACAGTTAAGCGTAAGTTTTTTATTTTTGTCTTGCTGATAAATGAATTCACTTTGCTTACTTTCATTTGCTTGTTATCAATCGTTCGTGTTTATATTATTGCAAGTAAAAAGGAAATTAATTTGATGAAATTGTGGTGAATGGGTTCACACAGATCTGGGTGTATGTACTGTTAGGAAATTATTACCATTTGATGCTTTTAGGCTGTTATACTATGATACTGCCATACCGTCGCACAGTGTTCGAGGTTTACTTTCGTGCTTTTATACTGTGACGGTTTTCAACTATTATATTGTAATAGTAGATGTTACTGTTTTTTTCTTAATAATCCTTTGATTTAATAATAACTTCTGTACTGTTATATTCATACCTTTAGTATAACAGTTTGTTTTTTAATACTTTTATCATGTAATATTGTTATACCGCAGTACTGAATGACTGTTATACTTCCATACTGTTATACCCTTAACTGTTATACTGATATACTTTCGACAATATTTTCGCATTCCGCGTTCCGTTACTTTCCAAACCCATTTCATGAGTCATGCGTTGCCTTCACCATCGACAGGGGCAAACAACATACATATGTACATATGTATGTATTTATGTTGGATTGATGCCGCCATTTTGTTCTCCTTTTTATTTTTTCTTGACAAAACATAAATCCTTTGCCATGAATTTGCCGTAACAAAGCAATATTTGATTGTTTTTGACAACCGACGAAGCAAACAAATCATGGTCTTGTCAACATAAAAGCCATGCACATTAGACTGAGCCAAAAAAAAAATGCTTAAAATTATTTTATGAGTAATAAAAATATACTGTAAAATCGACTGGATATAATAGTTATTTGTAGGGACTGAATAGGTTTTGCAGGATTGATCTCATTTTGCCTAAAACTCACAAACCATTAGAATAAAAAAAAAATTTTCTGGATTTAGTTTTTTCGAAAGTGGAACTTCCACAAAAAAGTACTGAATGAAAATTCTGCCAAGTGAGTCGCTCCAGCGTGTTAAGTTGTATACATATTTTTAAATTGGCAAAAAAAAATAATTTTTTCTGGCAGAGTCTAATATATAAAAACATACGTAAACTTTTTGTTAGCCAAAAAAGTACATGACTAAAAACAAACAAGTAATAATACAAAACAAATTGCATATGTTAACATTTTTGTTTACAAACATTTGGTCAACAATTTTCTGCAGTAGGGATTCAGAATTAAATGTGGCAAAATAAAGGTGATCAAATAAGTAAGATTTAGTTTGAGTACAACGGAAGATAAAATACGGCTTTCAAAAATTTTTATGTAAAAGTGAGCAAGGTCGATATTGAATTTACATAAATTTTTACTGGATCTACCCGTCAGTCCAATATTAACAGTCGTAATTTTAAAATTTGTTCAAGTCTCCAAATCGATTATTGACCTCGTCTCCAAACTTAAATTCTACAACGTGAAAAAATTATTTCAATATCTTCTATGGCCCCTCCTATTTGAAAAAATTTCATTCCACCCACATACATGATTTGTTATTTCCGTCTATTTTGCTTCACACTAATAGATTGCTTTGAAGTACATTAAGATAAGCTAACTATCGACTTTCCTAATAATTCAAAACTTCCTTCTTAAATTCCCATTTATTAACTTAGTACATGCTACATGTTGTTTACCTCCCACCTGCAATCCTTTCATTTCCACTTTATTGCTTTTCGTTTTATAGTAGATACTTACACATCAAAGAAGAACTTGGCAAATAACATACATTTTGAAGAAACTTAGTACGTGCAAGTGAAAATATTTCATACTAGTGTTGCAAAATTTGTTTCACTAATACCGACATTTCGGGATTGTTTTATATGGCGATTGTTCTAGACTCTTATCGGCAGGATCAGAAGAGTAGCAATTTCGAAGATGGGAAATTACTTTGTCTAACACAAATAAAATTTTTTACCTAAGCTGTTGGAACAACATTTTATGGCTATTCATTACTCACAATTAATAATTATGCATTTTTTAAATTTATTTTTTTAGTATTTACTATTCATTTTAATTATATTATATTCATTACTGTATAAACTTTATTCACTATCCATTTTCTGACATTTCTCAAATTTCATTGTTCTGTACTAGTAACACGTTATACATTATCCTTCACTCGCTTTGCATTATTCTTCATTTATTATTTTTATTCATATGAATTATTCGATTACTCATTTCTTTTTATTCATTATTTATTATTCGATTATTCTTCATTTATTAATTTTATTCATATGAATTATTCGATTACTCATTCGATTATTCTTCATTTATTATGTATTATAAATTAATTATTATTGGTTACTATTTATAACTAGTTATTCATTATTTTTTATTTATTATTCATTATTCGTCATTTATTTTTCATAAAATAGTTTTTGTTATTCTTTATTCACTACACATTATTAATTATAATTTGAGTACGGAAAAATTAATCTTTATTCCTTGTTCAGTATTCATTAAATATTACTCATTATTCATTATTTTTTATTAATTATTTAGTAGTCATTATTCGCCTTTCATTATTCGTAGCCCATTTTTAATTATTCATTATTCATTACTCTTTACTAATTATTAATTACATACAAAATTAATCTTTATTCATTATCAAGTATTCATTATTTATTGCTCATTATTCGTTATTCAGTATTCATAATTCTTTATTCATAACTTATTGGTAAATACTCGTCTTTCGTTATTCAGTATTTACTACTCAGTATTCTCTATTCTTTATGCATCAATCATTTAATTCAGTATTCAATATTCATCACTCATTACATTCAGTATTGAATATTCATCACTCATTATATTTAGTATTCAACATTCATCACTCATTATTCCTTATTTTTCTTGGCTTAAATATTCATCATTCATTAATCGTTATTCATTCTTCACAATAAGCGTTACTCTTTTTTATTTTTTTTCTTGGGGTTTCGGGGTTTCTTGGCACTAATACCGTTATTTTTCAATAACTCAAATATGCACCGACATAGATATATAAACATTAGAGTGTGCCTTATTTGTAAGGAAATAAAATTTGTGGAATCAGCCAATTAATTTTTAATTTAATTTTTTTAAGTCGTTAAAATTTGGGTCTGGGAAAAACTTAAAAAAGAAGAAGAACCGCAGCAGTGTGATGGAACTTCTAAATGTCCTAAGGTAAAGGTCAAGGTAAAGAGTAGAGTATTTTCTAGGGTTTTAGCAGTCATTTTTAGCCTGAGCCTTAATTTAAGTCTAAGATGAGAGTAAATATCGGACTGAACTCAGCATTCTTTCAAATTGGAAGAAATATCATGAAGTCGTCTAAAGGTCAATGTGTCTTTATTTGACTACGGAGTATTACGAGCAAAGCTTCAAGCTTCAAATCGAGCTCTAGTTGAACGATCTACCACGATCTGTTTTATATTCCGATTTCTCAAACATCTCCAACACTTTGACCAAGTTTTTCTCAACATCTGACGCTCTTGGAAAATTGACGTCCAGTATGGCATAATAAGACACACCCTAATGTGCTCACTTAATCTGCAATCAATAAATACTCACATCCGGTTGCCGGTCAATATGTGAATTTTGCAAAGTCTGCAGTTTTATTGCTACCATTCGCGTATTTCTTGTGTGCTAGCCAATGTGTGCAAAAAGAAGGAGAATCCAAAAAGGGCAGAGACTGCAATTGGAAAATTTTCATGTAAGAAAAGCAACAAAAATCATTTTGTAAAAGTTGTTTTGGCTAAACAATTTGGCCTTTTATAGGGAAGCCTTTATTACTTTTGCCGTTATTACATTTGCTTCTTCTTCTTTTGTTGGAAGCATTCTTATGTAATGGGAGAAAAGCTTTAGTTGGAATAATATATCTTCGAAGAATCTAAGTGGAATATCAGGTGAAAGCGAACATTTATTTCGGTACTTATGATTCCCTTTAGGCGTTTTATTGAGACTGAAGGTCCTCGAGGTTAGAGCAGGTGTCTAAGCCTACTTTGTGGACATTGAGCTCATCAAATCATCCCATTTAACCGATTCTCGATATACTACCATTTCTTCTTTTTCGACTCGTTTACAAAAGAATTCAGCTTTCCTTGTACAAGGACGTACATACAAACCTAGAAAAAATTTAATTGGCAATACTCGAGCTCGTTTATTGCTTTGTTGCTCTAGATTTTATTTTTCATGCAGTCGCCACTTAGCTTCTGCTCAACTGCGGGTGTGAGTGGCACACTCACTTGGTTATGTATTTGTGGTGGCTCAATTGTTTGGTTGGCCGCTTAGTGTGTGGCTGAATATTGGACTTACTAGCCAAAAATAGAAAAATAAACGAATAAAAGTAAAAAGGCGAAAAGTTTTTGTTTGCTTTCGCTGGCACTTCACTTTCACAAATTTATTTTTTCACTTGAACACACACTCGTATGCAGCAAATTCCATTAACCATGAACTTCAGCCAACTTGGCGACAGCCATTGTGTCGTCGCACTATGGGAAAGTTGCAAGAAATTTTGTAAAAATTAATTGGAAACGCTTGGAGATAAAAGAAGTTCTCAAAAACTCGAATATTTCAAAAAGTTTTGCATGTATGTAAACATTTCAAAACTCATTTCAAAACTTTTTCAAAAATTTTAAATTGAAGATCAAAAAAAAAAAAAAAAACAAAGCTTATTCGTAAAAAATGTTGAATATTTGTGACAGTGCTCTAAAGAATGTACACTTTTTCAAAACTGCCAAAAAATTATTTTAAAACTTTTTTCCAAAAAAGTCAAAAAACATGCATAAAAAGTTTAAGAAAAAAAAAATTGTTTCAAATTTATTTAAAAAATGTATTTCAAATTTTTTTCATGATTTTAAGTTTCGAAATTCTTAAACTTGTATCTCACGCATAAAAAGGTGTCTCAAATATTTTAAAAATTTTGTGTTTTATGGCAATGTGTTAAAAGTTTTTACACTTTTATGTGAAAGCTAAGAAATTTAAAATTTTACATTACATTTTTCAAAAAAAAAAAAAAATTTAAAAACAAATTTTCAAAATTTATAAATTTAAAATACTTCATTCAGAAAAAATTATGGACATGTGCATAGAAAATAAATGAAAAAATCCATATATTTTTTTTAATTCTCATAAAAATATGTACAAATTAAAAAAAAAAAAAAATTGAATTGAGTGAAAAATTTCTATTTCTTTTCGTTTATATGTACATATATGTATTAGATATGTATGAATACAGAATTTTAAATTTTTGTGCGAACGTTACTTAAGCTTACAATACCTCAAAATGTTTTCAAAAACTTTGTTTTTTAAAATCTAAAATTTTTTAATTTACGTAATAGTTTTGAAATATTGTTTCTTTTTGTATTATTCGGCATTTAAAAAGTTGTTAGACGAGTTCTGAAATATTTTTTTTTTCACACATTGTTTAAAAATTATATTTGCACACTTCCCAGCATGCAAGCATTTTCAAAACCATTTTTCAATATTTAATTTTGGAATTTTTAGCAACATTCAGGGTCAGAAGCTCAATCATTTTGAAATATGTTTTGAAATTTTTTTTTTACATTTTTCAAAAACATTAAATTTTTATAATTGTTAAAAATTTATAAGAATTTAGTTTTTTTTCTAATTTTGAGCACCAGAAATTAATTTCGATCTTAATGCTTTTAATCTTTAAAAATTTTTTTTTTTAACGCTTAGATGTGAACAATATAATTTTTAATAATTTTTTTCGAATTGATTATCGATAATCCATATTTTTTGGGCGATATTAATTTTTGACACAAGTTTCGCCAAAGTGCCCCATAGTGCACTATTTTCGGCCTTTGACTGCTGACTTTGTTATTCTGTTATTTTTTGGCGCTATGTATGAGGCATTTTCCACCATGATGTCGCCAATTAAATAAACAATCATACCAACATTTCTTTTGATATCAAATTCATTGCCTGTCACCGACCAAGTTCAATAGGAAGTGCAAACTTGCCAAAAGAAAATATAATAAAAATCATAGCCCAAGGTTACTTTTGGATAGCTTAAAATAACAGTTAGGCAGGTGCACAGCTAATGGAAGGAAACGAAAAAAAAATAAAAAAAAAAAGATGAGAAAGTTCGAAAATATATGCATGGAGAATTTTCATCTTTTTTTTGTTTTTTTTCATACTTTTGTTGCTTTTTTTTGAATCGCCTTATAACAATTTTTGGATGTGTGTTGGCAGGTTAGCTGCTCAATTTATTTTCTAACTTTTTGTTTTCTTCTTTATACCAACAATTTAGCGAACTTTTATTCGTCCCCCTCTTTTACTGTAAGTACATTTATTAAGTTTTTGAATATAAATTGTAAAGTCGACACTTTTTTGCACGATTTGCTAATTTGGATGACATAAGCAAAAAACAGCAATTCAGGTGTTGACGACCGCCACTGGGTCGAAATTCAAACTCTAGCACTTAAACGTGAATCTCGTCTGTTTGCTACTTAAATACCTCCGTGTACATGCATATATGTATGTATATTGGCGTAAATATAAGTTTTTGGCCCTTTGAGCGTGTCAAAATGCAAAGCAAAAAAAATGCAAAATTTACGGATGTCGTAACGATAAATTTGTATGAATGAATGAGCGAAACTGTATATAATTTAGCGAAAATGCAAGTAACACTGTGTAACAAATTCAGGAGGAACAAATTTTGAGGAGGAAGGCTGTTGAGTCATAATGAGAGCCACAGCGTCATATACATACTACAAATTCATAATGGGTTTTTCAAAATTTTAAAATTTTTTCCACTGAATGTTTCATGAATAAGTGAAACAGGGGTTAAAACTTATATCGCAGAAAAAAGAAAATTTTTGCATACTTTAAGGCGCACATTTACTCTCTTTTATTCTCTCTGCGGTCGAGTATGCTCTTGTTACAAAGATATATGAGGCAAGCTCTAGTTAAACTTTCCAACATTGCAAATCTCTATGTTTAGAAATAATTTAACCCTCTAAGGACCTCTAGCTTTTTAAAAAGGCAGGAACTAAATTTCATGAAATTTTATTTTCTCTTACTTCCAGTTTAAGTGAAAAAAATTTTTTTTTGCTGTCAGATTTAATATAAAATTTGAGTTAAAAAAATAATTTGTTTTTTTGCTTTCAGATTTAATATAAAATATGAGTAAAAAAAATATAATTTTTCCTTTAATTTAAAAAAAAAAATTAATTTCAAATGATCAAAACAAGACAGGTCTCAGTTGAAACGAAAATGACTGTTTTATCCCTAGCTGGAATCATTTCGATATCAAAAATGTTGTTGCACAGTGTAATAATAGAATTACATATATAATAAGATTGTGAAAAAAAAGTTAATTTATTTTATTGCTTAGAGAAAAATAATATAGAACTACACAAATTACAATAAAAAAAAAATGTTCCTAAAAAATTAAATGTTCAATACCACCTTTATATAAATAGACCAAAATTCGGTAGTAAATATTTGCTTGAACACAAATATTATTTTAATGATTTTTTAAATTAAATTTGTTGATTGATATAGCAAAATAGCACTACCTCCTTGCTTAAGAGGAATGTTAGTGCTGTTTTTGGCTCTTTTATGTAAAGGTGGTATTATAAAATTTTGTAAGGCAGCCCTTTTATTTTCCGCTTTTTCTATGGTTTCTGTTTGTCTAATCGAATTTTCATACATATCGAAGTTATTGCTTTTTATCGGTAAAGAATTTTCGAAAATGATTTAGCCCTCTAACGGCCTCAAATAAAATAATAAAAAATAAAATTTAATTTTTTTATTTCAAAATTTAACAAAAAAATGTTTAAAGCCAAAATTAACTTATAGTACTGTTAAGAAATAAACACAATTTCCGATAAATTTGTATTACAGAAAATTTAAGGTGTAGCTATCGTCATTATAAGCCGCTGCTTCAGTAAACACCCAATGCCGCCCATTTTTACTTACATTATGCACACTGTATGTTGTCGTTTGATTATAATTTAGCTGCTGGAACACGTATTCTAAATAACTAAAAAACAACTAACAACAACAATGCCGCAACAACAAACTCTAACCTTCTCATAATTTTGTCCAATAAAATTTAAAAAATTCCTAAATAAATTATAGTAACATTTAATTTTTATTACTCACTACTTTAACAAGCGTACATTGTTGTTGTTCGTATACAAATCACAGGTGCAATGCTCTTTGCACTGATGAGCTTTTATTTTATTGTTTGTTATGGGCATGGCCACAAACAATAGCGCTTAATTAATTATACAAATATAAGAGCGCGGTTCTAAAGTCTGCGAAATTATGAAAATTTGCGAAAAATATTAAACAATTTATGGCTTGTGTGGCGTTATGATTTCTACGAAAATAATTGTTTATCTACTTGTTCTGTTTTTTTTAGTGTAAATTCGTGGAAAAGAAAGTATTTATGAGCTAGTTATAACAGCATATGATAAGACATAAAAATAGTGGAAATAAATTGCTAAACAAATCTACCACAAAACACAAATAAATAAGTTTCTAAGAAATGACAATGAAAAAAGTTAATTTGTTAAATACCTGGAAATGTGCAGATAAATTTTGACATTCGAAAGATTTTAAAGAGAGCAATTGTTTATCGATTTAAACTACTGAATATAACATCATGGAGTGCAATTAAGTGTAAATAAATATCGCACAGTGGTTGAAATTGAAACAAAAGTTTTGTTTTATTTTTTTTTTTTATTTATTTTATTTTATTTTATTTTGTTTTATTTTATTTTATTTTATTTTATTTTATTTTATTTTTTTTTATTTTGTTTTATTTTATTTTATTTAATTTTATTTTATTTTATTTTATTTTATTTTATTTTATTTTATTTTACTTTATTTTATTTTATTTTATTTTATTTTATTTTATTTTATTTTATTTTATTTTATTTTATTTTATTTTATTTTATTTTATTTTATTTTATTTTATTTTATTTTATTTTATTTTATTTTATTTTATTTTATTTTCTTTTCTTTTATTTTATTTTATTTTATTTTATTTTATTTTATTTTATTTTATTTTATTTTATTTTATTTTATTTTATTTTATTTTATTTTATTTTATTTTATTTTATTTTCTTTTATTTTATTTTATTTTATTTTATTTTATTTTATTTTATTTTATTTTATTTTATTTTATTTTATTTTATTTTATTTTATTTTATTTTATTTTATTTTATTTTATTTTATTTTATTTTATTTTATTTTGTTTTATTTTATTTTATTTTATTTTATTTTATTTTATTTTATTTTATTTTATTTTATCGGGAAGCCCCTTATAGCATGTGTGACCACGTTAGCTGAATGACGTCATCATTTAAACTAATCAATTGATAAGTAGATTCGCACATTGTTTATCAAAGTCATTGAATTGCTGATTTATTGCCTTTAATGTGATAACATTACTTTCTTGCCGCTGCTTGAATTTCTTATCATTTCCTTAATTTTATTGACACAATCAAAAGTGGTAGCTCTTATCAATTTCTGCGAAATCAACAGACAAAAATGTTGCTTTTCCATGCGCCACACCCTGACACATTTGTTGTCGTTATAATTAAAGCAAGAATAATGATGTTTGCTTCTAAAAGGTAGTCGATTGAAAGTTTATTGCCACGCTTTCCTACGACGAAACGCATTTTTTGGCTATTAACAAATTTTGTTTGATGTGACAATACTTTTTATCATGGGAACACACCCAACGCAACAGTTGCTATGATTAATATCTGGCCCAATATTTGTTTGATTTGTTACACGCAACAGTTGCTTATTGTTTGTGTTATCTTAATAGGCATTATTGAAGCTATTGTGCTATCTTTTGGATATAAATTCTTTCAAGTTTTGATTGCATTAAGTTTTGGGTATTTTTTTGCGTCAATTTTGGTATTATAAAGCGATAGCAATTCACTAAATTTTTTATCGAAGTATGTGGAACGAATATGTAATCTTACATGTACATATGTGTAATAAATTAGAAACAAGGCGATAGATATTTCTCTTTCTGGAATTTTCGTCTGTATGTCTGCCTGTTTGTTCGCGCATCACTCGAAACCCACTGCCTGGAATTGGATGCAATTTTCACCAATATCTAGTTAAATGCCTTACCTTTTTACATACATATATTTATCGCTAAGAGGTCATGCAAGCAGCATTTGCAATTAAAGGGGCGTATTACATTTTATTTTAAAAATTGCTGATAATGAATTGCGCATTGGACACATCAATGCTCCAAATTATAGATACGAATTATTTAAATAAAATTTCTGATGTGAAAAGATACCGAGAGTTAAGCAGATTATGTATGACGCCCTTTATTTATATTTAATGCAATTGTCTATTGCCTTTGTATCTGCCCTACTGTCCACATTATTTACATCTATCAATATGATTTACACTGCGAACCAAGATTTCCCTTAAAGTTTCTTCCTTGAGCAATAAAAGACAAAAAAAAGGCTGTTTTGCTCTTAAAATAAACAAATCTTACTTCTCCTTGTATAAAAAATTAATAAACTTGACTGCACTTCAGATAGTAATAACAGTAAAAATTGATGAATGTTTTTCAGTCAAAACCTTTTTTGAGATTTTATTTAATGTGGCTGGTGTTCCAAGCAACTTGAACAGTTTTTTTTTATGAAAATTTCATTTATGGAAAACTTACGAAACACGACTTTAAGATTTTGTATACATAAATACATTAGACCAAGCCAAAAAGAAAATAAATTTTTTTGTTTTGAAAATTTTGATAGTAATATTTTTTAAAACTGTGTTTAAACACATTAAAATTTTCAGATGTTATTACACATTTTTATAGGTCTGTCATTGATGATTGAGGCATTTTAAGACAGTAAACAAATTTAAGTAGAAACCCTAAACTCCAAGCAATTTTTTCAAAATGAAGATTTCCCACAAAACGTTATGAAAAAAAATGTGCATCAGAGGGACCGTTTTTGATTAATATCGCTTCGTAGAGAATTCATTTCAGGAATTTAATTTCGCACAAAACGTTTCGTGTGAACTAGCAATGGTACGCCTCTATAAAATTAATATTATAATATTTTTTTTGCCAACAATATCAATTTAAAAAATTTTAAATTCACCAAAAAAAATAAAATTTTTGAAAAAGTTTAAAAAAAAAAATCTAATTTTTCCAAAAAAATATTTTAGTTTAAAAAAATAAAAAATTTTAAAATAAAAAAAATTAAAATTTTTCAAAAAACAAAAAAAAACATTAAAGCTTAAAAGAAAGCTTAAAATTAAAAAAAAATTAAATTTTATTTTTTATTTAAAAATCATATTTTTATTGGCCAGCCTAGTGCATGTGTAAAATTTGTACAAAATCATAAAGGAAATTCATGTTTATGGGCCAGCTACGTGTTTGTATATTTATTACTTAAGCTGAGTTACATATGTATGTATGATATCTAACGAGCGTACATACATACGTATCTATTAATGTCATAATTTATGTAATATATGTATTTACTAGGGATGAAAATCCCGGGATTTCCATCTGACAATCTCGAAACATTCGGGATTGTTAATATGGTACGCAAAACCAAATACATATGTATGTGTGATTTATTTATGGAACTTTTTTTAAGAAAACATGAACCAACTTTTTTTTTTCCAAAAATTGTGTAAAAAATTATAAAAAAATATTGTAAAAATTCGAAAAAAAAGTTGTTTATCCTTTTGATTTTTCTCTTTGTTTTTAATCAAGAAACTTTCATGTGAAATAAAAGTTAAAAAATTTATTGAAAACTTAGTTTTTTGCTCAAAATTAACGGTTTATGGCCGATGAAGGGTTAAGCAAAAATTTCACCAAAAAACCCCAGTTTTTTGTTGAAAATCAGCAGATTTATCAAAACTAATTTTTTTTTACTTTTTTAATCTAAACTGTAGCATAATACCGAATTCTTAAATCACGAAAATTATCCTGCGTTCTTAAAATAGGATCCCAAAAATCCCGGGATTGATAGAAAATTTCAAAATATTAACAACCCTAATATTGACATACTCCACGTGTTCCATATTATGTGAGACACTGTTTGCATTTGGCTTACTTGCCTCGATCAGGCTTTCCGTTGTAAATATTCATATAAGCACGTTTCTATGGATAAATGGCAGAGCTCTCAAATAACTGTCAACACAGGAAAAAGCACTCACACCAATTCTCTCATTATAGTACGAGTACTTGGATGAGGAGGAAAGTCAATTTTGACCAACAAATAATTATCAAACCTTTGAAAGCTTGTTCTCATTGAGTAACCTTAATCGTTTATCCTTATTTGGGAGCCCATATGTATGTATATATCCATAAATATCTGTATATATCTCGCTAGTCTACATTATTGTACGCCTTATAATTTATCCAATTTAATCACTCTTCTATATACATACATTTATATAGACGTATTTGCATTTGTAACCAGAGTCACTCAACACAAACCGTCTTTTCTAAATATTCCATATACAAACATGCATGAATTTCTCTATTATCTTCAAATACATACATACATACATATATAGCCCCAAGTATAAAGTTTTTGTGTCTTTTGTCTCGGTTTTATGTAGCTTTCATGGAAATTCCATATGAACAAATTCCTTTTATGTTGAATTTCTAATTCCTATTTCTATTAAATTCCTTTGCTGTGCTTTCGGTTGCTTCGGAAAAATCTAAATTTTAAACAATCCAACTGTGGCTTCTACTACATTATACAAACACTACGTTTCATTTGAATAGGCACAACTTTTCATAGTCATTGTTAGACTAGTCGTGGGTTCTTACTAGAATTTCAGCGTTCGGCGTTTCTACATTCAAATTTGTTTCAATTCAGAACAATTTTCGGTGCCGTTTTCGGATTATGTTTAAAATGTAGGTTCGCTTCTTAATCCGGTTCCAATTTAAAGTTCACAACCGGCTTTGATTTATATCACCTTATGTCAAAATATTTTTAAAAAACGAATTCGTTTGAAGAAAACCCTATTTCAAAATGAGTTTCAAAAACCTCCTACATATCTGAACGAATATTTCATACATTTGCAGCTGATGTAGGGCGTTTTTGAATCGAATTTTGAAATTTGGCGTTATTGAAAAATATTCTGGGATAGGGCGTTTTTGAAAATATTTTGGAATAGGGTAATGTTCCATTCAGCAGTCGATATGATCTCAATTAAAAATTAATTTTTCTTTCGCATTCTGTTTTCCTTTCGATTTCGATTCCGATTTTGAATTAGACTTCGGTTGTGCTTAGGTGCGGATCTTGGCTTCATTGATTCTTAGCTGCTGTAATTCTTTCAATGAGGGCACTTTTTTCGTTCAGTTCAATTTCAGGGCCGGTTTCGGTTCCGATCTCGCTTTATGTGTAAATGATGCTATAGTTTCAATTAAGACATTGATTACGGTTTCGGTTTCAATTTTAATTTCCCCTTCAAAACTGATTTACGTTTAATTTTCCTATACATATAATAATTTCTGGTCGCGGTCTAGGGTCTTGTTTTGAGTCCAACATGCGATTCGGTTTCAGTTTCCATTTTTTGTAGTCTCGGTTTTGGCTTCAGTCAATGTTTTGATTACAGTTTGTGTTCCACTTTCAGGTATCGATTCGGTTTCAGTTCCGTCTGTGGTTTCGCTTTCAATTAGTGTCCCACAATTTTTCTCACTTCGTTCCGGTTTCTCTTTCTGTTCCGTTTCAATCGTAGTTATTGTTTTAATTTCCGATAGTGACTATTACACCGATTTCGATTTGTCTTTCTGTTCGAGTTTTGTCATGGCTTCAATTAAGATACGGTTTCTAGTTCTGGTTTCAATTACTCATTCTTTTCCAGTTCGGTTTTACTTCCGATTTTGGTTTCGGTTTCGGTTCCGTCTTTCCTTCTAGTTTCTCATTCAAGTGACGCTAAGTATACGAAAAAGCCAAGCATATGTAAATATTTATGTGCTCAATGGTGTGCATAGTTCCATATATAGGCAAATATTTAACCAACGTGTGTGTGTTCTAACTTCGTTCCAAGAATATTCATGAATATAAAATTTTATTTGAGTAGAAAGTGTGAAAAGTCTTTTGTATGAAAATGTCGGCCAGTTTAGCTCTTTAAGTAATGACCTTTCAGAGGGCATTGTATGGCTGAAGTGAACTGAATTTAAAGAAATTTTAAGTTGTTAAAGAAATAACAGCGACTTGGAATTAATTGGCAGTTGGATAAAAGAAAGACAGAAGTCGACTTTTGAAAATGTGTCTGACTATTTAAACCATTTATAAAGAGCTTGGAGAAGTCGAAACGATCTCATTCAACATAAATTGATGAGAAAAATTTGATTTGTTTTTAAAAGAAAATCATTCCCTACGTGTAATAGTTCAACTGTTACGGAAGCGACTTGGTTTTACATCCCTGTTCAGGGTATGATTCCGCTCGAAGTGTTTCGTTGGGCTTATAAAAATGGCGTCCACATTGGAGTATATAGGAAGTCGAACACTTAAACGTTCTACAAATTGCATAGAAGGGCTCGAATGTGCTGAATAAAAAAATTAAAAAACACCTACAACAACATCACCATAAAACGTTCACTATCAGCATGACATGAGCCACAATTAAAAAAAAAACAACAAAATATCAGCATTATAAATAACCAACAGGCCAACCATTCCTCCATGCCTTATCTCAACTTGCATTAGCCATCCTGCTGTTATCCACTTAGTGTCACCCTCTTTTTTTTACTGCTACTTTCAATTTACCGCGCCCTCGCTGACTTTTTTCCACTGCGCTACCATTTTTTACACTTCATTTCCACTGCTTCGCTTCTGCTGCACAAAAGTTACTCTGATTAAAAAATAACAAAAAAAAAACAGTTCATATTATGCTTTTGTCTTTTGCGCCTGAAACTTGTCAAGGACATTGGATGCAACGAGGCGTGTACAAGTGCAATCTTAAACCAACCCACAAACTCATGACCTACGCATTGTTTAACATATTAGAGGCTGCCTAATAGCACTCCAGTGCATTTTGAGTGCAAAATATATGTGCAGTGTGTGCAGAGGTATGTGGTGTTGCTTGATAGCGTGGCGGATCATTTCTCATGCTTTGGAAAGTTTTGCAAAGTTTCTCTAAATGTGCGTCAATGATATATGCTCGTAATGATAGGAAGAGTTTAGGGACAAAGAGATACATCTATTTCACAGTAAAAGATACATATATGTGACGTCTATAAATTATGTAGATGGGAGCACATAAAACCTTAAATATGTCCTTAATCCGAACAAAGAAGTCGTAAATTCGTCATGGGAACTTTAAAGAAATTCATGCTTGATTCAAAAGTTACCCTAACTAAAAGCCACCGTTCATGGACTGCGGAGTCCAACTCTCCTATATGCAGTTTGTGGCGCCCCAGCTTATTTAGTCGTCGTAGTGGAAGTTGTAAACTAGTCACAGGAACTTCAAAGTGGGTAATTTTTAGTCACTGGAACTTCAAAGTGGTTAATTTTAAGGTACAAAAGCTCAGCTAACCAACTCTTAGCACAGAGGAGTTCACATTTATTGCAGAGGGTGTGGCATCCTAAACTTAAACTGTAGATTCGAAATTCAGCACATATAAAATCTAAGTTGAAAATTGGCCACTGGAACTTTAAAGTCAAAATTAATTATAGAAACTTTAAAGTAATTCTAGAACAAAATCAACGAACAAATTGAGAGATGGAGAAAGAGTATGAACGAATGAGTTCAGGGTGATGGGAAAGGGTTATATGCACGGCTAGATTGAAGATGGGTTGGACTGAGTAATCAAAGAACGGCCGAGTAATTATATTATTAAGTTTGCGTGACGTCACTTTTTTGAACCAACGAAAATACGAGCTAGACCCAATCAGTTTTATGAGCCGTAATACTCATCACGATTACTTCTGCTCTAAACACAGTTCACTATAAAAAGTTCAATTCACACAATTACAAGCGACATTATTAAACACTTAACTTTAAACAGACAAGAACTCTACAACAACACTTGACAGCGCAAATAAAATGCGCAAAGAATTTGAAAAAAAAAAATCTGAAATTCCAGAGAGCACAAAAGAAGAAGAGCCAACCCTACAACATACCGCTTGCACTCGTTAAAGTGAAATTTTTAAATGTTTCTCCATTTGCTGGTAATATTAGCATATCCTGTGACAGCATCAGCAGTGCTGGGTGCATTCTTTTGTAGGTGGGTTGTAAAAGAATATTCTGATTTGGTAAGAGAGATTTCAGGTTAAATCGCAGTGATTCATTAACTGAAGACGGGCGACTTTTTATCATGGTTTGTTAAGTAAGGATCACAGTTTATAATAATTTTGTACGGCTGCAAAGATACGGCATAGTTTAACCGAGATAGGTCTGAATCGGTTAAGAACCACGCCCCTTTTTATGTAAAAGGTTTTTGAGAGGATCGTAAACGAAATTAGAGGGAAATACCGCTCATAAAAATAATTGTGCATCAATAATATTTTACTTACAAATTGTCCTTTTTAGAAATAGGGAAAAGTATATAACATTTGAAAATAGGCGTGGCAGCACCCCTTTTTTATCAAGCTTATTCTAAAGCTTGAGTGATAATAAGAACATTTTATACACATATTTCATATAACTAGAAAAACTTTTAGCAAATGTGAAAATTAGCTGAGACCACGCCCACTTTTGAAGATAGTGCTGAGAAGTACCATAGTAAATTTTGAAAAAAGATATCTCTGCAACAAAATGAGTTTCACGAATTATTTTATACAAACATAGCAAAAATAAAATTCAACCATTCAAACAAAATTTTAGTGGGCGTGGTACCGCCCATTTTTAAACCCGTTTTTTATACTGATTGGTATTCATGAAACGTTTAACACATACGAGTGAGCCGAGAAGATAGAGAAACTTCCTCCATTTCATTTAAGTTTCAGTGTCGTACAAACTCTTCTTTTGCAACTCATTCACAAAAGAATATGTCTTCTTCATCGGAATTTGCATTTGCAACGCGCACGCTAAGACCTTCGGTGACATTATGACGGGCGACATTAAAAGTTAATTAGGAAACAGCAGCAAGAAAAAACAACAACCAAATAAACAAATAAAAATTTCACATTAAGCACTAAGAAAAACAAAATATAGGGAAGCTGGAGCCAAAGTAAAGATCATGACCTGTCAGCGCCATGTACGAGCTGAATGTGTGACGTGTGTGTGCATGCGCTGGATTCCGCTCCGCAGTAGGGCATTTGAGTGCAATCGTCCTTTTGTTACACACACACAACTGACGCACATGAGCTCGCGCTTGGCAACAAATACAAAATTAAGCACACACATTCAACAAAAGTGGATAATCCGCACCAGTATAATAAAACCAAAACAAAAGCAACAAAAACAAACACAAAACTTAGCATAAACAATGTGTGATTTATTAAGGGTATGATGACGTTTGCTTGCAAGTTGACACGTAGGGTATAATGCCAAGTAGCGCAACTGGCGTCTCACACACACACACACACACACAGACACACATGTGCAATTAGGATAGCGTACTTGCTAGGCGCGCCACATGGACGATATTACCAAGCGAGTCTTTGATTTAGATTTATGGTGACATTAAGCGGGATTTTGAGGGTAAAAATTAAACTTTTGTCGCAAGACATGCAAAAGTTAGGGCGCTTGTGGCTGTAGCGACATTGTGAAAGTAAATTGAATTTGGTGCAGTGTTACAAATGGGCGTGCACTAGGGTGGGTTGACATTTTTTTAAATTTTTTAAATTTTTTTTAAATTTAATTGAATTGTATTTCATTTCATATTATTTTATTTTTTATTTTATTTTATTTTATTTTATTTTATTTTATTTTATTTTATTTTATTTTAATTTATTTTATTTTATTTATTTTATTTTATTTTATTTTATTTTATTTTATTTTATTTTATTTTATTTTATTTTATTTTATTTTATTTTATTTTATTTCATTTTATTTTATTTTAATTTAATTTATTTTATTTTATTTTATTTTATTTTATTCTATTTTACTTTATTCTACTTTATTTTATTTTATTTTATTTTATTTTATTTTATTGTTGGATTTTTGCGGTCTATTTTGTTTACATATTTGTAAGTTTTTGCAAGCTCGAGACCAAATAAACAATAATTCGTAATGAATTTAATTGTCAGTTTTTTGGGAAAAATTGATAATTGGAGAAAAATTACAAAGGAAAAAATCAACAGCGATGGCTAGGATTACATGTTTCAGAGTTTCCAGGCTCATCATCAGATCCCTTTTCTAACAGCGGCTTTGGTGCAGACACGAGTTCGAATCCGTGTCCGAAAAGGGATCTGATGATGAGCCTGGAAACTCTGAAACATGTAATCCTATCCATCGCTGTTGATTTTTTCCTTTGTAATTTTTCTCCAATTATCAATTTTTCCCAAAAAACTGACAATTAAATTCATTACGAATTATTGTTTATTTGGTCTCGAGCTTGCAAAAACTTACAAAAAATTATTTTATTTTATTTTATTTTATTTTATTTTATTTTATTTTATTTTATTTTATTTTATTTTATTTTATTTTATTTTATTTTATTTTATTTTATTTTATTTTATTTTATTTTATTTTATTTTATTTTATTTTATTTTACTTTATTTTATTTTATTTTATTTTGCTTGAAACTATTAATAAACTTCAAAGAATGCAATAATCTGCAGAACCCTTAGTACTTCAAGAGTATACAATTTACACAAAATACTTTCACTTTTATTACAAAACTAAAGCGGAATAAATGCCAACTATTTCCATATTACAAAGAACCTCATTTTATTGGAGCCTGCTTGTGTGAAGTTGTATTTTATTTATGTATAAAAAACGTTTGCATACATGCAGGCGCGTTACTGCATATCAATTCATACAAAGTTCTTTCTCCATATCCGTGTCTGTATGTATATATCAAGTGTGACAGCGCGTGGTTGGTTGCAGTGTGCAGTGTGGGTGTGATATTCGCTGGAATAGTTGAATTGAATTTTAATATACTGTTGGGTTAATTTAAAAACGATTAAAGTGGCGTGTAAGAAAAATTACTCGTCCTTTATAAATTCATGCGCTTAGTATTGGGAAAATATGTAGTATAATCTAGTTTTTTAATGCTAACTTCCCAAATTATTTTTAAGACAATTCGATTCAGCATATTAGAAAGTTTGAGAAAAATATTTAGTACTAAATTTTTGATACTTACATAATACTTAGTATGTACTAAATATTTGGTACACAAATATTAGCAGAAACTTTGCCTGAATCTGAATTTTCCATATTCCGATATGGTTTTAGTACTAACTGGGAAAAACAAGTAATGTAGTACTTTAATAGTAGTACTAACTACATTTATTTCAGTATTGACAAATTTATTTTTAAAAATTTGTTGTTTAACATTCTCAGCCAAAATTAACTTTACCTTTTAGTAGGAATAAGTTCGTACTAAAAATTGTGAATTCTAGTAATAAAATAATATCAGTTATCTTTGTTAGTTTGAAAGTGGCTCTGAATGAAATCCCGTTGCAAAAATTGGTATCGGTGGTTTCAAAATGTATACCGAAAGTTTCGAGTTGGTACTAAAAACTTGTTTTTTTTTTTTTATAAATTTTGTACTAAAATTTCAAACTAAAAGTTATACAAAAATAAACTAGTTACACTTACACTGAAATGAAAAGACTTGGTTTGGTATTTAATTTAGTAGCAAACATAATTTTCGAAATTTTAAAATTTAGTACTAAAGATGGTTTTATTAATTTTTACATACCGGAAATTAGTTTGTTAAGCTAATTTTAAACGCTACTTGTTTACAAAAATCTTATTCTTAACTGTAATGACAAAAAATTAAAACTGCCTTCAACAGTATACAGATTTGAGTACAGTGACCTAAATTTTAGTACTAATTACTAAAGATTCAAATAAAGTATAAAAATTAATATCAAAAATTCACTTAAATTGAAAATATAACATTTTATTTTATTTTATACAAATAATTGAGTACTAAAATTTAGTACTAATATCCTAAAACAAAAAATTCATTTAGTAGCAAAAGTTAGTAGTAAAATGTAAAAGTGGTTTTAAAAAAGTTAAAAAAAAGTAATAATTTTGTACAAATAATTTAGTACTAAATGTATAACTAATATTTAAAAAAAAAATTTAGTACAAAAAATGTACGGATAAAACTTGTTTGACATATTTAGTAGTAAAATGTAAAAGTGGTGTTAAAAGAATTAAAAAAAAAAACAAAGTTTTAAAATTAGTACAGAAAACTTGACACCATTTTTTTAATTTCGTAAATTTTTCCCGCTGGATAGCTCTTCGGCTAGCGATAAGTGTAAGTAAATCGAAAGGCATCTGGCTTGTTTGTGCGAGTATTTGCAACGAGAACATAAATGCTCTGTAAAATATGTTCGCCCATTTATTTTCCTTTTTTATTAGATACAATTTTTTCTTTGTTTTTTTTTTTTGTCTTTATTTAATATTTGCCATTACATGCAGTACTTTTTTCAAGCTATATTCGTTGGAGTTTTCTTTTTTATAATGAAATTTTTGCATATCGTTTTAAACGATTGCCGGTCGATTCGATGCATCGTTGGTTAGGCCGCACTGCTGGCTGAGTGAATTTGTGTTTGGCGTGCTATGACATTGAGTGTCCGCGCTGGTAGACAATACTCGTAAATTCCTGTGCACCAACCGCATAGAAATTTTGTTCACTGTGTTTGTGTACATATATGTGTGTGTGTGTGTGGGTGAATAAATAATTTAAAAGCGCTTTAGATCAAATACCGCAAATACCAGTTTAGCCTCTACCAGTTCCAGTTTGTAGTGCGGAATCATAAAATTATGGTACATGACACTAAACAAATATGCGATAAATATATATATGTATGTATAATTGTGTGTATATAAATACATATATATACGTATAGTTGTAGTTGTTTTTGCGGAAAATTGTGTATAGAAGTGAAAGTGCAATTAAACTCGAATGGCATTTGCAATTAAGTTGAGAGCGAAAATTTCCTTTAAAAACTGGGTCAACACGGCGTATGAGTGTTATGAGTATTTAAATATTATACACTTGTATGTGTGTAAAATTGTACACTTAGCAACAACGAATGCGGCATACAAATTAATATTTATGAATGCATTCAGAGCAAAGTTAAATGTTGGCTTACTTAGAAACTCTTGTGGTAAGGTATTCTTCATTTATTTGTATATTAATACATACATACATGCATACGTACATAGAACATGCTTATAGTCCATTAGACTGTAAGCGTGTATTTTCAGATTTGATTTTCAAAAAAATTTTTGAAATAAAAAAAAAAAATTTTTCATGTCTCAACTGCTTACCAAAAAAAAAAATCAATTGTGTAATTTTCAAAACTCTGAATTGTTTTTTTTTTCGTCATTCTGAATACATAAAATCAATAAAATCGAAAAAAAAATTTTTTTTTTTCACATTTGATTTTTAAAGAAATGTAAAAATAAAAATTTTTTTTTTGTTTTTTCTTTTTTCTTTAACTGCTTACCAAAAAAAATCATATTATGTAATTTTCAAAATTCATTTTCAAAGAAATTTGAAAAATAAAAAAATTTTTCTTTTGTTGTTTTTTTTTTCATAAGTCTCTAAATGCTAACCAATAAAAAGGCATATCATGTAATTTTTAAAATACTGAATGTACTTTTTGTCATTCTGATACATAAAATTAATTAAATCAAAAAAATAAAATATTTTTTTCACATTTGATTTTCAAAGAAATAAAAAAATTTTTTTTTCATAAGTCTATAGCTGCTTTAAAAAAAAATCAGTTTATATTAATTTAGATATTCTAACTGTATTTTTTTCGTCACTCTTAAAAATAACATGAAAATAATAAATTTTTTTTCGTCCAGTCTAATGTACATCTAGTTTCTACAAGCACGCCTTGTCGAGGATGGCGTACTGTCAATTTTAGTTAATATTTTTGAACTTTCGTCATGCAGAAGATAGTACTAACAAGCGCTAAATGGATTCCGAATAATTGGCCGACTCTATTCATCTTAATTTATACATTGGCCCTGACCCATTTTAACGGTATACTAAATTGCTTGTGCAATTGGCTTACAACATCAATTAAGAGATAAATTTGTATGAGAGGCTAAAGCGCAGAATAGTTAATATATTTCTTGCCTTTTTATGCCTTTTTATATGTATATATAACTAGCAGTCTACATTTAGAGGCGGTAAAGCAGGGTGGAAATATAGGCTACATGAGGAAGAAGAGTCTCATGATTTGTGGCTGTTGGAGGTTTTCAGGGAAAATGTCGATGCAATTAAACACAAGTTGTATTTGCTTAAGCGGACCTTATATCTTTCCCTTAATTGATGTTAGGACGTCAGCACAGTGATGGGCAATATTTACATTCATTTTCGCACGTGAATAGGTTGCGTTGTTTGCTGACAAAGACGGGCCTATCTAACCTCCAAATAAACTACTCAGTGTAACGTAAAAATTATTACCAAAAGCCGCCTAAGAAGTATTAACTAATTTATACATCTGCCCATCACTACTTTCTCTTTTAAGTGTGCAATTTTCAATTTTTTATCTTCCTTTTTTTGCTAATTTTAGCACAACTTTATCAATGAGCATTGCTACATTTATAGAATATTAATTAAGATATGTGTTATCTATGCCACTGTGGTGTTGTTGTTGCTCTTTATGTGCTTTAATTGCATTTATCAATTTGTGTAAAAGCGTATTTCAAAAAAAAAAAAAACAAATTGATTGATCGGTTGTCGTAAATTACGTTTGTTTGCAAGTTCGTAACGGGTGACTTGTTATGATATAGTTAAGATAAGCAAATTTGTCAAAAATTCAAAAGTTAGTTTAGAAAAAAAAGTAAATGCCATTCTTAAAGGGAGTCTATAAGTAACAAAACTGATATCAAAAAATTTTTTTTTAAACTTACATTTCAAAATTTTTTTACTAATGAGTTTAAAACATTCTATTTTGTTCTCTTAATTAGACACCAATACTGACATTTTTTATTTAGTTGATTTTTTTTTTGTATGATGTTCAAAAGGTATTCGATTATGGGTTTTCGAAAAAGTGATATATTTAAAAATATAAGAATGCAACAAACGATTGCGATAAGGTGACAACACTACTCAACTTAAATTTTTTGAAATAGGAACGAATACACAAATAGTACATTAAGAAACCCTCGTCGAAGATAAACAAGTCTAAATATTTGTTCTTAAGAACAACCTATTCCTGAATTTGTGAACATTCTCTCAGCGTGCTTGGAACTTGCTCTGAGAATAGGCGTTCTTGGAACAAAAACTGCGTTCGTCACCAAATTCTGGATTAAAATAATTCTGATACAGGGTGCTCCCTAACCTTATACAGGGTGTTCATTAACCAAATTATTAACTATTAAGAGCGTTCTCGCAAAATATTCTTATATATTGTGATATTCAACCTTTAATATGACATCTGGTTAAAAAAATTAAAATTTTTTTTTTCCAGAACTATGAAAATTGAATGTGAAAAATCGCACAACCACCAAAATCGGAAAAGACTTAAAAAATTTCAACAAAAATAGTGTACGGGCTGATTCAACACTCAGAACTTTTGGGCAAACTGGAACCAATGTAATGATGAAATGGAAGTTGTAGAAAAAATCACAAGGGCAAAAGTTTAAAAAAATATATATCGAAAAAAATAAAAAAAAATAAACAAATACAAATAAAAAATTTATATAACAAAAAATTTCAACTAAATAAAAAAACAAAAAAGTAGATAACGAAAAAAAATTTAAATAACTAAATAATAAAAAAAATCCGAAATAAATAAATAAAATAATATGTAAGGAGAAAAGTTTAAATAAAAAATTAATAAAAATTAAAAAAATTTATAAATTAAAAATTTAAAAAAATATATAACGAATAAATAAAAAAAAAATTGGAAAGCTAAAAAATTCAAAAGAAATAAATAAACAAAAAAATATATAACGAGAAAAATGCAAACAAATAAATAAATGAAAATTAAAAAAATTTATAAATAAGAAATTAAAAATAAATACAAAAAAAGTAACAAACTTCAAAAAATATATTTTTTAAATTACAGAAAAGTTTACGAATAACAAAAGGAAAGTAAACTAACAAATTGTACATAAAAAAAAAACAAATTTTGCATGATTAAAGTAATAAAAACTTAATTCTCTCACAAGCTAAATTGTCATAAGCTAAATTCTGTATTGAACCTAAAATTGAAGTAATACAGAAAAGCAAATAAAAAAAATTTAAGCAAACAAAAAAAAAATTTTTTTTAAATTATTTTAATTCGTCTTCGCATCCAACGCACAATTTCAATCATAAATATTTTTAAAGAAAATAATACAGGATACTGTAAATAATTTAATCTACAGTAAAAGTAAGTTTTATAAAAACTTTACAAAAAAAATGATCTAAGTAAAACTCAGATTTTCAATATATTTCCTATTTGTACTGAATAATATATAAAAAAAAGAGCTCGTAAGCCAATAAATCATCAAAAATTAAAAATAAACAATCCTCACCAACCACATTACACTTGTTGCACAAAAAAACTCTACAATCGCTGCAACATTGCTGCGCACACGACTACACAAAAATATTCCAGCAAAAATAACGGCAAAAGAAACGTGTACAAAAATGGCGTTTGGACGATCTATAAAAATGTACCTGACCATATTCGTGGCGACCACCTGCATCTATATGGTACTGTATCAGTATCACATGTCGAGGGAACCGATGCCGCAAGCAGAATATGTTAAGGTGAGTTAGAAATTTATGAGAATAGCAATTAATTAGAATAGATGCTGATCTTAAGTTAAGATTGGGTTTCACTTTATGCTCTAAGAACTATTACTCGCTCTATAAAAAATTAAAAATATTTAATTTAATTGGAAAAATAAAAATAGAATTGAAGAAATGGAATTTTTAACATAGTTTTAGGTTTTACAGCGAATAAAGCAGAAATATTCATCAGCCATTGGTTGCATACTTTTAGGCACAACTTTTCAGGGCAAAATTTTACACAGTCGTTCAGTTCAAGATGAATCCTGCTACTTTATTTAAGATAAATACTGTATTTTTAAGGACATATGGACACCTATTTTTTAAAATGATGATCAATTGCTGAAGAGGAATTGTAGGCATGGAAATATTGTTTGATTGGCTTACCTTCAAAATGGGCCAAAAGTCATGTTTATTCGAAATATAAAAGCTTGTGAATTAAAGAAAAAATTTCAAATCGTTGCATATTTTAAGGGGTATTTTTTCACTCCTGGGAACTCCAAAATCTTTTTTATAAAGATTTGGTCTGAGGAGACCCCCAGTGAAATTTTCCGCTGAAGAATTTCCTAGAACATTTTAACCCTCTCACGACCTCACAAATAATACTTTTATCGTTATCCTAGAAAAAAGGGTAGAAAAAAGGGTAGAAAAAACCCTGTTATGATAGAGCCATCGGGATAAAATATTCCACAAAATGATTCTTCGTTTGATTTTACTATATGCACCCGAACTACATATTTTGATCCGATATGAATTTTAACCCTTTTCTCCACTTTTTCTAAAATCACTTTTTTTTTAAGCTTCAACTTAAAGTGACCATAAAAAAAAGTTTGTCTTGGGAATGCAAAAAAATTTGGGGGTTTTACTATATGGCCTAAGGCCTTTCATTATGAGTTAGAATCATTCCGCCCCCAAAACTGCCGTTGCACTGTGTTAGTAAAGATGGGGACATCAGCTTGACACTTACCTGAAAACAAAATTATAAACTTAAAAAATAGTGCCGACATAAAAATATTTCTTTACTCCATTTTTTGTCCTTTAAAATTCCCGAAAATTCAAAAAAAATATTTGAAAATTTTGAATATTTTTCAAAGACTTTTCAGAATTTTCTTAAATACAGTGCACTCGCGAAAACTCGAACACACGATAACTCGAACATTCGGAAACTTGAACATTTTTTTTTCTCCATTGACTACTTTAAAACTCGAACAAAATGTAGCTACTCTAAAACTCGAACAATTATTTTCTTTTTTTCATGGAAAAACATGTTAGAAACTGTCGTTTTGCATGTGCTGTAACGGCCGATATTCAAATTTTTGTCGTTACGTGAGTCTTTTGTTTCATTCTAAGGCGCCGCACTGGCTAGGTTTCGTGCTAATTACGGAACTTTTCTTTTAAGTTGATTGATATTTGTCAGTGATACACGGGGTTTTGCGCGGTTAGGATCAAATTTATTTGCGTGTTATAATGGGACGAAAACTAAATGTTTTAAGTTTAGCAAAAAAGGCTGTATTGAATGCGGTAGAAAATAAGAAACATCAAACCAAAATCACTGCTTTTTTTCCTAATACATAATTTGTAAACAAGATTCATATTTGCTAGCATTTTTTATTAAATAAACTGGCAATGAACTACAAAACATCAAACCCTTTTTGAATAATAATACCATAAAATTGGACAGGGTATAAAAACTGTTAAAAAGAATACATATATCGATTAAAAATACATAACGTTCGAAAACTCGAACATTTCGATAACTCGGACAGGGCTGGTTTTCATTAGTTCGAGTTTTCGCGAGTGCACTGTATTAGTAAGTAAGATGTTAATTTTAATTTTTGCCAATTTTTTTCCTAACGTGATAAAGTGTTTTTTCTTTCACCACACTAAAATTTAATGGGGTATAAAACTGCATACTCAAAAAAATGTTTGAAAAAAAATTCTAAGTTTTGAAAAAAATGAATTTTCCATTAAAAAAATTAAAAATTTAAAAAAAAAAAAAAAAAATTTCGTTGAAAGTTATTTAAAAATTTTGATCAAATGTCATTAAATTTTCGCGGATTTTGTGTAAACTTTTTAGAATTTATCGTACGTGTTTTAGAACTTGACACACTTGGCGGGATCAGTCTGTTGAACATTCGACTAAACTAGATTACTCAAATCTTAAAAATGTTTTTGAATCTCTACTATTCTAAATCTCATGCATCATCAGCACCATTCACATTGCATACCATTTAATTTCATTTTCCAATTTGTTCCATTTGTTTTCCAGAATAAAGCTAGCATTTCAGCAGATGCGGATCTAACAGCTTTGGCGCGTAAATATAATTCACTTTTATGGTCACCAATGTCGTTGTTTAGTGCGCGACAACCACAGGAACAGCCAGCGCAACAACGACAGCAACAACAACAACAATTCATACAACTAGAAATCGACGAAGCACAACAATCAAATGGCGTACGGCAATCATCAAATGCAACCAAACGAAAAACATCAACTCAAACGCAAGCAGCAGCAGCTGTCGCAACACCATTATTATCAGCATTACAAGTCGCAAAACATCATTCGCCCAATAGTAGTAGTAGTATATCAAATTCATCATCATCATCATCTTTTTCCTCTACCACCAACACAACCCCATTAGCATTATACGCCGTATCCTTAACCACAACGAACTCTAAAACAGTGGTGGAGTCGGCACGTCGTGCTGGTGGTGAAATGTTTGATAATTCAAAACAAAACACCGTCGCTACACAACCAGCTGTGGTTTTAAATGGTGCAACAACAACGCTAATAACCACTCATATGACAGCGGCACAATCAATGCAGCACTCAAGCTCAACGTTATGTCCAACTGTGGGGGATGTTGTCAAAGCCACAAATCCATTACCCGTAAATACAAATATTTTTTTTTTTGCATGCTTCTTTTTGTGTTATCTGAGCTATGAAATATTTTTTAGTAACAGTTTAATGTTTGCAAGAAAAAATTTTTTTTTCTCAAATTACTAATTGCATGCTTTTTAAGTGAGTTAAATTTTTTTATTTTTTATTTTTTTTTAACATTGAAAATATGCCAATTTATTCCGCTTATTTATTATAAACACTTTTTCAGCACATTTTCTTTTATTATTATTTATTTAAATGTAATATTCGAGCCGATTTTTGTCATTGTGTCTTTAATGGTTTTTAATTTATGATAAATATTTTTTATAAAACTAACTTAATTTAAATTGGATGCTGTCAAGCCCATTCATCTGTAAGTTGTTGTGGGAGACCCAGAAACATCGTTTTCCAAGTGTCATTCTCATTCGTTCCACAAGCAAATTATATTCACCTCCTAACTGTCAAAGTTCCGCAACCTTTATAGTACAGAGCTACACAACTTCCTTATAGCAAAGTTCTTTGCTGAGTTAAGTTTTCCTATGGTGAATAAATTATATTCATCTCATAGCTGTCAAAGTTCTGCCACCTTCCTAGTACAAAGCTACACAACTTTCTTTCATGTCAATTTTAGTTAGTTGACTTTCTCACATAATAACTTTTTTCAAGCTCAAGCGCTAAATATTTGCATTAAACATTTTTAGAATTTCAGGTCAAGAATAACAAATTCAGTCAAAATCTGTGCAAATTCTACAACAATTTAAACGATTTTACTTTGCTTTTATTTAATCATAAAATTGCTGACGAATGTCACTGCCATAATTTGCTGAACCTTAACATACAAAGCAAATAATCAAATTGCAAATAATATAAATATTTGAATATGTGATATGGGAAATATGTAACAGAATACTAGAATAATATTACACAAAAAACTATTAAAATAAATTGATTGTTGTGCATGGTACATTAGGGGGTATCAAAAACATATAAACTTGACGTACAACTGCCTGTGTTTGCAGTAAATAAGCGAGCGAGCTTTATTTTACATTTTTCGAGGTTGCCATATTATTAAGTTTATCATAATCACTAAAGAAGATGCTGACTGTCAACACTTGAGCTGGAAGGCTTGAATTATAGCATTATTTATCAAACAGATGGGTCAAGAATTTTATAAATTAAATCATATAAAGAAAATTAATATAATAAAATTATGTGGCAACCTTTTCTAGAAATTATTTTTTTAAATAAGTGGTAGTTTTGTAAATTAATAAAAGGCGAGTAGAAATTCTCAGACTATCGTAAGTGGATCGTTTTGGAGATACTAATGGATATATGTTCATATGCATAAATAATATACAAAAAATTTAATAATAGCTATTTTGAGGTTATTAAATATAAAAGAGGAGTTGTGCCACACAGCTTGGAAATAAAATGTCTGGCAATCTTACTGGTCGAATTTTTTGCACTTTCCATCATATTTCGGCATTCGTTGCTCGAACTCAAAGTACGATTTGGTCTCGTCGGAAATAAATATTAAATTAAAGAAGATAAAATATTCATGAAAAGGGTTGTCATATACTCATACATTTTTTTTTACTTCTCACTTTAATCTATTTTTATTTTTTTTTTTTAATGAAATATGTTAGCCCTTCGAAAAAAAAGAATTTGTAATTTTTATAAAAAGGGCTGCCAACTGCTCCAACTTTTTTCCTTAAGAATTTAATTTGTAAATTTGTTATTTGAAAGATTTTGGGCCTTAGCGGACTAAGAATGTTAAATTTTTGTAAAAAGGGTTGCCACTTATTGCGAAATTCCATTTTATTTGAAAATTTCTTTCATTTGTAAATTTTAGTTATCACTTGAGAGTGCTTACGCCTTAGATGAATAATAAGGTAGCATTTAAAAAAAAGGGTTGCCACCATATAAAAACTTTTGAATTCGACCATCACTCCCAGCGTAGCATTTTTTTCTCGATACAGCCTAATATACAAATGTTAGTTGTAAAATTGTGTGCAAAAATTTTGATTGCATACATCTAAACATACATACATATCTTTTTTTTTTGTACATATGTACGTTTTTTTTTTGTTTGTGTAATTTCTAATTTGCATGCGCCTAATTTGAAAATTGCCTATTTGAAATTGCACTTTACAAGCACTTTTGCATGCAGCTAGTTATGTACATACATACACAGTAGATAAAATATATTTCTACAAGCTTTTTGCATGTGCATTGTACTCGAAAAACGTTTATTGAATTAGCATAACAGCAATAATAAAATATTATTATTTAGTAGTAATTGTATTAATTGGTCAAAAGGTAAATACATGAAATATTGATAGTCGAATGCACGCTTTGATATATTTAGATATATATTTAAGATAAATAATATTTGTTTAGATAACGGGTTAATTATACTGTGAAATAAATTTAGGTATATTTTTTTTAACAGAGTTGGTAGTGGTATGAACGATTCAATATGAACTACGAGGCTACTAAATTTCACCATTTTGCCTCATTTTTAATTTAATTTTTTAATATTTTCAAATTCTAAACAAAAATAATTTTTTGCACCTTCAAAGTGGGTACTAGAAGCATATAAAAAATGTTAAAAAAGGAAATACAATTTTTTGGTTTTAGAAATTTTTTGACTTTTCAAAATCATCAAATCAAAATTTTTAGTCTAAAAGTCTTATGAATGATTTCTTATTAATCCTAAAACTCTGAATTTCATTATTTGTTTTTCCCCTGCTTTGCAAAAATTATTTTTTCAATATTTCTGAAACCACTGTGGTTAAAAAATAACTTTGGAACTTCTCAAATTAAGGACTTCAAAAAAAAATTATTAAAGAAAAATGTTTAAAAATGTTGAAAAAATTTTTTTTTAATTTCTAATTTTAGAAAAATTTTTGATTCTCAAAATCATCAAATTGAATTTTACATTACATTAGCACCATAATACTTTGAGTAATCCAAATTGAGTAATTTTGCCTTTAAATTATTGAGCTCGACTGGAAGGCTGAAAAAATTATAAAAAAAAATTTTTTCTACAAAATATCAAAAATTCATATTTTCCAAAAAAAAACTTCCTGCTGTGGGGTAAACTTAAAAAAAAATTTATTTTTTCGTTTTGAAA
>OX608082.1:70578794-70623794 GCA_951509765.1 Sphenella marginata
ACTTTTTCCTCTTTTCTCTGCAGATGCGTTACACAAAAAAGGTTTCAATGTGGCCCGTCGGGTTGGTCACGAAATTTGGCGTCAGTACGCCGATTATACGCGATGGCAAAATTGTCGGTTTCTATGATGGTTGGATAGGTGGACGTAAATTTCCCGTTGATATGGCTGGCTTCGCGGTAAGCGTACGTTTCTTACACGAACGACCAGATGCGAAAATGCCCTATAAGCCGGGTTATGAAGAGGATGGTTTTCTGAAAAGTTTGGCGCCTTTGAGTTTAGCAGAAATCGAGTTGTTGGCATCAAATTGCACAGAGGTGGGCAAAATGCATTTCTGTTGCTAATAACAGCATTTAATATTAATTTGTTGTTTTTTTTTTTTTCTTCTTTCGCTTGCACAGATCTTAACATGGCACACACAAACAAAAAAGAATGCCAACGCAACAGCGCTGAATATGAAATCGCATAGCAATACGAATTTAGTGCTGCTGGATAAATATTTGGTACGTGCCTAATGTGGGTTAAACGCATGTGAAGGGTTAAATGACAGTGCGCTGTGACAGAAATCGTTTCATGTTTGTGTTTAAGTATGCGCATACATAACTGCATGTGGCGGCGTGTGCGTACATGAACGTGCATGAATGTCGCAAAACAAACAAGTTTGGATTATGAAACGATTTTTTCCTTTTTTTTTGTAATTTTTAAGTTTTCTTTTTAAGTGAAAAACAACCAAAAAAGAATTAAGAGTGAGCACAAAAAGCATAAAAAACATAGTTTTGTAAATTAGTTAGGTTCTCAGAAGCTGTACAGTTATGCTATTTTAGGTATAAGAAAGTATTGTATTTGTATTTAGGTACCAAAGTAATATTACCAAAGTGTATTAATTTATTTTTAATATTATAATTTTTTTTTTAGTTTTTAAGTGTGTAAAAATATTTACTATTAGTTTTATGTAAGAAAAATAAGTATTCGAAAAGCAAGAAATTTGACATACATACAGTTGAGGTCAAAATTTAAGCAATATATTTGAACAGTGGCGGAGATAAGTGTACACACAGTCGATTTCTGCAATTTTCACACATTTTGGCCTTTATAAAATTATTTTAATAAATCTTGCATACAAGTTTTAATACTTTAAACTATAAATTTTGTTTAAAAATTTACAAAAAATTCAGCGAAATTTACAAAAATGTTGTCAAAATTTTAGAATTTTTTTTCCAGAATATTTTGAAGTAGGTATACAGTTTTGTAGCCCATCAAAGTTTAGTGAATAGTAAAATGTTAATCTTAAGTTCGTGAGAAATATGAAACTTGTGTTTTTCTCCAAAAAGTTCAAAAACTTCTAGAAAAAGGTCAAAGCTTTGATAAAACTGTAATTAGCGAAAAGCACTGCTAAGATTTTGAACGCAACTGTATGTAAAGATACAGCAGCTTGTATGACAGTTTAAATTAAATTTGCTAGACCATGACTATTTAAAGTTATAATTAATATTTTCGTTGGATTTTAAGTCTTACACTATGTTCGAAGAAGAGTAAAAACAAAATTTGAAAGTTTGAGAATGAAAAAACTCTACAAGGTAGACCAAACGGAGCCACTAAAAAATGAGGCAATAAAATGTAGCTCGGAGCCACAATACCATAAACGAAAATGTCACATTATACATTTTCACCAGGCTCTCAGAATTTGAATACAAGCGGAAAGCGAAAACTTTGCTTTATCAGTTGCTTTATCAAGTTCGCCTTAAAGTATGCCACACATTTTCCATGACAAACATAAGAAATACCCTGCTGTCCACCACCCATTGGAAGTCTGCATAAGCAGTCGATCCTGCCAGATAAGTGGAAAAAGAAGGAGCCGTTTTTTTAAAGACAGTTTCACTTTTAGTTCCATTAAAATCTATGCTAAGTCAGAGACTGAGGGCTCAGAGGCATACTTTAGTCACTTATTGTTTGTGTTGTTATTCAGGAGCAGCAAATTGTGATTGGGTTGGTGTACATGATTTAAAAACGGTTGCAGAGCCATGGTGGTAGACTGGCTTCATAAGTATTGTGCGCCTAGAAGTATGCCACACATTTATAATACTATTATATATATATATATATATATGGCGCGATATACAAGAGTTATATCATCAACCTCCTAGGAGATTTTTGCGCCGAGCTTCGCTTCCAATTTGTGGTGTGCCGCTTTTGAAATTTTTTCCTACAAATTGGCGGGACCTACGGTTTTTCGCCGACTCCGAACGGCATCTACAAAGCAGATGAATTTTTGCTGAGAAGCCTTTCATGGCAGAAATACACTCGGAGAGTTTGCCAAACCACTGCCGAGGGGCGACCCCGTTTTGAAAAAACTTTTTCAAACCACTTTTTGATGTAACCTGTACCAGGGCTCGAACCCGGACCTTTGGTGTGGTAGGCCGACAACACTACCTCCACACCCCGGTGGCCGCCAGCATTGGTTTATAAAAGTGGTTATTCGGGAACATTTTTTACTGTGCTACTGTAATCTTGAATAAAATGATCGTATTCTTGATTTTTCTTCGTATTTTTTTTTTGTAAGAAGTGTAAATTTTTTCTCATTCATGAAGTTTTTTTCAAATTCAAAACATTTTGATTTTCTATAAAATAATAGTTACATAAAAAAATATAACAATGAATAAAAACAATAAACCGAAATATGTAAAACTTCAATTTCTAAAGAATACATAAAAAACATTTCCAATTTCAAATACTAAACATACAAATCTTTAAAAAAAAAAAACAATGTAACGAACTAAATAGTATATGAGCTCTTTTAATGACCTCGAATCTTTTCCAAATACTAGTATACATAAGTTATAATACATAAATATGTATTTTCAAAAAAAGAACATAGACTTATAATAAAAAAAGTAAAATACAACTTAAAATTGTGAATATTGTAATAACAACAAAAATAATATTGAATAATACCTTAACACACTTAGCTAGCTATTAAACAATTTTGTTGTATTAAACTTAAGTGAAAATGTATTAAGATATTGAAGATAGTGCGAGAGCAGAAAATACCGAAAAGCGTATAACTTACAAAATCCAAAAGAAACCAATCAGAAAACTCAAATATTAATATAAGCGCTTATTATAAAGACAATTTGTAAAATTTTTGTAAATACATATACTTACTAACTATATAAAAGAGAAAATAAAATATTAATTGCGTACATCCAAATTTTGAAAAAAGTCAGAAAATTCAAAAAAACTAGATTTTTTATTATTTCATTGATCGCTGATATAAAGCTCAAGAGCGAGCTGGGACAAAAAAACTTGCTTTACATACAGGCGATTCCGGTTTGATCAAATGTTAAATCATTGCATACTTTCACGGGTTCATATCCGGATCGCCTTGGTTAAAGCAGGAAACAGTGCATAATTTCAGGGATTCATACTACTTCCGTTTCAGCTTCCTACTGGTCTCTGAGTACCTGGTAAAATTTTACTTTTGTTTTAGCTAATAAACGCGTCTTGCTCAAATCTAAAATCATTGCATACTTTCAGGGGCTCATACTATTTCCGTTTTAGCTTCCTACTGGTTTCTGAGTACCTGGTGGAATTTTTGTTTTATTTCTGCTAATATGGGACACCGACTTGGTCAAATCTAAAAATCATTGCATACTTTCAGGGATTCATATTACTTGCGTTTCCGCTTCCTACTGGTCTCTGAGTACCTGTAGCCCGTTTCTGTAACTTTGCGTTAACTTAACGAATGAGTTTTTATCGCATGGCTCGTAACGAATTCGTTATGAAAAGTGTTTCTGTATGAAAAAAATTCACCTTGCGATATGTTCGTGGTGTGTTATGTAAAAATGATAAAATGATAGCCCACAAGGCTTAGGTGCCAAATAGAACATTTGACGCACGCCAAGCAATTGTCTTAATAGCCTAGTAGTTGTGATGTTGCCCTAACCAGCGGGGGAATCCGAGTTCGAATCATGGCAAGTTTTTCTTTTTTTCATCTTTTTTTTAAATATTTTTTTTTGTTTTTATATTTTTCTAAGAACTAACTTTGAGTAAATATTAATAACATTAAAAATTTGCACACAATGCAATTATTTTGGATTCTACGCTTATTATCACTGCCACTATAGGCTGCGTTAAGTTTATCGATCGCCGTAACGAAAATACATATCTACCACGCTTATAGAAACACTGCTCAGCGATAACTACATAACAGGGTTGCACTTTGCGTTAAAAATCGTATCGATGGGATACAGAAACGGGCTACTGGTAAAATTGTATTTTTGTTTCAGCTAATAAACGCTTCGCATTGACTTGGTGAAATCTTAAATCATTGCATACATTCAGGGGTTCATACTACATCCGTTTCAGCTTTCTACTGCTTTCTGAGTACCTGGTGGAATTTTTATTTTATTTCAGCTAATAATCGATACAACATTCATGTCATTGTCGGGATCAAATCTGAAATCGTTGCATACAATCAGGCGCTTTCAAAAGCTTTGTTCTTTTGCCTTCCAGCTCAAACTAATTTCTGGTTGGTAAACATATATTTTTATTTGGTTAAATAACACACATACACCAAAACATACAAATTTATTCATTCTATAAGCATTACAACTCAATAACTGATTTACAGCAGCATTTTAGTGATTTAAATTTTAAAGCTGTCAAAAGCAAACAAAAATCATTTACAAACATACATACTCTATCTGTAAACATTGTGTTATGTTTGTTGTGGGATGCGTTTTGTAATCCGATCAAAGCTGTAAAGCACAGTTGCAATGCTCCACACTTCGTTGCATTTCGAAATTCCGATTTATAAAATCGACAAAGCTTTTAAATTTTTTTTCTTTTTTTTCGTATTGCACTCGACAGTGAGTCCTGCAAAAAACCACGCGCCATCATTGTTGTTGGCATACAAGTGTAAGTACACACAATAACTCACAACTCCTACTAGTATTTATGGTGTTGTACAAAACAGATAACTCAGCATGGATGGTTGAACATTGAAACGTATGTGCGCCTCCTCCCATTTGGTGTGTATTAAACGTTGTAACGGTGTATTCATAGTTAATTCCTCACGCGCCAACAATTCCGTACTGTCGCCGCCACTGCCACTGTTCTTACCACCACCACCACCACCAATACCGCATGCGCCACCACCACTCGCAGCATCCTCATCTCTACGACCACCCGTTGAACTCAATGAACTGCCACTTTCTATGGTAGCTTGACGCTCCAACATGCCAGTTGCTTGGTCGTGATAGACGCGATTGTCGATTGTCATGAAAACATTGTGACCAGAGCAACTGTAATAATTCAAATCGAAACGTGTTTCCGCATGATAATTTCGTAAAAGTTCCGGATTTCGATTGAATACCACACCAAAGTGTCCACAACAGCTGGTGATCCAAATTGGGAAGTTGGGCGTTTTCAGACGTGAACCAGGTTGGCGTGATGCTGCCACTGGTGGCTGTAAGGAGAGTGAAGATTTTAAATGCTTTAACCAATATGGATGCCCTAGCTGGTGCTTCAAAACATTACCTGCGCATTGTCGGTGTCCCAAAGCAACAAACCAATTGTACAACGGCTTAGTATTCCATATTGTGGTATGGCCTGCAATGTCTAAGATTCAATATTCAATTAGTTTTCGAAATGATATTTTTAAACTCACATAAGTATTCTCATCGCCCACATTAACAACGCCATTATGCAAATGAGGCGTGGCGCGTCCAGTCAAAAGCAGCGTCACAATCATTAAGGAACCCTCTTCATTGTTGGTCATTGTTAGTGGGATTGCTTTGTTGGTTGAGTCTAGGTCGTTGCGTGTTCTGGAAATGAAATATAAAATTTTGGGGTAAAAAGAGAATTTTAGGGGAGAGAAAGTTTGAAGAAGGGAAAAAATCAGATCACAAAAATATCGCATGATGTGACATCAGCCTGTTAATGTTAATGCTACAGCTGCAGTTGATGTGATATACTTCATTGAATGATGGAGAAAAAATCACACTAAAAAAAATATCACGTGATGCGATATCAGTCAGTGATGTGACATCAATCAGTGATGTGACATCAACTGATTTCACCTGTTGATGAGATATCTATCGTTGACGTGATATCCGAGTGGTTAATATGACTTCTGTAGTTGATGATGTGATATATTTCGTTAAATGGTGGGTGAAAAATATAAAAAAATATCACGTGATGTGACATAAATAGTTGTTGTGACCTCAAATGATTTCAGTTATTGGCGCTATATCAATTGTTATCGTAAGATTAGTAGTTAATGTGACATCTGTAGTTGTTGTGATATACATATTGCGTTAAATGACAATCATATAAAAAAATATCACGTGATGCACCCATGAGTAGTTGGTTGGACATCAAATGATTTCATTTATTGACGAGATATCAATTGTTGGCTTGGTATCAATGGTTAAGGAGACGTTGATGTGACATCAACCTCCAGCTGGGGTGACATTTATTGTTGCAATTTCAGTGCTAGAAGTGGCATCATATATTGATAATACATCAATCATTGAATACATCAGGAGCTGATGCGACATCAATCTTCGCTGCGACATCACTAGATCATTAATGCGACATCACCTGAGTTGTTTATGGTCTTCTTTGCTTGGCATGTTTTTCGTTGCGATATCAATCGTTCACAATCAGCTATCGTAATGTCACACCAATCGGTAGCTGTAGCTGATTTCACTTCTATGATTGATGTGACATCACTAGTTGACGCTACAATTTTTTTGTTTTCTGGACGCCATTACAAGCAGCAGTGAATCATCATAAAAAAATATAATTAAGTTTTCCAATTGAAGCACACTTACTTGCTCATTGAACGCGTCAGTACAGCGCTATAAAGGAATAATAAAGTTCCTGGTGAGTCCTCCTCGGTAAACTTGTTTAATCAAAAAGTGAAAGTGTTATAAGCAGCCATTCAAAGAATTATTCCTTTTTCAACTCACCGATCTTAAATTTCTTTTTATAAAGAACTCCAACTCTTCATGCGGTGAAAGCGTAAAAATGTACAACTACAAAAACAAAAAGTCAACTTTTATAGATTTAACCTATCCCACCTACTAATTAAATGCATGCAAAACCCACCTTCTCCGTCACCCCATCATGAAAGTATGACACACTATGATCCACGAAAACTTCATTGTCAGGTGTGGGCAAAACCATAGTCACCTTACCCTTGTCTGAGATTAAACGCAAAATTTCTACCAAAGCATTTATGAGCGCATTCGTTTGCATGTCACGCGTACAAATCAAAGGACTGCGGCGAAGAGAAAAAAGAAAGTCAAAACTTTATATCACAAACTGGTGCTTTGAAGTGTTTAGTACGTACTCTTGATTGCTGCGTCCACGTCGACTGAAAAGCAAATATTTTAAAATGAATCCCTGCACCACAGAGAGCATACCACGTGTGGCGTTGCGCGGCGAACGGAGTCCGTAAGAGAGATCCTCTTTTGGTGTACCAAATGTGAAAGCGGTTTGTGTCCATTCTGCACGCATCGGTATAGAGGACGTGCCAAAAACTAGTTGACGTAGTTCCTGGAAAAAGAGATTTGGAAAATCAGTCAAATTGTGGATGAATGATAGTCTCCTTGCCAAGTTAAAATTTTGTAAAATACTTCTCAGAGAGCGGAAATAAAGCTGTGTAGAATGCGCCTAGAAGTGCGCTACATATTTTTAATGATAACAAGACTATCCTGAAGTTTAATTAATACACCCCAATGCATATGCAGAACACGATTTCTGTGGCAAATAATATGCAACATTTTTTCAGTTAAACAACCTTCTCAAGAATAAACAGAAAGCAGGAGTCAAAGTTTTACCGGTTTCTTGAGTTCATTCAAAGCATCATCGCCAATTTTGTAGCGCCCCCAGTTGTTGATTTTTCAACAAATATTTTATTTGAAAACAAGCAAAAAAGTCGACAACTGGCCTTATTTAAAAGAATAAGAAGTTTGGAATAAGTTTGGATAAAAGATGTCCTCGAAATTTCATGAGCAGTGCGGTATATTTAAAAATATAAAACGAGTTTTATTGGCGTAAGTCACAACAAAATGTTTAGCCTAATTTTAGGCGCACTCAATAAAGTAATATTTGCGCTCTCGCTTGTGCGTCATTTCTGCGCGCCTGGTACACAACGCAGTAGTCGCAAACGGCTTTGGCCATCCAATTTGGAAATTTGGAATTAGTCATGGACTGGGTGTGGTTGCGCTATATAATATATGACAATTGGGTATATAATATTCGATTCAAAGGAACGAAGACTTTTGCACAAACAAAAAACGTCATGATACTTCAAAAATTTAGGGGCTGTAAAAATAAATAAAAAAAATTTATACTTTACCGTCGCTAACTCCGGTGTGATGGGAGTACCTCCTTCGGCTATGAAACGTGCGTTCATCACTTTTAGTTTGTAGTTATAACTTTTTTGTTGTAAATTTATTCACCGACTTTTTTTTAGTTATTTTAGTCAAGGCGGAGGAATCAATTAAATTTTTTTTTTTAATATTAAAATTAGTTTTTTAATTTTTTAAATTTTTTTTTAATACACTTTCACTTAATTTAACACATTTTGTACTACGTTTTTATATTTTATTTTTATTTTTTTTTTTATCAAGTTGATAAAAATTTCATTTAAATCTTTAATTAAATTCAATTTTTTTTTTTTCATTTAAATATTAAATTAAATTAATTTTTATCCCTTATTAACATATATTTAATTTTTTAGTACCCATTCAATTTCTATTAAAGCACATCCTTTAAAGCACTCGAAAATCTACGTTTAACCCGTTTCGCTGCTCACAGCGCAATAACTTAAACTCAGCGCAAATTTTCACATTTTAGGCAAAATCAAACTGACAAAAATATCCGTTTTGCATTATAAAAGTTTTCACGCACACTTTTCAATAAATTTCAATCTCAAATGTCATGAACATTTTTACAGGCCTAGGCATATAAAATACCATTTAGATTTGAGCACTTTAGCATTGAGAACGTGGGCACGTGGGCACGCCTGAGCACTCATTTGTACTTGAGTGTTGTTGTAGGTGTTACAAATTTTATTTAATATAAATAGTTGAAGTGCAAGTGCACAATATTTTTTGTTGCTGCCATGAAAATCACAAAAAATACATACATATATGTATATTGGCACACATGGCAGCTGTCTGCTATTGCCTGCCAGTCATTCAAAATTTAAGTGAAATTGAAATTTACTTCACACTTCCTACCCAAGTTACATATGAGTACGTGTGTACTTACTTGAAAAGTCTGAGTTCGAAGTTAGCGGTGAAATGCCGGCAGGGCACTTTGGTGCACTGTGGATCATTTTAAAGTAATTTGACTCAAAAACGTTTTTGAAATAAAATTAAGTTGCTTGGTGGTATGAAGAAATTTTGTTTGCAAGGTCACCCTGTGTCAACTATTTTATTCACAAACCATATCATAGTTGTGGTAATAGGCGAAAAAAGCCAAAGTCAAGTTTCTAGTAAGCTTTGTGACATCACACAACCATAGACACAAACCGTGATTTTAAAATGTTGGAATGATATTTCCGTCATTTTAAAATTAAAACTCCGTTCAGAAAAAAAAAATGAAATACTTAAATTAAATTATTATTAAATTTTTTTTTCTACTTGCAAAGAATATAGCACTAAAATTATTACTAACCGTTCGAGCTAAAACTGGTGCCTAGATATTTGAATTAGGGTAGTGGATTCCTAAGCTTTAGATTAGAAGTTGAGGTTTACTGAGCTTTCTCACCTACAGCTTTACACAGCCAGTGAAAAAGCTCGCAGTAAATAATATTATTTTCTTGAAGCATATTCAGCGATGAACCCAATTTTATTTGAAAAATCAAAAGTTTTCCAATGTAGAGCTTTCAAACAGAAGAGCTTTTACGAGATACACATTTCCGGATTTCAAGCCAAATTTCTACCACACATCACATAGTGCGTTTGCTACAGGAAACTCAGTTGGCAGCACTCTTTCAACTTAGACTTTAAAAATTTAACTATACTTAACGCTATTTGATAGTTTTGACTGCGCCTACAACACTTTCATTTTTACATATTTTCTTATATCAATTTATATTTGTTTTTTTTTTTCAACACTTTAACAGCTGATTGAGCTTCAAGTTCACGCTCTTCCACATATGTTTTGGCACTTTGAAAATATTTGGCACGTGTTTATACTTTTATTAGCAGCTTATTTCCAAATATCGATGAGCTTCTAACACTGCAGCCCTTCGTGTTTACAATTATTACTTTTATTTTTATTTTTATTCAAATTTGTTTAAGGCTAAATAAATTTTGCACATATCGCTAGTAAATCATCAAAGTGAAAGTTACCCTCAATCAATAGAGCTGCATTGGCGTTGTTGTTGGCGCCATTGCATTTGCAAATAAACCTCGCTCGGTATTACATATCCTTCAAGGCAATTAGCTGGCAATTTTCGCGCATGTAGCTGTTGTTGTTTTGCTTATTTTTGTTTTTTTTTTTAAATAGATAAATAAATACATTTAAATAGGCACCTTCGACAGACAATCAGTTATATGTAAATTGAGGTCACATACATAGTTTTTAGTAGCCTTGCTTACTCACTTCATTATTCGTTTTATTTGCTGCATGATTCCTAACGACTCTGAAAAGGTTAAGAAAAAAGATAGGATAAGTTTTAAGGAATACAGCTTTTAACTGACTACATCGTTTCCGGAAACGCAGCACATGCAGTGCGCTATACTAAAAACGTAGAGCTTTACAAACGTGTAGCATACTTTTAGGCGCACTCTACAAAGAGACTTTTCCGCTGTCGCTTGTGCTGCACTTATGAGCGCCTGGTACGCAATGCAGTATTTGGCAAATTTTCGATATGAGATTTTTATTTTTTTTTATAGGTTGCAGAGGGATGTTTTTTTATATTCTGGTGCGCTAATTTTCACCAAATTTCCAATCAAGCTAATGAATTTTGATAGATGAAGCCTTTGAGATTTCAAAATATATTAAATCGAAAAAATATCAGACATTTCTTTTCGATTTTATGCAAAAAATTACGCCTAAAATTATTAACCATAAGTAAGCTACTGGGCTTAGGAGTGAGTTTACGGGTAGGATCTTCGCGGTCCTTGGAACCGAATTGAGGAGATAGAATTTTTGTGTATAAAAATATAGAACCATAGTGATAGTCAGATAAAAATAGAGTTTTACCTACTATTTAACTATGAGAGCTTTTTGGTCAGAATATCTTAGAATAAAAATGCTATATTTTTGGAATACTCATATCATTCTCAGGGATTGCTTATTTAACGATGAAAATAGTGGTCCTTTCACAACTTACGAAGTCTTCGTACTTCGGTTAAGAGTTTGTCATCATTGTCCGTACAGTATTTCGGCGTATGCTTCAAAAATGATACCTTAGTTATTTTTTAATACCCACTTTACTTACGAATAAAAAATATTTCAAGAAGAACATTGAATCAATTTTTTTTTTAGAAAAATCATACTTTATTTATAATAAACGATTACATACATACATGTTTACATTATAACAAATGTTGCTTTGAAATAAAGATATAATAACTTACAGCTAAGACACGAAAAAAATTAAAAAAAAAAATGTTTTTTTGTATTTTTTTTAAGATTATAATAATAAAATGCATTTATACACCCAAAAAAATTAAACCAAAATAAAGAAAATGGAAAATGGTCTTTCTTTAGCGATATCTTTTTCTCAAAACGAAGAAATTTACAAAGCAATTGCATTTTTTCTAAATATATGAAAAATTTCGACATTACTAAAATATTGTCTGTTTTGACAGTTATGAGGTGAATATAATGATAGATAACTAATCACCACAGTTAACAGAATTCCACCATAGCTCATGTCACCCTCGTTTGATACATGCACGCCATATTTCATCAGCAAAAAAAAAATGATTTTGTTTTTCTTCATTTTGCATATATATTTTTTTGAGTGTATTGTTGCACATATATAGCAAATATTTGTTTATAATTAATTACTATAACTCTTAAAATCTATTTATTAATGCTCCGATAAATCATTGGAGCCGAACGATCGTTAGTTTTGGTGTGACGCAGTTTGACTGTGGCAAATTGGGATGCACTGTGGTATGTAATACAAAAGCAGCGGTTAAAAAAAAAATATAATAAAAAATATTTTTTAAATAAAATTACGGATTTTTTTTAATGTAAATATAATGTTTAAAGATGTCATATATACATATAAACTATTAAACAAAATATTAGCGCTTGATAAATCTTTATTTGAGCAGCTTTTTGTTAATTAAATTTTGTAGTAATATTGACTCATAGAACTGTGCATGAATGACTTTGGAGAGCGGAATAGTTACAACTTGGTCTCGAAGGCACAGACCCATTCAGTGAATTTAAAAAAAAAATGAATACACAGCTCAATTTTTTTTTGCTGGTTTCATTTGATATCTTTATATTTCTAGAATGGGTGAAAAAGGGTTAAAACTCATACTGAAGAAATGAAATTTGCACAACGTAATTTCTTAAAAACAAAATTTGCACAACCTAATTTTTTAAAAACAATTAACAAAATCATTTGCCGAAGTTTTTAATTTAATTTTTAGCGCTTTTATAACAACGTTTTATTCTTTATAGCTAGATAATATACAGTTAGCATAAGGATATTTATATACTTATACATATGTACACATATACTACAATATTTCAATGTATACAGAAATATTTTTTTGACATCAGAGCGTATCATAAGAAAAAGTTAAAAACGTTTCTAGCAGTTTTTGAGCACTTTTCTGGAAAATATTTTATTAAAAATTTATTTTCTGAATCACGCTGTACCAAATAGTCACCCTGTCAAAAACTTTTTTTCTTCTCTATTTGCCCATTTTTTGGCAGACCGGGTAGGGGTAATTTCAATCCAAAATTTCTTTACCTAAATTTGTAATATGGTACCTGCGCTCTCTACTGTTTTTTTTTCTCGTTTTTCACGTTTCTCTGAACCTTGAAATGCAACTACTCTCCCTCTCCTTATTTTCTTTTGCTTTTCTCATTAAAATTTATACGATCAATCTTATCCCCGATATATTCACATTCTTCCTGTTTTCCTCAAACAATATTCTCCCCTTTTTCCTATTAAACTCTTTCTTTTACAATTTTCACAGGGTGACATATATATTATTTTTTTTAAACTCTAGAAATAAGTATACAAAGCCCGGTTGAATATTTTTAACATTTTTCTAGCTCCATACATGATACGCTCAATTAAACAACCATCAATTACAGGGTGACATTCAATTTTCAATTCAGTTTTTTTTTTGTTCACACAGTGTGCTGTTTCGTATTTGTGGGCACTTAAAAATGTTTGTTGACGATTTAATTTTTGATGTTTTGTTGTTGGTTTCTTTTGTGTGGTGTAGGTGGATTTGCTTTTTTGTTTATTTATTAAGTTTTGTATTTTGTTTTTATAGCTCGTTTCGTGTTTATATTTTTTTGTTTTTGCTTGTGTGTGTTTTCTAGAAGTCTATGTATATGTTGCGGAAGGCACCACCCTTTCTAAAGATACATACAGAAGAGAGGAGAAATAAAAACAAAATATAAGTAACGGTTCCATTGAAAGCTAGCGAACAGTGCTGCCAATTAGCGATGAACTACGAAAGCGAACAAAAATTTAGTGAAGATATGAAGTTCTTTTAGCAAATGAGCACAATTAGATGAAGAGATGCAGTGAAACAAAATTTTAAATAATGATGAAACACTAAATGCAGTTATGTTTGTTGTTGTTGTTAAAAAAAATGTATGTGTGTGTCATTTGTTGAATTTTTAAGGCTTTCAATGCATATTTGCTAATATTAGAATTACATACAATGAATATAGCATATGATTTTAGAGTACAAGTTTTAGCAAATTTCACTTAACATAAATCCAGGTTATACAAAACAAAAATTTAAAATTAAACTTAGTTTAAGCTTGTCACTCTGGTGTAACGTCAAAGTGACAATTTAAGACGTGTATTAAAGTCTTCCCGAAAGATTGGCTCTTCGTCATGGCTTCGTCTATGTTTCATTTAAGCATGGGGATAGAACATTCCAGTAGGCAATACTTTTTTTTAACATTCAGGAAGTAGAGAAACAGCTTGGATAGGCAATAACAAAATGTCTCGAGAAAATATTTTTACAAGGCATCTAAAGAATTAACCTTTAATGGTACCTCCAAAAATCTCATAAATTTCAGAATCTAACCTCTAGCTTCCAATTTTTGCAGGTTTAGATAAAGCTTTAAATTTAAAAAAAAGTATGTATTCAGAAATATCTTCCAGTGTAAAAACTTATCAATATTTAAAAAAGATTTTTGTTGCATTTTTGTAAATTAGGCTGGAGTGTTATTCAAATTCGTAGAATATTCCAACTTGAAGGACAGCAACATTTCTAAGTAGTTACGATATTATTTTTGGAAAAATCTTGTTTCATAAGAAGCATGCAAAATGTGCCGCGCTTTACCCTACTTATTTTCTATAGCTGGCAATAAGTTCATGGGCTTTGTCTAATGAGTAAAACTCGTAGAAAGTTCTCGGGAAAGGAAGGCCGAGTATCAAAAATGAAAATAGATTAACTCCCATTTTCATAAAAATTAAAAAAATTTTATAAATAATTTACGAAAATAAATTTTCGAAAATACTTAATGAGAAATTGAGTGGTGGAGACCGATTTGCGATCTCGCGGAGTGCCCAATTGACGCCAGTTGGCTCAACGAAGAAATGACTGGCGAGCTATGTTGGATGGTCATTTAAAGAAGAAGAAGAAATACAGTGGCGGAATATGTGTCAAGATCTAATGAAAAAACAATTAATTTTGTTTTCAAACATTACACAAAGTTGGGGAAAATTTGAGGAATTTTTATCAAAATTTAGAATTTGTTTGTTAGAATTTCTAGAATTTTTTGGAGTATGCAGTTTTGTAGTAATTTTTCTGATTTTTCATAATTTTTTTTTCAGCGAGCTAAAGGGTTTTCTTTCACATAAAAAATATTGCGCTGATAAACTTGTATAGAGGAAAATTCAAAAATTACCAAGAACGAATATGCCAAAAATCAGAAAAATTCTGAAAAATCTTGTATTTAAATATATTCAGTTGTATATATAGATCAAAAATACATATATAGCTCCTGAATACTACTTTTAGCCGAAATGAATTTCTTTCTGGATTACTTCAAGCGGGCAACCCAGTGAAATTTGATAGGTTCGAGATGCTTTACTTTTCAAAATTGAATTATCACCTAGTACAAGAAGTTTGAATTAAAGCAAGCAAAAAAGTTCATACCCTCAAGAGCAGAAAATCATTTCCGCTAATCTATCTAAATATTATCTTAATTACTACCTGGCACCTTACTACTACATTTGTATGTATACAGAACGACTTCAAAGTTGGAAGCGCACTCGGCAGAAATTTAAAAAATCTCCTTCAATTTCTTTAGCAATCAAAATTAACGACCCCCCCTCAAGTACAACTTTACATTTTCCCATTACTCATTGACTTGCCGCTCGTGAGCGTATGTTGATCATCTTGATCCCAAAAATCATACCATGGCCCATATGTTTTACCATAATGATGTTTCTCTCTTTCACTACCACCGCCACCGCCACCACCACCGCCATTCGCATGACCATTTTCGCGCGTTTTACTTTTTGGTGTACGCTCTAAGGTCATGCTTGTCATATTGCTAGATTTCATGAGACGTGTACGTGGCAATATTGTTGCTGTTGGTGTATTCATAGCCGAATTGACAGTACCATGCGAGTTGCGTGTCAACGTCGAACCATTTGTCATGCTATAACGATCACGCTCACGTTCACGTTCGCGCTCACGTTCACGCTCATGCTCAGCATGCATATCTTGTTGTTTCTTAGATTTACCTCCGCTAGATGAGACTGCACCAGCACCACCACCACCAGCGCCATTGCGTTGCTCACCACCATTTAATTTATTCTTTTTATTGCTGCTTTGTGCTATTGATGCTGATGTTGTTGTTGCACGAAATGTTTGAAATTCCATTTGATGCTCCTGATAGGAGTTGTGCAATTGTCGCCGATGTTTCTCATCCTTACGCACCAAATGATCATTGATCACAATGCAATCGTAAGGATCCGAACTGGTTGATTTGATTTCTACATCATCCGATTCATCTTCGCTGGTGTAATATTGTTTAAGTATATCTTTGCGTTTGACAGTTTTCATAATCATGCCACCAGTGGTGTTCTCATGCGCGATATCATCGAAGAAATTATTGACATCACTCATTTTTAGCGTACCATTGTCATCGCTATCGATATCTTCATCCTCTGTGGATTGTGGAAATTCTTGCTGTTTGCCGTGACGTGGCATTTGCGTGTGTGCGCCACCGTTACCATTGGACTTCATCTGTTGTAGATTGGCATGCTTGCCACCATTCGTATCCATACCGTTGCTTTGTTGTTTCTTGTGACTGTTGCTCATTGTATTGCGCGCCGACTGCATGCCGCTTGCAGCAACTGCACCACCACCACCACCGCCGCCGCCACCATTGCCATTCATAACCGTTTTGTGTTTAGCTTCGTGTTCAACACGACTACGCATGCCATTCATGCTCACCTGTGGCATCATACTCGCCGTTTCACGATACTCTTTCTGGTATTGCTTTTGTCCACGCTTAATTGTGCTCATGCGTTCGCTCTCTGTCGGATTCTCTATGTCGATCTCGATCGTTTTCATTATTTTCATGCGCGATTTTGGCGTGTATTCGGCACGCATTGTTGTCGCATTTGATTGCATTGAATTACGATTTTGTACGATCATACTCTCACGCGGCTGCTTCATCACCGGACTCATGCCATAGATATTCTCATCGTCGTCGTATACGTCCATGCTAGTCATGCTGTCGTTGCGTCTCTTTTCCATTGATGAATTCGAATTATTTGAATGAGATTTGGTGAGCGTGCCGTTATTATCGTTTACACTGCGCATATGCTCACGTCCACGCTCGCGCTCATGTTCACGCCCTCTATGCTCATGTTCACGTTCACGCTCATGCTCTGCATCGCGCTCACTCTCATTGTCAAGCTCATTTTCTTCCAGCTGCTCTCCATGCCCATTCTCTTTGTGTGGTGGACTCTCTGTGCGTAAATCGTCCATATTTGGTGCTGCCACTAGATCACGATGTTGCCACAATGACATGCCCGCAAGTATATCTTCACTACGTCCACCGAATTTCCAAAAAGATTTTGTGCGCTTTATACCGCTACCCGAAGCTTGCAATATCTCATCATCGCTTGCGATAAGATCGTAACGCATTTTTCCGCTAAGTCGATTGAGTCCATGCAAACTCTTGTCATCGATTTGACTGTCGACGCTATTGCGGAAGTTACGATTCAACGTCCATGAGGCTACATCGCGTGTAGCGTGCGTGTTGGTGTCAGCGCGTCGTCTACTTTGCGGTCGTTAGTGTCGTGCGCATTTCGTGTGTTGAACCAGTCGTTCGTTCGATTGTTTTTTGGTTGTGTTTTGGTGTATCCGTTCGGTTGATTATTGTTGTATGGATTTGGTGTGGGATTTGCATTGTTTCGGGTTTTAGCATTATACGTTTGTTTATGTGTTTCGATTTTTACAGGGTTATGTAACAAATGGCGATTAGCAACATAAAAATTGATGAATGGGACATGAAATGAAAAAGAATTAAAAAGAAAAAATAATAAAATTAAAGTGGTAGTACAATAATAACTAGGAGAGACAGAAAATTTACGCTGCTTTATTTAGGCATGATCGTTCTTTTGAAAGTCTCAAAAAAATTACTCCCTAGAAAAAATATAGTTTAGTCTCGAAAAAAGTAAAGGGTTCCAAAAAATCACTGATTCCAAAAAGTCACTGGTTCCAAAGAAAATTCATTATTTTCAGAATTAATTCTTCGTTCCAAAAAAATTAAAGATTTCAAAAAGTCACTGGTTTAAAAAAATCGTTGCTATGCAAAAAATGTCACTATTTTCTAAAAAGCACTGGTTCCAGAAAAGACACTGCCATCAAAAAATTTAAAAACTCAAGAAAAGTTTGCTGTTTCTAAAAATTCTTGTTCTTAAAAAAAAAAACTGATAATTTTGAAGTGACTTCTTCAGAACCTGCCACTTTTTTAAGCATCGATTTTTTTTTTGAGTTAGTAGCTGCTTCGTAACCGTCGATCATTTTTATTCTTATTTTTTGACACCAAAGTTCTTCCTTGAAACAATGACTTTTAGAAAACCTATGTTTTTTTATTTCTCTGAATCAAAAATTTGTTTTGTTTTACTTTCTATTTTCGAAATGGTTACATTTTCCGTATTGACTACTACGTTTTACTATACATGTAGGTCATTCTTGCTCAGTTGTCAGCCATTATTAGTGTTGTTGTGTTACCTTGTTCTATGTTAATACATGCAATTTTAAAATAAGTAGGGAATAGTAGTAAGTTGAATTTGTGGTAGAGCTTTTTATTCTTCAAAATTGTTACTGAACTAGGAACAGCTGTTTGATTAAATCAACTACAGTGCCTACCAAACTGCCAATTGTTACAGCTCAATTTGGATGGCTATACAAGTGTTATTCAAAGCTTTTCCATAGCTGTTAGACAAGTCTTTTTGGATATGGGCACTCGAGTATAGACCTCGGAGACCTTAAACCACTTCCACTTCAAAACAATGAACATCGATTTTAGCTTAAACCTCATTTACTAAAATGTATTATTATCGAACATCAGGGATGTAATCATTGTTAGTTAAAACCTAACATGCAAAGTGTTGGTAATTATTGAAAATATAACGAAACATAACTTAGCATAAGGCAGCATAACATGGAAACATGGCATAACACACAAACACACAGTATACATAAAAACCTCACAAACATACAGTATACATCAAACTCTCCTCTGAAAAAAAAAAACCTCACGCATACTAAGTGATTTTAAAATTTAAAATCAGCTGTGATACCTCAGCTTTGACTATCACTGTGTTATTTAAGAACGATAGTAAGGTCAATTTTCTGTCTCTACAAAACAAAAAGAACATGTTACTAGCATTAAAAATTAAAAACAAATTGAAAATGTGCTCAGCTAGCGGAGCTAATTTAAACTACTTCATTAGCCAAGTTAGTCACAGAGAAAACACAAAAGGATGTAGTGCCTCTAGTGTGCGTGTGAGACAAAATGTCAATAAGAACCCACACTCTCAATCACAACTCACCGTATTGGCACGCGACTCGTTTGCTCATCATCCGAGTAATCGACTTCGGGTTGTGGTGGCGGCTCATTAGCAAACCCACTGTCATTGCTGCTATGTAAGGAAGTTTTAGCGGCAGCAGCAGGTTTCATTTGATTATTGCCACCAGCATTCATGGATGTAGACTGTTGTTTGGCAGAGAGAATAGAACGATTCTTTAGTTAAGAGAAAAAAAGAAAGAGAAAATTGATAAATGTTAATATTTTAGAGCGGATCTCTCTTGATGCAAAGAGATCCATAACTTACATGGGCAGCTTGTGGGCCATTCTGTAGTTTATGCTGCTTACGACGCTCCACTACCGATGGTGGTATGCCATTTGAGGCGCCACAAAAACTTTGCGAAGTATTCAATATACGACTGGCACTTTGATGATTTTGACTATTCGATGGCACTGGTGCGGGAAGAGTTGGTGGGGGACCTGGACGTGGATTGGCGCCGGTTGAAGGGCGGTACTGTGAAAACGGAAAAAAAGTGCGAGAGAGTTAAAGGGAATTACTTCATTAAGTGATAGCGTTGCATACGAACCTTCTTTTGATTTCTAAATGTATCACCAAACATGCGCGTTGGTGATGATTCTTCGGCGCTATTATTACGTCGACGATATGTTGAATCGCTCTCCATGGCAGGATCCATATGCATTTCATTCATATATTGATCCTGATAGCTGCGCATACCACCATTACGTTCATAATGTACATTCTCATAACGATCGCTATTACGATCGCTATGACGTTCGCTGGAACGATATTTTTCACGCTCCAAACCGCTGCTACCCTCAGCATTGGTGTAAGCAATGGGAAACCAACCGAACATTTGAGTGCGTAAATTTTCGCCAAATTGCCAACCTTTAGCCTTATTGCCGACCAAAGCAATACGATCGCCCTCATCGAAGGGCAGTTGATTCTCACCCGAAGGCATATAGGCGTAAAGTGCTTTCACGAGCGGACGTTGATCCCATTGGCCGTGATCAGTGTGATCAATAGCTGTAAGTGTGAGAGTATGAGAAGTAAGTTTATATACATAGCTCTTTTTGTTGCTCCCCGTTCATACTCACAATTCGTCACTGTTGTTAGATTGAAATCGGATTTGGCGCGCGGTAACGAATTTTGCGCATAACTCACATTACTCTCATGCAATGTACGCATATCACCGTAAGGTGCATCAACGCTGCGTGATTTTTTCAATTGTGATGATGACGACGAATGACCAGCGGCATGCATGTCTTCACCATCTTTGAGGCGCTCCTTTGGCGTGTAATTAGAGCGAGCATTGGAGTTGAAAAAAAAAAAACACAAAAATCATTAAATTAAAACAACAACAACAACATATACGCACTAATCTGTGCACTTATTATTTTCAATTTGTTTCTTCTTTTCTCAACTTCACACAACTCACCATCCTTTTACCGCTGCTGCCATTGCTGTAGCTACCTCCGCCGCCACCAACGCCCATCTCATACATCGCTGCCGCTGGTATCAATTCACGTGAGGAGGCAATTTCTTGCCAATTTTCCAAATTGTTATCAATTACCGCTTTGCCATGACTGTGGTAGGCCATCCAATGTTTTGCTATGGAATACTGACGTTCGAGTACGAAACCATAGCGACGCCGCTCCTGTGTCATGGCCTATTAGTCGAGTTGTTATTTGGAATTTCAAAGGAAAAATATTAAAACATGCATTTTTGTTACGAGAATGTAGTTACATATATAGTGTATGTATGTATGTATGTATGTGTGAATGGATGTGTTGTTAAGAAAATTATATATGCGATTTCACTCACATTTTTGTAGCTTTGTTCGTTTGTTCGCAGAAAACGTCCAATTTCTTTTTTTGATCTTCCAATATTTGTAAATTCTGCAAATAAGGAATAAAAAAGGTTTATTAAAAATTTGTAGTAAAGGAGAGAGAGGTAGAGATGGGTAGGGATAGTTGTAGAGGAAAAAATATTGGGTGATTGAGATCGAATGAGAAAGAGGGAGTTGGAGATTGTAGCAAAACCACACAGCTTCACAATTCAAGAACACATAGTTACTCTCCGAATTTAAAATATATTAGGGATTCACAAATCAGACCAAGATTATCTCGCTAATCGATAGACCGAAAGTCGCACGTTAGGAAAAATCCCAAATTTTCCTCTCATCGTGATCTTGCCCTTAGTTTTCTCTTTCTCTTGTTCTACTTTTTTTTGTCACTACGTCTCTCGCTGTCTTTTGACTTCTCTTTTTTTCATCCTCTATTTTCACATTTTGTTCCATTAACTTTTTTATTTCATATTCTAAATTTATTCTTATTTTTCTATATATCTTTATCTTTCTTTATCTAATTATTTTAAACTTTTTTCTGAATGTGATTATTTAACTTAATCATCTGTATGTTTATGCTAATCTTTAGTAGCTTTAGTATTATCTGCATCTTCAGCTTCTTAATTATTTTTGTCATTATCTTTATTTTCCTCTTTGTATTTGTTATTATGCTTTTCTTTATCTTTTTTATTTTAATCTTTCATCTAATATACACCTTTATCGTCCATCTTTATCTTTATCATACTTTTTATCTTCATCTTTATCTTTAAGTTATTGCTTACAATTATCTTTCCCATCATTTTATTTTTCCTGTTGGTTTTTACAGACCATTTACATATTTTTGTAAGTTTATTGAGCTCAAGATCAGTTGATAATAATTCTATTCAATTATTATTTTCCCTCCGTTTTCCCCTTTTTCACTACCTTTATTTTACTTCTATCTGTAACTTTATCTACATCAAATATCTGGTTTTTACCTTTATATATATATTTATTACCATCCTTATAGGTACCCTTATCTTCATATATTATTTTTTGTATCTTTTCTTTATATTTATCCTTATTTTTTTCTTTACGTTTATCTTTTTATTTATATTATATATCATCGGTATCTTTATCATTATTTTCACCAAATATCTGGTTTTTATCTTTACATACATATATACTTGTTCTTTTCTTTATCTTCTTATTTTCTTCATATTTATCTTGGCCTTTACTTTTACCTGTCCCTTGATCTTTATCCCTCTAACTTTCTTTAACTATAACATTGTAATGATCATTATGTGTATCTTTATCTTTCTTATTCTTTTATGTTGTTGTTGTTTTAACAACAAAATCACTCCCCGAAGGTTTTGGAGAGTGTTGTCGAAATAACAGTCCTTGGCCGGATATGAATCCGGTACGCTCCGGTACTCCCTTGCGGTACTGCCCGACTGTCGTGGGAGCGATTTGGTATGACCAGTGCAACCTTCTAGGTCATGTCATCCCTCCTTCCGAAAGGAAAGAGAAGATGGGTAATGAGAGGTGGGAGGCATCATATCCGTAGATCAACCATCGAGTTGCACATCATTACCTTTGTGCATATTGGTCGCCTCTTACGACCGGTATGCCTACCGCGGGCATATTCTAAGCCCCAACCCGCAGGGGTACCTTATTCTTTTATCCTTATCTTTAGATAGTTGTTTTGGGGATAGCGCTGCGACCGGATGATCTATTGTGCTCTATTGGTATTATCTTTATCTTCAACTTTATTTTTTTTTTTTAAATCTTTACAACGATTCCTATCTCTAATCAAAAAATTAAACCAACTCCCATTTCCGCTCTTTTTCTGAAGTGCACCTAGAATTTCTCTCTCTTCACACTTACCCTTAGTTCTTTTTCTGTATTTTCTGGACTCGATTTTTTCTTGCGTTGTTTCTTCATTGTGGACACAGCTTTCTGATAGCTCTCCATGCGTACTTTGTGCTGTTGCAAGAATTTCTTTTGTTCGTGTTGTACAACTTTTGTGTCCTTCTCCAAATTTGTTTCCAATGGCACCAATAAATCGACATAAAATGCTTTAAGCTAACGAAAAAGAGTGAACGTAAAAGAAGTGAATCTTAAGAAATACCGACAAAGTGAAGTAAAGAAAAATTATCTAACAGTACATAAATTAAAGCTGAGTTTAATTTAAACATTGCCATTACTCACAATATTCATTTGTTGTTCTTGAATTTCTTTGTAAACGCTGACTACATTCATTAAGGCCCCACCTAAAAAAGTGAGAAAAAACAAAAACAAATGTGGAATATGAGTAATAAAAGTAATTTTAAGAGCTGATTGTACATATATAAAATATGGCAAAAAGATCATTGAGATCTGATGCCATGAGCTTCAGACGGGTTGGGTTAGTTCCTTGGGCAACTTTTGGGACTTTTAGCAGTTCGGTCTATATGATACAAACTTACGACTGCTTTCAGGATTTGAGGCGATCAAATTTGCTCTCTTTGCCTGAGTTAGGTACAAGGTTTTTGGATAAGATTGATTGAGAGACGAACACCTAAGCTCCTTCACACCGAGAAAAGAACTTTCATTTATGGATGAATGAACTCAGTCAGCAGGAGTTATAACAGATAGACCAACACAGGCTGGAGAGTTGTAATAAATAGCTCAACCACATTGCATAGATTTGACCCTCACTTAGTCCAACACAAAAGTACCACCTATCTTGTGCATTTGCTAATTGAGCTTTTTTATTTGTTGTTTATTTTTATCAATTAAATTTTGTTTTTCTTTATACCCACCAATATCGCTAGTTCCACTTTGTTGTGCATTCATTGCCAGCTTGGCTAATGCTTCATTGAATTGACGTGACGCAGATGCAGCACCTGTGCGATAGTGAATAAAGGAGAAAAACAAAAACAAAACACTTAGAAATTTATCTAACAAATTCTTTGAGCTAATGAGGTAATTAATTTATTTTTATTGTCAACGGGTAGCATTTTTTTTTATTATTATTTTTAAATTTTTTTTTCAACTTTTTTTTTTTATTTTTTAGTTTTCTTTTCCTCTTTTTATTTACTTTCTTACTCACCATGCAATGCCTTTAAATAACCCTTGCCTGTGGAGATGAGCTGACGTGCACCCGGGTTGAATTTTTCTAATATATTCTGGAATTTTAGAAAAAAAGAAAAATAGATTTAGTGACATGCTGCACCAGTCACAGTATGGTATAGTAAATTCTAATTAGTTATAATTAATCATTGTGTACAATGTTACGAAGAACCTGCATGAAGTTTCATTTTACAAAATTAATTTAATTTTTTTAAGATAATGACATATCACTTAATTACATTTCTTTATAACCAGTTAGGTATTGAAAATAATATAATACCTACTTTCTTTCGAAATTAATGAGCGTCTAAAAATTATTTGTTGTTTACAGAAATGCCAAGCACAGGTTTTGTACAGGGTGTGTGACAAATACAAATTATTACAAAAATTTTGAAATTACTCCCGCTGCTCTTTATGAGTTATCTGCAGCCTTATTGTGGGTAGTCTTAGAACTGCACAGTTCGCATCTAGTTCTGTACTGGTTACAAAAGCGTTAGTTTAAAGCCTAAACGAAGTATCGTAATATAAGTAGCTGAAGGATTTAACTTAGAATTCCAACAGACGGTAGCCCAAATTTATTAATGCATTGACCTGTTTATTGTTTTTGCTTTAATAATTTATTTCTAAAAGCACATTTATTAAACAGCAAATGAATGAATAAAATATTTCGTTGCAGGCTATTAGAATAAACTTTCACACAGCTTTCAAAAGTAGCTTCTTCATATACTAAAATACTTCATTTTAATAAATTTTTTGTTTTCTTTTTTTCACTTCTCTTTTGATTGCATATCAATTTTATTTGCTAAGCACATCATTTACTATGCAAATGCGTTTTTTATTATTAAACTCATTAGCATGATTTTCTGTTATTGCTTTTTGAGTACTGCGCATGCGCACACTGAGACGCTAGCAATCTTCTAACTCAACTTCAAACAATTTCAAACTTCGAGACATTCGGTATTTGTGTCAAATGCAAATGCGATGTCAAGTGAAAAAACACAGTCTAATTAATGAAATAGATAATTCTAAATATTTAATCTGAAAATAATCTCATGAAAAGCACACAAAAAAAAAACATAAAGATTATCTAAGGTAGCTTACTCACAATAGAAAGTTAGGGTCGACAGGTGCATAAAGATGACTGTTTGTATAGCGTGAGTTACCTACATACATGGATGCATGTGTCTCTTTATATTTCGTAGTTATGTGAAGCAACATATTTATTGTGCATTCAAGGGGATAACAATTAATAATTTTAATTGTCGACAAGTTTCAGTCTACCATTCTTGATGATGACTTCAGAGTGAAGTCGAAATATCGACACAATACATAAATATAAATGTATATTAATATTCACGTTTTGTGTTTTATTTATAATATACAAATATCTGGCCTAGAGCTCGTTAAAAATTTTCAAAATTGATTCTGATGTATTTGAAAATTATGTTTTGTGGGAATTTATAAATGGTTACAAAATTGACTAATCACCTGGGCATGTTAAATAATGAATACTAATAGTAATGATTACCGATTTGATTGACTATTTTCCTGAGAACTCATTTAATGATTGATTACCATTACTTTAAATTTGTAATCATTATTTTCCAATTAACTAAAAAATAAAAATGAAAATCATGATTTTGCACGATTATGATCGAAAATAGCAAAGTAATAAAACAAAAAATTTCCTTGATAATTTTAGATTTTTTTCGTTATTTTTGATTTTATATTTTATTATTTAAAATTTTTTTTTTTTTTTGATTATTTTCGATTTTTTTCTAATTTTCTAATTCTCGTTATTTTTGGCCTTTTTCATTACTTTATTTTTAATTTGTGTTCTAAAAAAGTTTTTTTTTTATTTTCGAACTTTTTTTCGATTATTTTTGATTTTATGTTTTTCGAATTTTTTTCGATTACTTTTGATTTTATGTTTTTCCTAAAAAATTTTTCATGTTTTTTTTATTTTGTTAATTTTTTATTATTTTTGACTTGTTTTCTTATAATTATTATTTTTTTTGACTATTTTCAATTTTTGATTATTTTTGACTTTATTTTATTATTTTTCAATTTTTTTTTTTAATTGTGTAAAATCATGGATTATTTTTTATTATTTTTGATTTTTTTTATATTATTTTCAATTTTTTGATTCTTTTTATTTTTGTTTTTAGTAATCTTTAAAAATTATGATTTTTTTGATCTTTTTTAATTGTAACCACTTTATAATTCCCTTTTCTTTAAAACAATTTAAATAATTATTACCAATTAAAAAATCCGTCTAATCAATTGATTTCTACTTACTAATCAAATTTAGCAGATGTGTGTGGGGGACTCGTCAAGTAAAACAAGAAGAAAGAAAGAATTTGAACCCTTTTTGAGATATTCAGCTTGAAAATTAATTTTTTAATCGGAAGTGCCACGCCCCCTGTTCCGATAACACCCACTTTATCCCCATAAGTAAGGTATTGACATCGTATATCTCCATACGAATCTTCAGGTTCTTACCCTGAGCCCTTTCGAGGCATTTAGATTGAAATACTATTTTAAAATGGGCAATTAATGGGCTTTAAAATGAAGTTTACACGGGAGATGCCACGCCCTTTCATATTTTTCTGTGTTTTGTTGATGTAGGAATTTTTAGATAATGGCATTATAGAAAAATCAAAAGTTTACCAATGTGATTTATGGGCTTTGCTTAGAATAGTTTACCTTACTGCGACTACAAATGTGCCGCCTTTCAGCCCTCCGCAAAACCGGCCCAGAAATGCCTTCATGCTTTTTACAATTAAAATCTTTCGCGTAGTACAAATTTTGCATTTTACTTTATTACAATTCATTTGCAATAAATAAATATCTATGGAATGCGCATTGCTATGTCAAGCGCGCCCACCACGTCGTGACTTTTAATAATATTTATGATAGTTAAGTTAGTGTAAACATTTAATAGAAATATAATGCTAAACGGCTCATTTAATAAGTCAACGTGAGTCATTCAAAAGGTGTTGTTTTGATGAATAACCTTTCATATATGGCACTCATAGTCATGTGAAATATTTCTCACACCTTGATAGTATATTAACAGATTACGAATTTATTAAATAGACGGCATTGTAGATAATTAAAAATCAAATTTTAAGATTAATAAAATATTTATGACCTATCAATGCGAAATTAAATACGCACTAGAAAGATAGAACTTAATTTTTTAATTTAGTTTTTAGTTATCTTGAGATTTAATAATATCATTAGTGCTCATTAGAAAGCATTTTTTTTACTACAACAAATACACAGGCATGTATGTGTGTGTATTCTTCTACATTCCTCAACATTTACTAATATTCTAACCGGCTATGCGTAGGTGTTATTGGCTACTTAACAAAACATTACTGATGAGGGAAAACCAATCGCATGACGGAAATATCACGCTAATGTTGCTAATGTTTGCGCAATTTTAAAAAACAATTAAAGTATTGTTTAACGCTCATGTCAAGTACATTTTTGTACATCTTGCAGTACATACATACGAACACACAAACTTATCTATTTGAATGTGCGCACGCGCAATGACCACAACAAATTTCGTCTGAACATAGTTGCGCGCTTTGTTATTTATTTTCTTTGTTGGACATACAAATCGATAAGTAAATATCGAATATTTGACAAAATGATTTATTAGTGCAAATCATTTAGGTTGGTTGACTGACAGGTAGAAATGAATGACAACGCTTTGATGTCAAGCAATAGCACTGCAGCTTAGTGTGAAGTAAAGTGCTAAGGCGGAGATCGCAGAAAAAAATGGAATACAAAGAAGCTGGATTGATAAATGATGCTCAGATTAGCTGATGAAGATTTGATGGGCTCTTGCCATAAAACCAAAAAAGATGAAAACTAAATATATGTAAGTACAAGCATGAAAGGCCAAGCTCGGTCAAAAGTTTTTCTATACAGTTTTTTTTTTAGATAAACAAAAGAAAAAAAATGAAAAAAAAAAAAATTTCAAATTTCTAATTTTAAATAATTTTAAGTTTTTTTTAGATGAAGAAAAAAAGAATTTAAAAAAAAAATTTTAAAAAAAATTTAATTTCCTATTTTAAAAAATTGTATATTTTTCGAAACCAAAAAAAATAAATTTCGCTTTTTCATTTTGGGCTAAAATTTTTCTATCCCGATATTTTCAGGAGTGTTATTTAGATAGATAAAAATAATTTTTTAATTTTGACCAAAAATGATGAAATTTTTGAAATACCTAGTCGAGTTTAAGTAGTTAACACAAAATTACTTAATTTTGAAAACTGAAATACTTAAAAATTTTTTTTTATTTCCATTCCAGTCGCACGAATAAAATTAGAGTGATTGAAATTGAGTAGGAAAGCTCAACTACAAATTTAAATCAATCGGTTTTCTCTCTCTTTTGAGAAACTAAAAAACAGCTTTAAGATGTATTATTGGTTTTATATAAGAAAGAAAGAAAACTAAGTGAAGAATTAAAAAGTGAAAATTTCTAAAATTGGAAATTTCACATTTTTTTGCTAAATATTGCCAAAAAAATTTTTTTTTTTTTTTTTTTTGAATACTGCAGTTTCCAATATTTTGAGCAGGAAAAATGTTATTTTTGAATAAAAATTTACAACTTTCCAAAATAAAAAAATTAAATTTTTTTGTTCAAAATTTTTCTTTGTCTCAATTACTGCGATTACCGATATAATAAAAAAATAAATATTCTAAACAGGGAAACTTTGTGTTTATATATTATTTTTATTATATTAGAAAAAAGTTGTTTTCCTTAGTAAAACTTTTTTTTGTTAAAAGGAAACTCTCAGCAAATTTCATTCAGATCGAAAGTGGTACAACTATTTCGCGATTTGATATGAAAAGACCGATTACTGAAATACATATTTTGGATATCGAATATAGAATATGGAAATCATAAAACAAAAAGAAATTGTGCTGTTCACTTAAATTTTTTTTTTTTTTTTTGTAAAACGTTTTAAAAGCAAGGGACAGCTTCAACTTTTTATCTCACTACAGGCCGAATCAGCGTTAATACATTTTGTTAGTAGAATTTTTAAGGAAGTAACTCTCTCTTTGTTTCCAAATTGCAATCTTCTTAATATTTAAATTATTTTCTTTACACCCCCTTTCCTGCTACATCAAAATCCGATTTCATTACAAAAAAAACAAAAACATTTTAAATTCGTCCAAACCCTTTTCATTCACTTTTGTTTATTACTTAAGCCGCTGCGCCACATTAACGCCAACTTGCCGCCATTTGATCTATATCGTGGCACGTCTGCTTGCTGGTGCAGTGAAATAACTCCCAAATGAAATAACTCCCATGAAATAACTCCCAATGAAAGAAGTCCCAATAAAAATGAAATAATTTCCAACTTTAATAAATGAAATAACTCCCAAAGAAGGAAATGAAATAACTCCCAATATTTGGCAGTTATTTCACAATGAAACCACAAGTCCCCAAAAAAATGAAATAACTCCCAAATGAAATAAGTCCCAAAAAAATTAAATAAATCCCAAATCAAAATTTGAAATGGTATATTTTTACAATATAATCAGTTACAATGAAATTTGAAAAATACAGGACAGCTTTGGACATGCGAATTAATGTCATTGAGGCATTTGGGTTTGAGATTCGACGAAGTAGTGCCGCAGGCGAAAATTTGACTTAGGTCAGATCCCCAATTCGGGGCGTGATCCATGGTATTTATGTGCAGAACTCCTTTCCTTATAGGCGGCCTTCGGCCGCGCTTCAAAAAATAACCCTGGGCTACGCCATTCCAACTCCGGGTGTGTGCCATAGCCGTGGCTACCGCCACGGTGATGTCTTTCCGCGTGCCACGTTTCCCACTTTTTGGGCTCAGCCTAATGTGCTATTACAACAACCACATGAAAATGACAGAAAATTGTGAACTTTAACTGCAAATAACTTTTGAACGGTTGAAAAAAATCTCATTTCAGATTCTAAATCTAGACGTGGGTAATCGTTTACGTGGGGTACCGAGCGCTAATACACAACCAAAAATGTTGAGATATCTATCTGGAGACGCGCTTTGGTCCCAGGAGCATGAATATAACTCCGCTGATCCAATATTTTTAGTAGTTTGCGAGATATTTGCCGTTAAAGTCATTTTCATGTGGTTGTTGTAATCACATTACCCTGTGAGAAAAGAGTGGCACGCGGAAGGACATCACCGTGGCGGTAGCCACGGCTATGGCAACCACCCGGAGTTGGAATGGCGTAGCCCAGGGTTATTTTTTGAAGCGCGGCCGAAGGCCGCCAGTGCGGAAAGGAGTTCTGCACATAAATACCATTGATCACGCCCCGAATCGGGGATCTGACCTAAGCCAATCTCAGATTCATGATCATAAGTCGAAGGTGATAATGAAAAATTAAAATTTGGAATATAAAAAAAATGTACTGACTTTAGTTCCCTTTCTTAATGCGAATTAATGTCAATGACGCTAGTTCGCTAAAAATATGCCCAACAAAAATGAAATAACTCCCATTAAAAATGAAATAACTCCCAATGCCTGGATTACAAGCAATGAAGTAAGTCCCAAAAAATGAAATAACTCCCAATTTCCAAAAATTATGAAATAACTCCCAAAGATATTTTATTGGGGATTATTTCATTTGGGAGTTATTTCATTATGAAATAATTCCCAGTTAAAATTATGAAATAAGTCCCAATGAATTGGGAGCTATTTCATAATGAAATAAGTCCCAACTTGCATGGAAAATATTTGGGAGTTATTTCATTTTTTTGTTGGGAGTTATTTCATTTGGGAGTTATTTCACTGCACCCTGCTTGCTTGCGTGTTTCGCTCACTGTTGCCACATAATTTGTTGCCTTAGAAAAAATTCAATTTAATAGCCGGCGCAAATGTACGAGTAGGCAGTCATCAAATTATTTTATTGCCTGCATTTTTATTAGATTTTTTGTTTGTTTGCCTTTCAAATGTTTTTTCATTACTTTATTTTGCTTTATTGCTTCTCTCATTCCTTTTCTTCTATTTGTTTTCCATACAACCTGTATTAATTGCGCAGTTTTTGTTGCTGCCACTGCTTCAATATAACCGAACTGTGTGATGTCATTTTTTATAAATTTAATTACAAAATACTTGTCAGCCTGCAATTACTTACTCGCTCATGAACGTGTTATTGTTGTTGGCAAATATTGCTCGCACTTTTTTTGTTGTGCTAATCTTGAGTTAGGTTTAAGTGTGTGGCACAAATTGCGCACATAACATTGGCAGTGAGTTTTGAGTGCAATTTTCGTGTGATGTAACTTTTTTTTATGCTCAAATGACTTTCAATATTTATGCGTGCAGATCTTGTTATGATCGTGTGTATGGATGTGTAGGCATTTTTGAAGAGGCTAGAGGTAGAGGTAGAGGTAGAGGTAGAGGTAGAGGTAGAGGTAGAGGTAGAGGTAGAGGTAGAGGTAGAGGTAGAGGTAGAGGTAGAGGTAGAGGTAGAGGTAGAGGTAGAGGTAGAGGTAGAGGTAGAGGTAGAGGTAGAGGTAGAGGTAGAGGTAGAGGTAGAGGTAGAGGTAGAGGTAGAGGTAGAGGTAGAGGTAGAGGTAGAGGTAGGGAGTAGGAATTAGGATTAAGGATGCAAAAAAGAAGGAAAAGTGAAAAGCAAAGAGCAAAGAGCCAGGAAAATTAGACAAGAAGAGAAAAAATGGAGAGCCAGATGAAGGAAATATTGGCGAAAAGAAGTTTAAAAAGAGATTGCTACTCCGAAAACTGGTTTATTATGGCTTCGGGCTGTTTATGGAAACCCCTAGCATTTGGAATGAAAAACGCAGGCACACGTAGATTTGAGTCCTGGGCTAGTCGGTGCTGAGTCTAAGCTCGAAAGAAGGCTGATTCCGAACTATTATTTGGCAATGCATTACTTGCACTTCATATGCATCTTCATATTTATTATTATCTCACTCACTCTCAGTGTTGCACTACCTAATCCATCTCCAAGGCTATCTGCATTGGGAACTTCCCACTTCCTCTCAGCATCTCTGCATTCTAATATCTCCATTCATATTTATTATTAAACGCCCCACACTCGCCTACTTAGAAAATTTATTCAAAGAAGTCTTAAATGACTAACACGACTAGATCTTCATTAAGATTTACTCAAACTAAGGTCTATAAATTTTATTATTCCCACTGGTGGCGCACGTGCTGGGAGTTAAAAATTCAAATGAAACCACTTTCTTCTAACTAAAAATAAAAAGCGAGCAAGTTAGGCATTTTCTTTTGAAACTTCAATCTAGATAATTTATAAACCACAATTAGTTACGCAATTAAAAGAACAACAAAAACAATACGAACAAAGAACCGCAAAAACAATGTGTGTGTGTGCCAACTTACAACCGGTTGAGAACATTTACTAGCCAATAAAAATATCTGCAATGAGCAGCGTAACTGGACAATTTGCCTCACGGCTATCGACTACCGTGGCCTCACAACTAACATGCATAAATTGTTTGCAAGTGGAGGTGAAAAAGTGGTTATGTATGTATGTGTGTGAGCTCAACACTTTCATTGAATGCGCAATAGAAATATGTGGAAAAGCGGAGAAGAGTGTGGTGTGGAGTCACTGAGTACGTTAACTGAATAAACGTTAAGCTGATTTTAAGCGCAGGGTTGAGTGTTAGTTGAAAGCTAAAATGTTGTATACCAGGAAGGCTTACTTGGCAGCATATTTCAACAGAAAATATGCTAAAGTAATGTTAAAACAAACCATTTTCAGCGCATGCCACATGAGCTTTTGTTAACCCTAATACGCGCGGCTAAATGCTTCCACAGCATTGAATACTAAAAAGCTATTGCAAGTGTGTGTGTATGCATGTATGTGTATTGCATCTAAATCTAAGTTAAATGCTTTTTGATTCTAACATCAACACTAGCTACATAGATATACGCTTTGGAATTTACTGATTGCTTTTGCGCTTAACTTGCAATTGACTACAACTTGCAACGAAAGACTTAAGCAACAAACCTGTTAAACTAATGACTACATTGGCGACGTAGCACAGGCCAGGGACACACCTACCAAACATTTGTTGCTTGGTATACTTTTTTTTTACTTTTGTTGTTGTTGTTGTTGTTGTTTTACTATATATTCATAAGAATGCCAATTAGAAAAAAAATTGTTGTTCGAAATACGAAAATTCAGCTGCGAGGCGTAACCGAAAACAAATTTATGTTCCAATATCTAAGTTCATTGGTGGTGTGTGTGACGAAGTGCAGCGAGATAAGTTTTTGATGTTGTAGAGAGTGATTAGTGTAAAAGAAGTTGGAACGAAATAAAAGCGAACATGTAGGTGAGTTGAAATAACATAGCAGATTACATACCAAATGAAGCAAAATCAAACTAAATTAATAATAATTAAAGTCATTAGTGACCGGAAGAATCGAAAAAATCGATAAGTTTATGTCTTAGAAAAATGCATCAACATTGAAGTACGATTCGAACCTTATAAAAATATACAAAAAATCGGTTACGCAATAATTGATATTTTTAGTTCAGATATAAATCGATTTCTCAAAAAAAACCGATTATTCAATAATCGATATTTTTAGTTCAAACATAAATCGATTTCTCAAAAAAAAACCGATTATTCAAAAATCGCTATTTTTAGTTCAAACATAAATCGATTTATTACAAAAAATCGATTACATAATAATCGATAATTTAAGATAGATGTAAATCGATTTCTTTAAAAAAATCGATTGCTCAATAAACGATATTTTAAGTTCAGATCGAGTTATATCCTTAATAAAAAAATTTGAGTTTTTTCTTTAAAGAAAAGTTCACTGTTAAAAAAAAATTTTGATCGGCTTATTTAAAATCTCAATTTACTATTGATAAAATTGATTAATGGATTATTTATACACAACTCTACGTTACGCCAACTTTTTCGTCCGTCGCATAGTCGGAACTACATATTTACAGAAATTAACTAAATATTTGTAATAATTATAATCGATTTATTTAAACTCTTCTTATCTATTGATAAAATCGATAAATTTTGATTAAAGTTAAACTCGATTATTTATAAGCAACCAAAAGGTTTGCAGAGATGCCACTATTTACAAAAATCGATTCAAAATGTACTTATGATTGTTATTAAAAATCGATTTATGCTAATAATGATATCGATGAAAAAATTGGCAATTTAAAAATGATCGATAAATTTGAAAATCGGTTATTTATTTATAACCCTACCTTGCTTCATGATGGAGCTGTGGAAACTTTTAGGTAGAACTCTCTATACAAATTTGTAAGCAAAATTTTTTCCTTAACTAATGCTGTCCCTTAACCATTGTCCAGTACCTCAAACACAACCAAAACAAGGTATTTCACTACAAAGCCTATTTAGCACATACACACATTCAACCATATCAAAGTATGTACGTACATTCTCAAATGACAGAATTAAACTAACATTTATTCACTTCACAAGCGCCATAAAATGCATTTTGCGCTTGGTTTTTTCTTTTGCAATTAAAAAAAAATTTTGAATAAGTTAAAACAAACAGCTGTCTTATTGCACTTTGCACACATTTCAACGTCAAGCTTTGGTCAATGCACACCAGTCAACCTCAAAAATTCTTATAACACTTTTTTTAGTTCCCAAGGGGGGTCTTTTTGTTTGCTTTGTGCTTTGGACATTAAAAGCTTCTTAATGTTTTATTTAAATGCCACACTGACCGCATTTTCTGTGTCAATCGGCGCTCAAGAATACAACTAAATTTGAAGCGACTGCAACGACAGCGAAAAATAGAAAACAAGTGGAAGGAGAGGTAATAAGGAAGGCATATAAATTAAAGGCAAGATAAAAGAAAAATAGAAAAAGCGATTGTAGGGCAGCATAACTGCTTGAAGTCAGTCTTTTGTATTATTAAGAATAGGTTTTATGTAAAATTAGAGATAAAGAGAAAGATTAACGAATAAAAAGAAGAAAACCCCCCATTCGAAATAAATGAAAGGTTATGTTGAAAATTATGACAGTAGACGAAGTTGTTGACGGAGATATCTTCTGATTTACTAGGGGTATGCGATAATAGATTATTTTATATCTATCGATATTTTATCGATTTTATTAATAATTGATTTTGAGTTGATATATTTTTTGAATTAGACATTTTACGTAGATTTTTGGAAATATTTCCATATCTTAGGCGGACGAGAAAATGTCTATAGCTTAGAGCTGTGTGTAAGTAATCGATTTGTACCTAAAACAATTTTTTTCTTTAATTAATTATCGATTTTATTTATTTGACTTTCGTTTAATTGATTATGAGAAAAAACAATAAAACTTTAAAATCAGGGCTTCACCGGTACTTGGCTTAAAGATATCAAGCAAAAATAATATTATTTTCATAATTTATACAAAGATAGTAATTAAAAGAAAATTTTGACTCAACATTTTGAGGCTTAAACTTTTTTTGAAAAAAGGAATTCTAATTTTTTTTTTTGTTATTTTAAGAGAAAAAATATTTTTTTTTTTTTGAAAGAAAAATGTTTATTTTTTTTTTTAATTTTTATTTGTTTCGAAACTAAAATTTTTTAAATTCGAAACGTTTTATTATTGAGATTTTACACAAACAACAAGTTTGTGTTTTTGGTCTTTACATTTGAAGTATCCTGGTTCGGTACGAGCTATAGACCTATTAATAATTTTTTCTGCAGCGAAAAATTATTGTTGTTTTTGGGTTTCTTAATAATTTTTATTAGTTATTAAAAGTTTTTTGTTGAATTGAACAGGAAAAATTTAGAGACAACCGCCATAGCTTTTCTTATAGATCCATTTCGGAAGTTGCTAACTTCATTCATCAGAGAAATTTTGGCACGTATTGCTAACTATTAAGCTAACAATACGCTGGGTTTTTTGCCTTCTAAACGCCCTGTTCAATCAACTTTTACCAATTCATGAACCAACACGCCATCTGACGTTAAGATTTGTTATCATGATGGATTTTTTTTGCAACACTGTTTTGGTGTCACAGTTTGCCAACCATGTGCTCGAAACGTTTTTAATATTATTTTCCCCCAGTCTAATATATACGTAAATATAAATATATGTACTCTACGCAACTATAAAAAGCTCATTTGTTTCACGCCTAATTATGACCTGAATCACCTACTAAAATGTGTTTGAGCATCTTTTATGTTTTACTGCGCTTCAATGTTTAGTTGCTTTTTGTTGTTGTTGTTGTTTACTATTTCTGCTTTATCTTCTTAGTTTAGCGGCTTTTGTCTTTTCAGTTAGATGTCAGCAGGCTTCAGCCAAGCTTACGTTTATCGCTGCCACTCACAGTTTATGACTTCTTACTTGACTGCCTTTTGCACTTTGTGGTTTTAACCTATATGTGGACTCATTAATAGGTGAGGCTAAGAATATCAAGCAGCAGGAACAGAGTCTTACTAACATATAACTGTTAGTAAGTATATACATACTTTTTCATTTATGATGGCTTATGCTGAGGAAGGGAACAGCAGTTATTTGAGTTAATAAAATTTTCCATCATTCAGTTCTTGGAGACTTTTTTCTTAGCAAGATTTATTATATGTGAAAATTCGGACTGGATAAAACAAGATCGCCAGTATCGCCAATAACTTTCACTGGAACATCGCAATCCAAAATAGGCCTCCGAGTTACTCCAGAAACAACTTTGAAGTCCAGTGCAGTGAACGCTTTTCCTCAAAAAATTTCATGTCACCCTGTAAAGCGCATTAAAAACACTTTTCCCCTACACTTCTACACCTCGAGCATGCTACAGGTATACACCATGCTACAGGTTATCCATTCACACTTAAATAAAATGCAGCCAACAGCAGAAGCATGACAACCCACACACATACAACTAAACTTTGAGTGATTGTACGAATGAGTGAGTGAGTGAATGAGTGAGTGAGTGCAAAGATAAGTCAAACATTGACCGCAGGCTATTGCAAAACGCACAAACTTTTACGACGTGCATAAACCGCAAAACAAAATTTAGAGCAAGCAAAAATAACAACAAAACACTTGTTTGTGTATTAACCAAACACACACACACCAAACACACTCATGCAGTGCACAGGTGTGTCAATCTTCCAACACTTCCCAAAAACGTAAAATATTCCATGCAATGCACAAACACTCGAAACACACAAACACACAGCCAAGTCGATTTAATTGCAAAAGTTCTTTGACCAAGAAACCTTACAAATGCCTTTCCCTGTTAACACAAACAAACACACATACATACACACATTATAATCAACATATTAAAGTGTGCCCGTGCTTGATATGCGTGCGCCCCACAAATGTCGCCGTCACAATTAGTTGGCACTTTTCTTTCTAAGTTGTTTTATTTCGATTTTCGTTTGTTTTAAATGCTTAACATGCCAACCGTTTGGTTTAGTTTTTGGTCAGAGATGTGCATATATATGGCGGCGTCTCACTCTTCTCTTTCGGGCAGAGATCCTAAAGTTGACGACTGTTATCAAATATCAAAAAAATTAGTTTTACTTTTTTAAAAATAAAAAAACTTAAAATTTTTTTTTTTTAATTAAAAATAAAACAATGACATCTTTAATCTGTAGTAAATTTCAGTACTAAAATTTGATCATAATTTTTTATTTTTTAGTTTCAAAATTGGCATTTATTTTGTTAGTCAAAAAATATTGAAGTTCCTCTGTTATAAATAAAAAAGGATAGACTAAAAACTAAAAACTAATTATAATTTTTTAGTTTGAAATTTTAATTTTTAAAATTGCCTTTTACTTTATAAATCATTTTTCTCTAATTATCAATTTTTCCTTAAAAATTTAAAAATAATGATTGACTTGTGTTGAGCTCATAAAACTTACAAAAATATCAAAAAATTTGACTTAGACTTTTTAAGAACTTTTGAGTCAACTACTTTTTTTTCGTGAGTTAATATTAATGAGTTAAATTTGACTTTTACTTTTTAATGCAAAAACATGTTAAATAAATTTATTTAGTCATTACAAATTTAAGTACGACTTTTATTTTTTAAGTCAAAAGTTATGACTAAAATTTGATGTAACTTTGAGCTTTCAAATAAAAGTTTTTCAATCCGACTTTTGTTTCTTAAAGAAACAAAAATTTTCGTGTCTTATTTTTTATATAAAAAAAGGAATTATGAAAGTTTAATTTTATATTTTTGGACACATACATATACAAATTCGCCTTTTTAATTTTTAATTTAAAAAATTGTAATTTTGTATAATTTCATTATATATTTTTAAGTCAAAAAAAGAATTATGATTAAAATTTGATTGAACTTTCTAATGAGATACAATTTAAAGCTGCCCTTTCTTGAAGCCAAAATTTAAACTTTTATTTTTTTAGTCCAAATAAAATATCAAAATTAATACTTTATTTTTGAGAACAAGAGTGGTAAAAGAAAACTTTCATATTTTAAGTCAAAAAAATGTTTTATATATTCGAATCATAATAGCTACGCTCCCTGGCCCCTTAACGGACATCACATAAACAGAGCGCAAAGCTTCTTCAATAAAATATGCTACGAGTATCCCCTTTTAGGCACTTGTTTCCCCTTACTTGTTGCAGTAGTACTACCTATTATGTCTTCTCATATTAGCTGCCCTCTTCCGATTTCTTTCCACTTTTCCCTATCAACTCAGTAGACCCATTTGTAGTTTCAGCTTTGTGTATTTGTTGTTGCTCTTCTGCTTGTTGCTTGGCTCGGGCATTGCAGCAGTTTAGCATTGGAAGGGTTTCCCTAAATTATTTTTACTACACATTTTTTTATTTCCACATGTTTGTAGCTGCAAAGTGTTTACCTTAATAAGACTCGTCTCATTCTAGCCGAAAGATATTTAGTTTAGTTTGTTCAAGTCGCGTGACCGACTTTTCGCTCTTTCATTTAAAATTTTTTTTTGTTGTTGCCTTCAATTAAGGTATTCTTGTTTTGAGTACGGTGAGTTTCTCATAAAATAAATAAAAACGAGTATGCAGGTATATATTTATTATATTTTTTGATAAACGGAAAAATTTATTTCATGTCATCGAAACATAAATTTCAGGTATCTAAAAAATTGTTGTAAGAATTTTTCATCAAAGGAATTCACCTTATCAAAGAGTTATCCATGTCTAAATCACTTAATAAATTTTTGGGTCATCTACTTCAAGCAAAATTTAAAAAATAAATTTTTACCATTAAACATTATTAGGTAATAACTCATTAATACCATCACAAATTTACCTAATTCCAAGTCTGATGTCTGAGTAGCCAGTGGCACACTAACATGTCTACAAAGCGTCTTGTGAAATAAGGTAGAAGCTATCGGCAACAATAAGCAATGAGTTAATACAAGAATTGAAAAGACAGAGACGATAATATCGCAGGTAATTTTTGCAAAAAGCATTGAGGTTTCGAGACTTAAATTGTAAGCATACATTACATAATTACTTGCTTAATGATTACAATTACAATGAAAATTATAATTACAATTACGGTACTGTGCTTCAAAAATTTAAAGCAATTACAGTAGTTACTATCTTTGCAATAAAGCGATTACAATTAATAGTAATTCAAATTTTTTACAGTAATGTAGTTTATATTTATGACTACAATTACTCTAAGCTATTGCTGTTACCATTAAGAGCTTCGTTTTTAAAACTAAAATTCATGCAAATTGTTTTATAGTAATTATAATTCTAATTGAATACGATTACAATGAACCATTATGCAAAATTTTTATTACAGTAATTGTATTTAAATTTTATGATTACAATTATTTTAAAGGATTACAACGTCCGCAAGAAGTTTGGTAGTTATGAAAGTTATGATAACAATTAACATTACAAAAATTAAAATAATTGTAATCATGGTAATGGTTCTAATTTTTGTTTCTATTACGATACATGGTAATTTTTACTTTTAGACATTACAACTCCAGTAATTGTAGTTGCGTATTTCAATTACTAAATGGAGTAAATAAATGTGAAGAAATGTAGTGCTGATAGCTATGATTACAGTTACATTAATCATGAAAGTAATGGTTGCAATTATATTAATATTTAAAGCACTTGTAATTAAAAACTGTTTCGCAATTATGGAAGCTTTGATTACAGTAGTTATAACTGCAATCAAATGACTTGTGATTTCCATGCAAAAATATAATGAAGGAATTACAGTAATCGTAATCGTAATTATTTAATTACAATTACTGTGAAAAAATTTTTAAGAATAATTGTGATTTTAATTATTTTCTTTCTTTTTAAGGATCACAATTCCAATAAATGTCATCCAAAGAAATTACCATTACTCGTTATAGTAATTATGATTACAAGTACCATTAGTATAACTGTAATAATTAATTTGTCATTACTTTTAAATTTCTTGTAATTGCAAAACTTTGCTGATTACAATTACAGTAATTGTAAAGCAATTGTAATGCGTAGTAGAAAGTAATCGTCAACCCGAATTCTCTTGTAATGTGCCCTACAGGGTATTCTCGCATGTATATGTATGTATTTTCGTTGTACGCTGTGAAGCACTTAAACTACTAGTTGCATCTTCTTTATTAACGGCTTCATGTTACCGCTATTTCATTGTTATTCTCATATGCTGCGAGCGGTTTTTTTCAATTTCAACTGTTTCCACAACTTTTGTTGTGGTTATGCAATCATTTTACGCTTGCTGTAGTGCACTATACACACCTCTTGACACCACCAGCGAAGGTATGTAATACTTTTGTTGTTGCATTTTTGCAAAATACATTTTTTTTCCTCTTCGAAACTTTGCAACCACAATGATTTTTAATGAATGCGAAAAAGTGCAAAAAACTTGCCGTTGGAGTGACCAAAATAAAATTTTCGAACTGTTGCACATTTATGGTAAGCTCGATTGATAGGCATTTCGGGATTTGCTTTCAACTTTTTTCTTGCCACCACAACCATAAACTGACACTTGAACTGCGTTTGAATGTGGCAAGTTGTTTTGTTGTTTCACAGGTTGACAGTACGCGCTTACTACGTCCATGGGTTTATGTGGCAAGCGTTGCGTTGCGCTGAGTGTGGCACCACAGCAAGTTGCATAAATTGATTGTGAATTTAATTTTTTTGTTTTTGCATCTTCGTCTGCTTGTTTTGCATTATTATACACTTGAGTAAATTTTGCTATTTCCCATTTATTGCATACATAAAAAGTTGTTGGTTTTTGTTTAATTTTATTTACGACGTGTTTGGCTTTATTTTTCTCTTTGTTTTTGTTGTGGTGGTTTGATTGAAATTGCGTCAATTTGCCAAATTGCGTGAACTTGTTTTTGCATAATTTTTATATTGTTGTCTTTTAATCGTATTTTTGGTTTTTAATCGCGCACTTGTTGCGCTTGATTCAAAAGACTCAGGAAACGAACTCGTTGGAGCGCTTTCGATGCGTGCTGCTGTGTGTAACTTCTTTGTGCAATAAAACCACTTCCTGCATAATTTTCATCGGAAAAATGCTTAATAAAACTCACAACTTAAAAATAAAAATATGAGACATTGACTAGCAAATAATTTTTATTCCACAATTAACTAAATTTACTCATTCATAATAATTGGCAATCTTGTGCTCGTAAATCAATCGATTTATTCTCCGTAGCTGAAATGTTTTGATATTTTTTTGTCTCTATCGCAATCAGCTACAATAATTATTCTTCCAAATCAACTCTACACTCGCATAAGCAGGGACCCCCCGTAACGATTATTTTTGTATTTTTAGCATCAAAAATGGAAGACTTCCCAATATCGCAGATACGTTTCAAGTATATGAATATGCACGTCTCTTCATGCTCAACAAAAAGCTTCTATAAACTAAAAAAATTTGAGGGAAATCCATATAAATTACAAATAATCATTATTTTTGATTTTTATTTTTTTGGTCAAACATAAAAGTTATTTTTTGATTTTTATTTTTTCGATCAAACATAAAAGTTATTTTTTTATTTTTATTTTTTTGATCAAACATAATAGTTATTTTTGATTTTTATTTTTTTGATCAAAAATAAAAGTTATTTCTTGAGCGATATTTTATTCCTCAAGAATAAAAAATAAGTTTTGAGTTTTAACTTTTTTCGCGGATTGAAAAACTCAAAACGCCGCTGTGCCTTTTTGGCAAGTAATAAATCATAATTATTGGGTGGTATATCCTCATCAACATAGTTTATATTAATGTACATACATTTTTTCACCTGGTACACTTGGCGAATTTTGCCCCATACATACAATCTCAATGTGTATACATAAAAATATGTTTCAAATTATTGAGCACTTATGCTGACAAGGATATATCATCTAATAATTATGATCAACAACCTGCCAGAAAGGCGCTGCGGTTATTTGAGTTTTTCAATCCGCGAAAAAAGTTAAAACTCAAAACTTAATTTTTATTCTTGAGGGATAAAATATCGCTCAAGAAATAACTTTTATTTTTGATCAAAAAAATTAAAATCAAAAATAACTATTATGTTTGATCAAAAAAATAAAAATCAAAAAATAACTTTTATGTTTGATCAAAAAAATAAAAATCAAAAAATAACTTTTATTTTTGATCAAAAAAATAAAAATTTAAAATAACTGCTATTGTTGATTTTTATGAAAAAAATCTGAAAATAATGATTAAATGTGGATTTTTATATTAAAACTCAAAACAGTTACGGTCCCTGCGCATAAGCGAAATTATTTTGCGGCCAATCACATGTTAGCCGCGAGCGGTCTCTCCGCATATTTCAGCTTCACATGAAATCAAATCAAACCGGTTCGTTTTTTTTGTTGTTATGTTTTCGGCAGGCGTGGCCCAATTATTTTCTAAATTTTTGGTTTTCAAATTTTTGAATTCCTCTGCTGATTTATTTACAAATTATTTGCTGTTTTTTATTTATTTTTTGCACTTCATTTTAAATTTGGCTTAATTTTTTTTATTTTATTATTTTTTTTCATTCTTTACTACTTTTTCTACATTTTTAATTTCGCGAAAGCTACACAAAAAGCGAATAAACAACTAATCAATATCAATGGCAAATTTATAATCAATCAAACTAATCAAAGGCAGTTTTTTTTTCATGAAACACTTTTAATTTGTACGCATTCATCAATCTTAATTTTTTTTTTTTTTTTATTTTATTTAATTTTTTTTTTTTCTTTGAAAGGTGTGAGCTATGTATTAGTATGTTTGTAAAGTGAATTAAAATGCTTGTAAATTGGTACGTGTTTATTTTCAGCCTATAGACGTGCTCAACTAGGCATTGCGATCGAAATTTCTTAGAAGCCTCTTTGCGTTACCCTGAAGCCCGCACTTGGAAGGGAAAAAGAGTTTTGAAGAAGGCAGCGCTTGCTTAGTCTTAAATGAAATATTATGAGTATATATTTTTGAAATAACAGAAACAATTATTTAATGAAAATTTGTTTTTTTGAGCCATACCAGCTCATAGTCGCAAGGCACAGCAACAACTCGTTAAACCAAAAAAAACACCGCTCTCTGGCATCGATTATTCATTTTCACTATTTACTTAAGGTTCCCTCGCATTTCATATTTGTTTTTGTTATCAATTTATTTTTTATTTATTTACATATCTCAGCACATACACACATGGCAGTATCAGTGGGCCAACAACTTTCACTAAACTTTCAGCTGCAAAAAATGCAAAAAAAAAAATCACTCAACATCCTGCAATATTCGAACAATTGCCAATTATGTTTGTAGCTACAGCCCGCCCCCTAAGCGAGTTATTCAAAAGATAAAAGTAAAATAAAAATGCCGCAAGAAAAAAAACAGGCGATGGCCATAAAATTGACACTGAACAGTTTGTCATTGTGACATTGTGAAATCGTATGAGAGGAGACAAACACTTTGTTGGTGTGGAAAACTCTGTTTTTTGCAGACTTGGACAGTGTGTTAGAGTTTGCAAGTGTGACAAAATTTTTTATGGATAAGTAAAATATCTTTATAGGAGATAGAAATATTTTTGTAATTTCTATTAATATTTTTTTTCTAGATTTTTTATATTTCTTCCAGCAAAATTCATCAATTTAGCTTGAATTTAAGGATTTAAAAAATTAATTTCAATTCGGAAAAATATTTTCAGAAATTCTTAAAAAAATTATTGAAAAAGATATTTTTTATTTAAATAATCGAAAAAATATAAATGTGCAAGCTTACCTTATAAACGCCATCCACCATCTTCGTTATTTCTTCGGACTCCATTTTGATGCTCGACTAATGCGTCTTTTATGTTTATTGCTAATTGTAATTTTTGTTACTAATTTTGTAGCGAATATTTTTGACTAAACACAAACAAAAAATATTAAAATAAATTTACCAAAAAATTGAACACTCAAAAAAATTGTTCAACAAAATCGTGTGCACCATAAAAATTAAAAAAAAATGGATTCTTAATTTTGGTAAATATTTTTGTGAGCCACTATCTTTTTTAAGTCTGCACTCTTCATATAAATCATATACATATACATTCAACTATTATCAATAAGCTCATACTATAAGAGTCCGATATAAGTCCTAAATATGTCAGATAAATGAACCCCAAACTCGCTTCTGCCTTTCTTCAGACTCCTCATCTTCACTGCGTAAAATCACTTAGCGTCCATCGTGCGCTCCTTGTTGCACGTAAATTCACTTTCAATGGCCTTTATTATGTTCATAAAGCATAAACATACCTACACACACACATATGTATGGTATGTATCCCTACTCCCATGCCAGATTTCGTTTTTTTGTTCACTTTCAGAGCTTTTCCTTT